>OZ007583.1:35122180-35242677 GCA_963931925.1 Onchidella celtica | reverse complement strand
CCTCTCTATATATCTGTACTCTCTGTTTGCAACTCAATGTCGTGACGTCACCAGCCAACTAGTTGGCCGATTATCAAAGTCTACTAGTGCGGACCGGACCTTATTGTTTGCTAGGCGCCCACTAGCCGAATTTGAACAGCTGACTAGTTAAAGGGTGACGACATGACATTTAAAGTCATTGAGATTCCATGCATTAGCTAGCCGGTAGGTTCATTAAATCTAATGTTGTAGCGTCACAATCAAACTGCGTGGCCGAATAAAATCGGCTGATGGGAGCCTGGGTTTACTACTGGCATATAATCAATGTGATGGCATACAGCTCCGACTTCGTTTGGTGTGTGTTCTTGCTGCTTCCGTTGTATTCCAACGTCAATCCGACGTATATCCGACGTAGATTGTATAGGATTCCCTTGGGGTTGGTAGGCTTACCATATGGGTGGATTTCCTACATTAAACCGACAGTGGCACGATGTCATAAAGAGCAGATCTACGTAGGAACGATGTCGTTACAAGCAAACTTGAGGTCAATTCTACGCGTCGGATTGGACGTAGGATTGCTGGTTGGAATAGTACCATGCCACTATTAGTCTTGTTGTTGGTCTAAATACTTTTTTTTCTTTTGTTTATTGTTGTTGTTGATATTATGGCAGTATAAGGCTGGTGGCACACTTGAGTCAAGCATCATATCTGTTTGTGCTGATTCAGTGGGCGAGGTCCCTCTTTCAGCCAACTGAGACATGACGGTCTTGACGTACCCAAACTAGTTAGTGAAACAGATTTTTTTTTCTGTCTCACCCTTGTGTGCGAGGTCCGTCTAACTCGATAGTTCACATTGTCATCTCACAGTAAAATCGAGACAAAAAAACACTTGACTCACTGCGTGAGATCCCTCTTTCAGCCGACAGACTCAAGACGGTTTTGTCGTCCCCAAACTAGTCAGTGAGATAGAATTTGTTTCAGTGTCGCTAGTGCGCGATGCCCCTTTTAACTGCATAGTTTACATTTCACACTAAAAACCGAGACTAAAATGACGTAACCCAGTGCGTGAGGTTTCTCTTTCAGCCATTGCCTCAAGACAGTTTGGACGGTCCCAAATCAGTTAGTGGCTCAGTTTTGTCTCTCCAGCGCGAGGCCTCGTCTAACTCTATAGATCTCATCTCACACTGAAACCGGGTGAAAAGACATTCGGCTCAGCGTGTCATCAGCCTAAAGGTCCATTTGGGGGGCTTTTTTTGACTGCTATGTCTGGTGCATGCTGTTATTCTTGCTGCAGGGGAGTCCGCTGTCAATGACATGTGACAAGCTGATCTAGTATTTTTTCCCACTGTGTGTTTGAATTTTGAATGAGTGCCTGTGTGTGTGTGTGTATATGGGGTGGGGGGGTGGGGGTGTATGTATCAGTGTGTGTGTGTGTATGTGTGTATGTATGTGTGTGTGTGAGTGTGGGTGTGTGTGTGTGTGCGTGTGCATTTTCTCTCTGCATGTTCTATCCACGCTTACCTGACCGGAGATAACCAGAGAAACAAACAGACGAATCAACAGGCGGACTGGCGAACAGACAGATAAATAGACAGTCAGGCAAGCAGGCAGACCGACAGTCGGGCGGACAGGCGGAAAGACAGACACACGGACAAACAAGATAGATAGATAGATGGATAGATAGATGGATGGATGGATGGATGGATAGATGGATGGATGGATAGATAGACAGATGGCTGCATGAAACGTGGACGACAGTAATAATGCACTATAAATAGCTATGCCATAAAACCGTCTGCTTCGTCATTTATGTCATTTTCTTTATTATTATTTTTTTCCCATTTAACACGGAGTCCTCAGTAATAACATTTGGATTTTGTTAATAAAAGCCGAAACTGCCAGCTTAATTCAACATCAAACATTTTCCCGCCAAGGGCGGCCAAATACACAAGGGGCAATCATCCTTCATTATTGTAATGTGAATTGTTTCCCCTTCGTTCAAACATGCATCTTTCATGGAGGATTTTTATCCCCTGCAGGAACTAATGTGATTTCATTGATAATGTAAGGCATTGGACCTTATCTGATGACAGTGGTGGTGGTGGTGGGGGGAGGGGGGGGGGTGTCGATGTTTAATATTCACAGTATTACAGTAAAGGGTTGAATTATTCTCAAATAATTACTGTATGGTGCAGTTGTGGGGATAAATAGGTAGGTAGGTGGGTAGATAGATAGATAGATAGATAGATAGATAGATAGATAGATAGATAGATAGATAGATAGATAGATAGATAGATAGATAGATAGATAGATAGATAGATAGATAGATAGATAGATAGATAGATAGAGGGGAGGGCGGATGGATGGATGGACGAAATGGCGAATGGACGGACTGGCGAATGGACGGACGGATGGATGGATAGATGGATGGATGCATAGATGGATGTGTGGATGGATGGACGGACCGACGGGCGGATGGATAGATGTATACATGAATGAATGGATGGAAAGTGGGCGGGCGGATGAATCAATGGATGTAATGATGGATAGATGGTAGGATGAATGGATGAATGGTACTTCCCTGACCTCTCCCATTCCCCCCACCCCCCCACTCTCTAAACCTTCTCCACACCACCCTCTCTTCCAACAACAAACGCCATGGTCAATACACCTCATCCTCACTAACCGTCCCTTGCTGTGTATTTCTCCTCCCTCAGGGGCCGGATGATGATGGAGACCGATGAAGAGGATTATTTCCTGGAGCCGGAGTATGGCTATGAGGACCTGACATTCCTGGAGGCTTGTATGGACGGGGACCTGGACGCCATAGCCTCCATAGTGGAAGACAGTCCTACTGAAGAGGAGATGAATGAAAGGGACAGGTGTGGTAGGGTAAGTTTTTTTTACACGGCACAAACATCTTGAGATACTGGGATTGTGTGGTTATCTATCTGTGCACCCATCCATCCATCCCTCCATTCCTTCCTTCCTTCATTTATCCATCCATCCATCACCCATCCATCCACGCATCCATTCATTCATCTATCAATCCATCCTATCTATCTTTCCATCCGCATATAGATGCATGTCTATCCATCAATGCATCTATATGTCCACCTGTTCATCCCTCATTCCATCCATCCATCCCTCAATCCATCGTTCCACCCATTCATCTAATCACCGGTCTATCCGTCCCTCTATCTATCTATCTATTTATCTATCTATCTATCTATCTATCTATCTGTCTGTCTGTCTGTCTGTCTGTCTGTTTGTTTATCTATCTAACTGTCTGTCTGTCCGTTTATCTGTCAGTTTATCTATCTATCCGTCTCTCTGTCAGTTTATCTATCTGTCTATCTATCTATCTACCTATTTATCTATCTATCTATCTATCTATCTATCTATCTATCTATCTATCTATCTATCTATCTATCTATCTATCTATCTATCTATCTATCTATCTATCTATCTATCTATCTATCTATCTATCTATCAACACCCCGATAGATAACCATGCAATACCCAAATTTAAACTCTAGCACTATCATTTCTAAATACAACAGTATACACCACCCCACCCCTTATATCAAACACGGCCATGTATAAACAAACTGACACACAGAAACACTACCTCATCACCATCTCACAAGCATAAATCCAGCGGAATATAAAAGAATCAACATTCTCCTCTTCCATTAAAAACAATCTTTTTCGGGAAGCCAATCAAGGGAGGGGATCTTTAAGAGCCTTTGGCTAGAAGCAGAGATTCTACGCAGCCTCTGTTCAATACACACATACACTCATGCATGGGCGTATGAGTGCGGGAGAGGGGTGGAAGTGGAGATTTTGTCTGTCTCTCATTTTCTCCCGCCCCCCCCCCTCCCTTTTCTTTTCTCTCTGGCTCTCTCTTTCTCTCTTCCTCTCTGCGTTTTCTCTCCACACTGTCTGTGTTTGTCTATGTCCTCCTCTCCCTCCATCTCTCTCTCTCTCTGTCTTTTTTTCTCTCTCTAGGGCCGAGGAGGAAGAAATAAATCGAACAGAGAAAGCAAAAAGATTAACAAATCAACAGCGAAGTAAATGTTCGGGCAAATCAATTCCTCTGCCCTCCTACCCCCTTAACCAAAGAGTGCCCCTACGCCTCTGCACGCATGGCAAACCTCTCTCTTCAAGAAAATAGAAAATCTGGCGCATAATCCTTCAAGACAGGAAGAAAAAAAAATGATAAAAAATATCTCAAATATTCAGCATAAATTCCTTGTAATTTTTCCTGTGCCTCGGGCGACACTGGCGAATCTGATTTTCACTTTAAGTTCCTCCTGCTCAATGCTGAGATTTCTTGCTCTTTTTTGATGGGAAGAGGGAAAAAAAACGCAGAAAAGCTGCTAATTTTATTAGTGTTTTCATTTTTTTCCTTTACTCT
This sequence comes from Onchidella celtica, assembly GCA_963931925.1. Classification (NCBI taxonomy): domain Eukaryota; kingdom Metazoa; phylum Mollusca; class Gastropoda; order Systellommatophora; family Onchidiidae; genus Onchidella; species Onchidella celtica. The sequence goes on along the minus strand of OZ007583.1, from coordinate 35,238,278 downwards.
TTCCATTTCCTTTCACATCATCCGTAAGTTCAACCTTGGTAAGCATTATGAAGAGAGTGGAATTTGTAAACGACAAATAATTAGAGAGAGTTTGAAAGAGAGAGAATTTTTTATATTCATTTTTGTGTAGTTTCTTCGACGGATGCTTTCTATTTTCCTTGCATTATTTAGACGATATCGGTCCATCATTCATTCATCAATGTTTTTCCTTCTATCTATAATCATAATTATTCGTCCATCTATTTATCCGCCAGTTTACAGTTATTTGCAGTGAAATCATTCTGTCTGTCTGTCTTTTTCTCTCTGTGTTTTGTCTGTCTGTCTATCTGTTTCTCTGTCTGTGTGCCTCCTTCTCTCTCTCCCTCTGCCTTTCTATCTGTCTCTTTCTCTCTATCTTTCTTTCTCTCTCTCTCTCTCCTTCCCCCTACTTCTCCCTGTCTGTCGCACATGCATAAATTATCTGAGCATAAATGTAATAGATCTAATAGGATTGTATACAGTTTTGGATGCCCTCGAAAACATTTTTGACAACACTAGATGAGGTACCCGTCAATACCCGGGCTAAACGGGTGCCCCCGCCCTTCTCTCTCCCTGTCTCTGATCTTGACTGGAACACTTCCCACAGCTTCAGATCCCATGCACGCCAGGGCACGACGCACCTGTTTCTAGACATGCAAATAAAATTGTCCCCAATTGAATATGTGTCAAATACAGTCTCCCGTGAGCTGGGCTTATCAAAGGGAGGGAAGAGAGAGAGAGAGAGAGAGAGAGAGAGAGAGAGAGAGAGAGAGAGAGAGAGAGAGAGAGAGAGAGAGAGAGAGAGAGAGAGAGAGAGCAGTGCATCAACATTGTTTACGTCAAAACAACATCTTTAAAACAGTGTCCGAAACTTGAATAGATCGAGACAAAGGGTACTGGGTCAAATTACTTCCTCTTAGAATGACCAGGTTCTATCTCCACTACTCACCACTTCTCCAGGCTTCCTCCAAGGTATCAAGCGGATTCAGCGTGTAATTTGTACGTATTTCTAGACAGGGAAAAGCCTCATCTCTAAAAGCTATGAACCATGAAACTACAGTCATCAATTTCTCTACAGTTGACGGAAAGAAATTAGAACCTTGACAGTCTTAGGATTTTTTAAAGATTAATTGCCTGAAATGGAAAAAAAAACAAACAACCACAACAGGTCGAGACAAAGGAGACTGGGCCCATGGGTTAGATCAGTTGAAACTTAACAGATTAACTTTTATAATTTTTGCTGTCATTTAGGGTGTAGCGTCGAGCAAAAAAACAAAACAAAACAGCGTTTGTGTGTGTGGGGGTTGGGAGGGGGGGGGGTGGGGGGGGGGGGGTCACGGCAATTAAATAGTTCCTTCACTTTAAAAAAAAAAAAATTATACTAAGGTAACTATACCGCGCACAACTGATGCTCTTCGCCATAATTTCTTTGCTGGTTTATGATTCATACAAAATTTAATACTAGTGTCATACACCTATGCATTCTGTGCTGACTTAAAGTACTCATAGCGTCAGCATCACCACTCAGGGTCATGACTTTGCGTGTACAAGTGTCGTGCTTCATTTCAGCTTTCCAGAGCTTTCGTTAAGACACGATTTTGAGATAGACTTCCTACTTGATAAACATGGCAAGTGGATACTGTCAGAAAAAAAAAAAGAATTCGCTTGTTTGCCCTATTTCAAGTATCCTAATTGGTTGACAAATTGTTGAATGGTATTTTTTTTTCTTCTGTGTATAAGTACATCTTCCAGGTGATCCAAGGAGCTTACTTCAAGTCTCCCGCATTTCCCTTATAAGACAATAGGCGAAATACAGTAAGCTTATTGATTTAAGCAGTGACATTCAAATGTCTTGTGTATGTGCCCGGATTCATCCCGTAAACCTGTAGTTGTTTTGAAGGACAAACATACTCCAGTGGATGATGTCATTTTTGTAACTTAAGCTTTTAGAAAAAGATAAAAATTAACTTTAACCTTCTACTTGTGTCTGTGTGTGTGTGTGTATGTGTAAGAGAGAGGAAAATTCCGAGACAGACAGACGGACAGAGAGAAGGAGAGATGGAGGAGGGGGAGAGACAGACAGAAAGAGAGAAAAAGTGATTGAGGAGAGAGGGAGAGATGGAGACGGACAGACAGACAGACACAGAAAGACAGAGATGGAGGAGGCAGAAGGGGAGAGAAGGAGACAGGCAGATAGAGACAGAGAAAGAGAAAGAAGTGAGGGAGGGAATGAGAATGAATGACCGACAGACAGACAGATATACAAAAAGACAGACAGACAGACATATATACAGACAGACAGATATACAGACCGACAGACAGACAGATATACAGACTGACAGACGAACAGAAATACAGACAGACAGACAATTTCAATAGTCTATGCAAAATGCTGCTGAAAGTTCTAGAACATCAACATCATGAACATTCACCATTCTAAGGGCCGTGAGCGCCCACAGTGTGAGCCAAACTTCAAAATCTTTGGACAACCCTTCGGGCAGGGGATGAGGGGGGCAGGGGTCAAGCATTGCCAAAATCATGCCTTCATAATGTATCGATGGCCTCTGCCAACGCAGCCATTTCCATCATCCAATATAAACTATCTCGCGGGAAAAAGTCATGTAGAATAAGCAAACCACTCACGCTATCATGAAACCACTTAAGTGCAAAGTACCTTATCTTACAGGAGACCGGAAAAGTCTTTTATTTGAAATACATTTATTGCACTTAAATACATTTTAAGTTATACTGTGAGACATTTGAAATAATGTATTGCTCCTTGGTAAACAAATAAATAATGTATTCCCTCAAGAGGTTCATATAATATTTTGTGTCGTGTACAAAGCCCGAAAATGACAAACAAAAAAAAAGATAGGTTTCAAAAAGACCGTAAAGTTATTTATTTCCACAATGCCTAAAACTCGAATCTACCATCGCTTTAATTTGGAACAAAGTAAAGTTGTCATTTTGCAGTTACGGGAATTCATGAACGGATGAAAGTTATTTATTTTTACAATTCCTGAAACACGAATCTCCAACGCTGTAACAATTTATGGAAAGAAAAAAATGGTCATCTGCACTTGAGCGGTTTTATGATAGGGCCAGCGAAACCTCATTCCCTGCTGTGTATTCTCTTGCACAGAAAATGCACATTGTTATGGTAATCTCCTATTTCCAGCCATGTCTTTTATCTATCGAGTTAACTAACATTGTTCATTCTTACCTGTATTTTCTCCAGACTGGTTTATCACACCTGACCTCCACCGGTCTGACACCCGCCCTGGAGCTGTTGATTGGCGTGCCTGAATTAGACGTGAACCTGCCGGATAAAGAGGGCAATACGCCCCTAATACTGGCCGCTCAAGCAGGTGGGTTAGTAGGGGCGGGGGTTTGGGGCGGGGGGGGGAGGGGGGGGGCATGATGTGAGACATAACTTCCTGTCTTCGTCAGTGTCAGATTTAGGTACAACCCAGCTTGCAATCCTACATCAATCCGACGTAGATTTCCGTAGAATTGGTAGTATTACTATGGGGTCGGGTTCCTATATCAGACCGACGTCGGGGCGATGTCTTAGCCAGCGGATCTACGTAGGAACGATATCATTGCTATGTGCACACTTGACATCAATACTCTGCGTCGGAGTTTCGTAGGGTCGGTAGCTGGGGAGCTAAACAAGATACAGCTCAGGGGCCTCACCAAATATGAGATTTTGTTTATTTCTTTGTTTTTTACTTTTAAGTTATTATTCCAATTCATACTTTTAAAAACAAAAATACCTTGCAAGCTGTGAAATAATTCAGAAGTGCTGTATGTTTTCAGTTTGTTTACTTTTTTTTTATTGTGTGTGACTACCCAAGGTCCTGTTTCGAACGCACTTTTGTGTGACCTTCTAGTGTAACTTTCTAACAAGGCGCCTCCAAGTTTTATTTAGCTATAGGGCCTCACCTAGTCCAATTCTGGTACTGACGTTCATATTCATGATTGAACTACATGGGTGTCCTGTATAAAGCTTTTCAAACGACGTGCCTTCGAGTGAATTAAAAAAAGTGGTGTTGGCGCCAAGAAGGTTGTAGGCCTAACACGCTGATGAAGAAATACAAAGCCCAATAGCGATATTAATCTAGATGTAGAATATCATCAACCAGGTGTAGGGACGTCATTTTCACGCGCACAGGTGATTTAACGAAACAGCACAAATATGAAGGACCAAATTGATTGAAAAGAACGATTGTATATGAAATGTATTCCTTATCTCAGGTGCATTTTACCTTCATAAATACATTTAACTATTTGAAAAGCTGTATTCTTCAATAGAAGAAATAAGAGTTCTTTCTGGAAGCTCATACCATATTTGGCCAAAAAAAAAAAAAAAAGGTGGGGGAGCTTTCATTTGCAGTTGAGAAAATATATTTATGGGGTTTCATGATAGAGCCAGAGACATCTGGAATGTATTCCTTGGTTATTAAAATCTACATAAGCTGGCAAACACCATGACTGTCATCAAGAAAACTGCTCTCGGAACTCAGAACATGATTGTCACATAATATATGTATTTATCATTGGCTGACGACCTGTTATTAGTAATGTGTAGGTTTATATGTAGGTCACTGGCTGACGACCATTTTGGTGGCATTTCCGATTACAGCCAAATTCGTCTTTTGTGACGCTTTTCCACAATGCCATAAACATTTATGCTGTCATCGTTCAAATTACCTCGAAAACCCAATTCCAGATAATTGTTTGTCTTGTATTAAAGTAACCTGGCTACAATTTACTCGTTTTCACAAAGTGCCAGTTTTATACAGAGTTCTGGTCATCAACTGAGGATTTTTAAAAAAACGTCAATGTACATGTACGGTTGCAATTTTGTGTAGTTTAAAGAAAAGCTCCAAGATTTCAGTAAATTTTCTACAGTAAATTTCTAATTTTGCAGGACACACGGATGCAGTCAGAGTTCTTCTTCAGGACTTCAAAGGCATAAGAATTGACCACCAGAACCGTCTGGGGATGACCGCCCTGATGAAAGCAGCCATTCAGGGGCGGACAGATTGTGCAAGGCTACTTTTATATGCAGGTGGGGTGGGGTGGGATTTCACAGGGCTATACCGTGAGCACACTTTGTCCCGTGATAGTGGGGCATACGTCCTGTTGGAAAACTGAAGTGGGACGTAGGACAGAAAAGATTGCGAAACACTGGCCTAGCCCTAAGTCAAGAGTTCCCAACGTTTTTGTTTTTTTTTTGTCCCATTTACCCCGGGCAACTTTTCAAAAGTAAATTTACCCCCAACCTGTTTGTTCAGTAATTTGAATTCACACTTCGATCATAATAGAGCAATCGACAGAGAGAAAATTTTAAAATACTCTTTTTAATATTATTTAAAGTCCAAATTACAATGACAGTAATATCATGTAACAAAGTAATTTCACAGGTTGACGAATGACTAATGATATAATATAATATGTGCAAATCCAGAATCAGCAAAATCATCTCTTGGGAGTAAATTTACTCCTAAGTACATGAGGGAGAAAGGATTTGATCTTTTGGTCCATGTATTTGCAAGGTGGTCATTAATTAATGTTCAGGCATGGTGTCAAGAAAAATGCACGTAAAAGTTAAAATACAAGGCAAAGATTACTCCATTGTATTTAGTAAAAGTCTGACAAAACAGTTGCTCCAAGAATGTTTCCAAATATCTTTTAAGGTTAAAAGAGGTTAAAAATACATACACACAGATGTCGTAAATCAGAATTTACTATATGTGTCTAGTAAAAAGAAGAGAACCATTATTACATGTTGTTATATCTTTCTAAATGCTTTTTACGTTTGAAAAAACAGTTTTAGGATCCAATTAACCATTCCCGCTTATACAAGTTAGTACACCAGTGGTATTAATGTCTTTTAGACGTTTGAGAAACGCTGTAACAAAATGGCACTCGATGCTTTATTCTTCCAGAAGTCTAGAGACATTGGGAACTGATGAAAACATAGCCAATATTTCTGATGATTAAAGTGTGTGTCTACGTGTTTGGCCGGGGGGTAGGTGGGGGAGGGGGGGGGGGGGGATACAGCTGAAAGTGAAAGTGGACTTCTTTATTAATGGAGCCAGGAAGCTGATATTAACCATACCATATCTCACTGAAATATGTCAATGATTAAGAATGTTATTTTACACTTAAAAATATGTCAAAAATATCTAGCATCGCCGCTTTAACAGTAGCAACCAACATGATATGTCATACTTTTTACTTTCGTTTTCTTCACCTAGTATGATCCTTGTTATTTTCTGGCTCCATAAATAAAGTAATACAATGTATATTATACCATTTTTAGAGATGTCTTGTGGCAGTTTTGTTCCTTTTTAACGGGTCCATCACATTATATTAATTTTCTTATTTGGTGTTTATTCATTGATTATGTGCGTTTTTAATAAGTCAATTTTGTTGGTAGAAAAACACGAACAAATAAATAAATAAATAAATAAAAACACGTCTTTTAGCAATGTTTTCTTTTTCTTTCTTTCTTTTAGGTGCAGATCCCAAACTTAGAGATCAAGGGAGGAAACTCTGTGCCCAGGAATGGGCAGCATACTGTGGGAGGCGAGACTGCGCTGATGCCATTGCCAAATGTTCTAATACTAAAAGTTTCTATCTCCAGTCAGTTGAAGCTGAACGCACAAGTCAAAGATTAGAAAGATCCAATTCGTTACCTGACTTGGTCAAAGCTGAAAACCCTGACACAAAACCCCAACACAAAAGAGCTTCACTGCGCAAGAAAATCAAGAAGAAGCTTACTGGTACACCCAGCGAAGGGGCTAACAAGTTGACAGTTTCTCCAGGGTCCAGAAGTCCCTTCGCTGTGATAGCCCGGTGCGTGTCCACCCCGGTCTTACCCGGGGCCATCAATTCTAACCAGGGTAGTTCTTCCAGCCTAACTCGACCAGTTAGCGTGGACAATATTCCTAGAGTGGAGGTTACAACGGCCCCGCGAGAGGAGAGTTCGGTTGATACGAGTCAAGGAACGGGCCGAACACGCTCTCGTCGAAGACATTACCGTAACGTCAATGCTAACCCTAATACCAACGATCCTGATCATCCAAGCAACGATTCTGAACCAAAAAGCATCGATACCCAAATCTCTTCAGTTCCCAGCCAAAAGATGGCCGAGGAATATGTGACAGTTACGTGATGATTACAATTGTTTATATGTTGTAACAGTGTACAATTTTCTACCAACTTGGAAAGGTGCACGGAACACAAGGGAATGTTGGCACCAACACTGACAAGTGTCATGTGACTTGTTGAGATCAGCAGCTTTCAGTATGAAAGTAAAAGGATGGGCTGGTGTAGAAACTCAGAATGAGAGACAAATAAAATACTTTACTGTCATTCTCCTTAAACCGCACAAGTGTATTCACACAACTGCAAACGACAACTCTTTTTTTGCCAAATGTCTTATATACTCTTCTTTTGTTGATTAACGGGGAGTGCAATAGTTTACATATTTATTTATTCATGCTATAATGGAGCCAGAGGGTGAACAGGTAAGCAGCTAAAACTGACTATGTGACTAAAACTTATGTTAGCGTACTCTGCGTCAATTTTTGACACATCCATTTTGGACAAAGTGCAGAATTTAATATTAAGTAGTTACAATTTTTTGAGCCGCAAAAAAGAGATGAAATGTTTGTTGAGTAAAATCAAAAACGTGTGATCGGAATTACATTTTTCATCTCTCTTTATACACTGGTGGTAGAAAATTAACTTTAACACACTTGTGTATTCTGCAAGGAATTGTAATGTAAAAATAAGTTCTAATAGTCTTTGCATCAAATCCAAATGCTGATAACCATGTGACGTATATCTACATATTATATGGCTGGGCTTTGTGCAAAGAACTTGCAAGATTTATCTTGATCAGGTTGGCTAGTATATATAAAAAATGTATTTAAGATAGAGATCTAGGAGTGTCCTTTGTTATCAAGGGTCCTTTGGACTTGTTTGGTTTTGTGATAAACTCAGCAGAAAATGATTATTTTTGTTTTTTGTTTTGTTGTTCCATGTTGGTGTTTCCACTTTTCGATTTGAAAGATACACATATTTATTGCATATAGCCACACTGAGGCATAAGGTGACACCATGTAGCAACACATTCTTTGTGTGGTGAAATGAGATCTGAGAGAGGCGTGGAAAGTGTGTGTGTTTGGACCTTAATATGGTTTCTTAGGGTCTTTTACGATAAGGCAGGCTGTGGACGGGTTGTTCATTGTTCATATTTATCATTCACCGTTCAAGTATGAAAAGATAAATCCATGTCACAAAGCAGGACACATCACTGCTCATTGTTCAGTGGCAGCACTGAAAGTTGATGGTTCATGGAATGGGAAAGATTACTTTCTCCTTGTTCAACAGTGAAAGATACATGTCGTCACTGTTCTCTAAAACCGTAGAAATCGGTTTTGGCTACTTTTCAGAAGAATCAAAAAACTGTTGTTTACTATCTGGTGAATTGGTCTAGGTACAATGAATTTTTGAAATTTGCCATTGGATTTCTTTTTGGCATATGAATTTATAACTAAGATCATTCGATGTGGCTTTGATTTTGAATGTAGTTGGATATATATATATATGAAAGTCAATTTTTTTGAATTTTTGAGTTACTGCTGTCCTAGAGAAAGGTAACGAAATAGGGAAGCTTGTTTCTTCCTTCTTGAGCAATGACAAATTTATTCTGCTAGCTTTTTGTCATCCCTATTCACAAGTTCCCACCGAAGTCTGGTGACTTTGTGATGCATTTCTTATATAAACGATGAACTTCAAACTATGAATGACGAACAACCCATGTGACGCTTGGCCAAATCTCTAATTTTTTAAACTGCACAGTCATGTCAGGCTTGGTGCACATGAACTACTTTTTTGTTGGCAGGTCAGTGTCTATTTTTTTTCAATCTTTCTTCGATTGATCAGATAATGAAGTCCCTTGAGAATTATTATCTAAAATAATTTTATCAAACCCACCTTTTAATTCTTTCTACATTATATCTTTTTAGATCAGGGATCCTCAACCGTTCAGAGAAGCGGAGACGCATTTTAGATTTTTGAAAGAATTCAACCTTAGAGTGAGCTACAGCATGCATACAAGTCTATAGACCACTAGTATTTTTTATCGTGTAATTTTTTTACTTTTTATTTTCCAGCAATTAAGAAAAGGAAAAAACCACAGATGAAACCTAAAAAAGCATCACAATTTATGGTGACCTAACAAATCTTGTCATGTCATTACATTGTTCCCTTCGCTAATGCTGACATGACGTCATGAGTTTGAGCTCTTAGAAATCTGCTGAAAATTGCACTACTTGCCCCACATCATTGTTCCCATGATTTCTGATGACGTCATGTCAGGGGTCATTGCTTATGTCATTTTAGTGTGTAAGTCTGGCCACTTTGCGCTGGCCCTATTATGAAACAGCATTCACACAAGAGCAAATGGCAACTGTTTTTTTAATCAAATATGCTGTGAACTCCTTGAAGGAATATTTTTTCTATTTATGAATTAGGACAATATTTCAACTGTAAATAACCAAATATATTTTCAACATAAGGAAAATATTTCGAGAAGAAAATTATGAGTTTTTTTTCTTTCTTCTAAAATTACAGTCTTCGCATTTGTACTGTTTCATGATAGGGCAGAGCTTGACATTTGTCCACCAACTTTTTTCTTCCCAGTTTGTGCCAGCCTTTCCCTGTTGTTTCTATGTTACTGATGACGTCAGTCCATGTCACTGATTATGCCATTCTGTTACTATGAGACCCGTCAGTGTCACTCATGATGTCAATTATATGTTACCGATGACATCTGTCTAAGTCACGGATGACGTTATTCTGCCACCGATGGCACCATTCTGTGCCACCAATGATGTCAGTCTGTGTCAATTTTGACGTGATCTGTCACTAATGACACCACAATGTAAGATAATTCATGTTTGTTTTCTGCACGGCTCTGTTGATGTCTTTCCACAATGTTTTTTTATTCAGTCATTTCGCACAATCTCCCATAAAACAGTCAGTCGCAGGTCCTACTTAGGGCCCATCCTTCAAGTATGGGCACTCGATTCTAGCAATTTCACTTTTAGACAGCTAGCCATGTTATGGAGTTCTAGCGGCCATGTCAAAGAGGTCAACCGGTCAAGTTTGAGAGTTTAGTTATGTTGCAGAGGTCATGTGCCGCTGCCGGAGTTAAGTAGAAATATTCTCTTTAGATTCTATACATTTTCTATTCAAATCTTTTATTGTTCGATTGTTGTAGCTGTTAAATTTTCCTTTTTTTTCTCTATTCTTGTTTTTTCGTTGTTTTGTTTTTCTTGAAAAAGGCTGTTGCCGAAATATCGGCCATTTTCTGTCTTTTCTTTCGTTTGCATTTCATTGTACCGTTTGGGTTTTATTTCTTACGCGAGGCTTTGCTACTTACAACCTTTTCTTTTTGCCAAATTTTTACCTATACTCGCTGCCACCCCACAGTTTTTCTTTGGTTTTTATATTTCGTCAATTGCAGAGGTCATGTGGTCAGATTGGATAGGACAGTTGGTCGTGTTAGAGAGGTTAATTGGTCATTTTGTTTATTTGTTGAATCCTACAGGCTAATTTGTTTTTAAAAAATAAAATAAAAACAACTGAAAAGCATCACAAAGCCACTGCTTACCCTCGCACATGTACACGTTTATCTATGTCGGGGCCAATCCCCCTCCTCCCTCCATGCATTCATACTGCCCGGGTGGCCGGGATGGCCTGGAAGGACAGACAGTAGTAATGGAAAGGTTTCTTGCATTTTTAATTTTTTTTTTCCCCTATCTTCAGTCAACACCAACTTTTCTACATGAATTCAATGTGGTTGTTTTTTTCGGACACGCCATTTGTTCATGTTTATAACTGAAAGCCCCAGAACAACACCGTGTCACAAATCACTAAGCCCAAGCGTGCAGATTCTGTGTTGCCTTTGCTGGTTTTGTTGTCTCCTCTTCTACATACTAAAAGATCTCCGGTTTTTAAGAAAATGGAGATAGACCAACACAAGATATTTCTGCTAGGTTTCATCAGTTTTAATATCCTTTCTCACTCTTGCCCCATTACAAGATTTTCGTGGGCTTTCTGGGGATAGCAAAAATCACAAAAAAAAACACGACTGGGCTTGACCTTTGTGTTGTTCTCAGGTCTTCAATTGAAGACCCTAGTGCTAAAGGTACTTAAAGTACCCAAGTCACAAAATGTCTGTTTTGAGAAAATTGACCCTAGATCCTGAAAGTTTAAATTTCTCATGAGATCAGGCATGCCTTGTCATGAATTTTCTCAGCATTGCTTCAAATTCTGTGATGTTTGATGTGCCAACATGCCAGTATTTAGCGTTCGAACTTAATTTGATGCCTTGCAAATGCAATTTATTTGTGTGGACAAAGGCATTTCTTTCACTTATCATTGTGACTACAGTATTTATCTTTGTGATTTCATTACGTTTTTTGACATATCTTTGTGACTTTGGTACTTTATACAAAAGGAAGTCGGCATTGTAATTATTGCCATTATAGGCTGAAGCACTCATTGTGGGTTAAATCTGATAGAAATGAAACCAACGCTATAAGGTACATTATTTATTTCCAATATTCAGGGGTTGGACTTAGGATTCCCTCCTTCCCCAAGAACAGTTTCAAATTTCGGTAAATATGATTTTAAGTACTTTTAGCACCGAGGTTTCCAAATGTTTGTTATTTTGTTTTTGATGTGTGAATTTTTCAATGTGATTTTTTAAGATTCCAATTTTTGCAGTGTTTCAATGGCTGTGATTTTTTCTCTTTTTTGATCTTTCTTCAACCTGACTATAAATTTCCTTTGCAAATGCAAAAAAATAATTTGTTTGATTGGAATTATTTAATTTGTGTTTCGGTCTGTCTTGCAGATGTGTGTATATAGATCATGCAGGCGTATTTGTGCTTGTGAGTGTGTGCATGTATGTATGCATGAGAATTTGGAGTTGGATATTCCATTCAATTATTATCTTATTAGACAGAAAATTGGCATTGCGTATTTCATTATTTTCTCTCTCTCTCTTTCCCTCTCTCTCTCTCTTTCTCTCTCTCTCTCTCACACACACACGCACACATGCAAGTACGCACGCACACAAACACACAGAGAGGGGTGGTGTACAAGAGAAAAAGGAGGAGAGACGGGGAATGGATAAGGAAACACAGGAGGGAGGGAGGGAGGGAGAAAGAGCAGGGCGAGGGTGGGGGGAAGGAGGGAGAGAAGGATCAAGGAGACACACAGACAATACAGACACAATGAGAGAGAGGCAGAGATTAGACAGAGACAGAGCGAGAATAGGAAGTGGCAGGGTCAGAGACAAAGAGAGATGAGCGGCAGAGAGAAAGGGTGAGACAAAAAAGGAGAAAAAGAGATGCCCAGACAGACGACATACACACATACACACACACATACACACACACACACACACACAAATAACGCAAACAGCCTACCATTCTAAACGCCTCCGTTTCACTCATGAAAATTGCAAGCTTTTATTAGGGTTAGTGTTAGGATAAACATTAATTACATGCAACTGGACAGAGATCCCAAAAAAGCACATCGTCAATTCATGACCTTTTCACTGGATGAACTAGATCTAATATCAGGACACAAACACACACACACACACACACACACACACACACACAGATATACAAACACAAGCATATTTTTTTTATACAGCATGCATTGCACAAATGGATTGAATCAATTCACAAAAAGCAAACCTGCACTTAATTGATTCATCCGCTAGTCCGGGAAAACTGGGCAAGAAAAAGGGGTGAGGGACCAGAAAGGGGGGGGGGGGGGTTGAGGTCAGAAGAAAACGTTTTGAATGAGATCATGTTATCAGTTCGCCTCGGGGCGGGCACTAGCAGATTTTGATCGGCCATTTAGTTGGATAGTGACGTCACAAAAATTAGTTCCATTGAGACCTCCCGTACCAGTTCACCATTTACATTTAGGCGAATCTCATTATCGTGACGTCACCATCCACCTCTTGAGAAATAATTAATTACAATCCCTTAGAATGATAAAGCTCTATCTCCACTTTTTGGCTGAACTTAGTTACTACACATTACTTACCACAGGCTTTTTCGTCGTGTGTGAAAGTATCAGGCAGATTCGGCGTGTAATTTGTTAGTACAGTAGTCTCCGTCTAAGAACTCGCCGCCTTAGAACCCGATCCGCCTTAGAACCCGCTGTTGCCGCGAAACCGAATTTTTTCACTGTAATTTACATGCGTAAGAACCCGCTCTGAAACGAAAAATCCTCCTAAGAACCCGGCATTTGACCGTGAGACAAGCACTTTTACGTAAAATGTCGATATTAAACACAAAATTCTCTTTCAAGTAGACGGAATAGAACAAAGCCATACAGTACGGTGAAAGAGAACAGGTGGAGGGAAGGTGGGGGGGGGGGCGAACCGTACAAAGGATGGAGCCCAGTTACGTCTTTCGTGTGCAAGCACAGGCCACCTTAGACTAAATTAGCATAGCCATTACCTAACATTCATTGTTGTCTGACTCGGGGGGCAGAATTTTATGCGTAATTGACCACGTGCTTGGTTTGCATGGCACATGTACATGTACCGGTGTAACAGGCCAAAATATACCCCCCGCCCAGAATATACCCGGGGTTAAACTGGCCTAGCCCAGAATATACCCCGGGGTATATTCTGGGCTAGGCCAGTTTATACCCCGGGGTTACTTTGGGCTAGGCCAGACTATACCCACCAGTCCAGATTATACCCCCTACTTTAAAAAAAAAAAACAAGTCAAGACCACAGTTTATTTCAGCCTGTTCTTCATCACTGTCATCAGATATCATATTAATACAAACATGAACACATTCTTGACACCAACAAGTCATAATGCAATTTAGAGAAAATAATAATAACAGTTTATTTCAGCCTTAGTTTACTTTGGTGTACACACATACATTCTCGACTCCTGTAAATCATGATACATTTTAGAAGGAACAAACATGCATGAAAATGCATTGATATACAAAAGAGTTGAGTATCCATTCAAACTGACATGATTAGACTTCAGCATTAATTTCACTCGTGTGTGTTGATGATATTATTATTATTATTATTATTTTGATAGTTGGTTGGCCATGAGTAAAACATGCATTGTATTTTTTGTTACAATGATGTAGAGAGAAAAGGCCAGAAAAGAACACACAGAAAAAAACAACAAAAACATAATGATAATCCAACTGACAGATAGTGTAATTCCATCATCCAGCAGACATAAAACTAAATAGGCACTAAATGTCTGCGTCTGATGAACTCCACCTGTCCAGATCCACTTGAAACGTTACAGAATGCTAACCAGTAATAATGATAACAATAAGAACACGAAATCATGTTATGTACTCTTGAAAATATAGAGAAATAATTATCAATATCAGAATCATCATCATCATCTTGGAAATTGCAAAGATATGAGAGGGGGTGTAAAAATGGCAGCGTATGCCTACAAATCATTCTAGAATTTATAAGCAGCAATGTATGTGTATCAACTATATATAAAAAAAAACGTGTTAAATCTTTTCAAATATTCAAGTAAAACTGGACAGAAAGCTTTAGTGAAATAGCCTTGGCAGTTGTGTAGGCCGACAGAGTAAGTCCACTGAGACAAAAGTAGTGCATTGTAAAAGGTAATTAGATCTATAGCATGTTGAGGCAAAATGCAATGGATCATGTTACTGTTGGATGAACTACGAGTGGCTAATGTGGTTACTGCGTGGGTTCAATAGTAACTCCCTTAAGGATACACAGGATTAACAAACACAGGGTTCTGCTGGCAATCTTATTTATTCAAAAAGCCTAACAACGGTATCACTACCAAACAAAAAAAGCCCAACCAGCCATAAGCCAAAGTTTCTCCGGGTCCTGTGCTACCGCTACATGCCTTATGGGGCGGGGTGGCGATGGCAAGCGTCGGCAAGCCTCTGAGCTGCTACGGGCCCGGGTTGCTGGGCTGGGTTCACTGTGCTGTCGGCTCTTGTCTCTGCGTCTATGATGGAGTGTGTTGACCACTCGAACCGCATCTTATTTATGAGCCCGCGCGGACGTCCGAGAGAGCTATTACGTAGCCCGTGTTGCACAAGTGAAAGGCTCGGACATGGAGTCCAGCCCGACAACATAACCGGTTAGGGTCCTAACACAATCGAATTTACAGTACGGTTAAAAGGGTGCACACAAAAGTCAATTAGGTATCCCAGTAAACTGCAGAAATTACTCTAACGACCCCTCCAGCAATAATTGAATAAATTTGACCCAGGTTGGATTTATCGGGGATAACATGCGTCTAACTCGTGGTTTACTTTAAATCCGAGACCCTCTTATTAATTATTTCAATAGGATATGTGCATCAAAGTACAACGAAATTAGTACCATTATAAAGTAGAAACTTGCTGCTACAATTCTAACTGACTACTTTTACCAGAAACCCGGTAATAGTTTTAATATAAATTTTCAAAGTGTCAGGACTAACAACATTCGACAATTTTGTGCGGGATACTTTCGTCCATTAATACGACGTATCTCCATTGATAACAAACGTTATCATGAGTACCTATTTTGTACCGATAGGGTATTGTCTACTCTCAAAAATGAATTCGGGTTCCCGTCTTTCTGTCGGTGGATAACAACGAAGGAGCGAGTTGTAAGAAACCTAAAGCCATGATATAAGAGTTGGAAGCCCGGTGGTCAACATTTCCAACTGACCAATCAAAATGCGCGCTTTTCACCGTGATGTGAATAACGGGTCCCGCGCTAGTATTACAAGGGAAATAATCCAATTAATGGTACTCGGCCAAGTGTCCATAAACTACTATGAGTGGCCGTCCCTCACTCACGCACCAGAGTTACCATGAAAGCACATTAAAAATAGAAAGTCGTTCATCCTCTCACATTACATTAACAGTATTTCTTGTTAGTGAGTATCATTCTTTGATAGGTTATTTGTAGAAAGATATACATTTCATGTACATGACGGTTCAAGACAATGGATTAGTTTGCAAGGCTTTTGAAAGATTGAACCTATGTGTTATAGTGAATAAGGGTATGTCACTCGCGAGTGAAATAATAATAATAAAACAAATAGACCTTGTCCGTCTTTACCTTCCTAAGCTTAACACGTCCCTTGCCAAGGGATTTAACAACTGTGTATTTGTACACAGAAAAATATTTAAAATGACTTCATTTTTATGAGTCCGTTAATTATTTCATCTATTGGGACTAAGTCTATGTCAGTGCCAAACAAACAGTACCGTGCAAATTTTACTCAATGGCAACCAACTACAAAAACAACTACAACATGCCAACGAACGTGAGTGAAACTAATCCAGTGTCTTAAACCATGAGCTACATAAAATGTATACATTTCTACAAATATGTTACGCTATCAAAGAATTTACTAACAAGACATGTTCATGCAACATGATCCATCGAATTTTTGCCATAGCATACTGCAATTACTTTCTGCAATGCACTGTTGTCTCAGTGGATTTAATCTGTCATTCTACATGACTATCAAAGCCACTTCGCTAAAGCTTTAAGTCCAGTTCTACTTGAATAGTTGAAAAGATATAACACATTTTTTTTTACATGTACTTGGTACATTTACACATATATTATTGCTGCTTATAGATTCTGGAATGATGTGTAGGACATTTTTATATTCCCTCTTATCTTTGTATTATTCCAAGATGATGGTGATTCTGATATTGATTATATTCTCTTTATTTTCAAGAGTAAATAAGATGATTTGGTGTTCCTATTGTTATTATTGTATATTACTGGTTAGCTTTCTGTAACGTTTCAAGTGGATCTGGACAGGTTAAATTCATTATGTGAAACAATTTTAGTATGTATTTAGTTTTGTGTGAAGTATTTAATGTCTGCTGGATGATGGAATTGCACCATCTGCCAGTTCAGTTGTTAAAATGTTGTTGTTTTTTTCTCTATGTATTCTTTCCTGGCCTTTCTCTCTGCATCAGTGTAACTTTGTATGTAGATCTAATTGTTCCGACATATCAAGCACATTTCTGATTTTCAAAAATTAAAATAAGATTCAGATAATTTTACACTTATGAGTCTTATAATTAGTTCATACCTTGCCACTAAGTATATTATGTTAGTGGTGCCAAACAAAAAAAAATACAATACATGTTTAACTCATGGACAACTAATTATAAAAAAAACCAAAACAATAATAACACCAGCGGACACAAGTAAAATTAGTGTTAAAGTTTAATCATATCAGTTTCAATGGATTTTCAATCCTTTTGTATATCAATGCTTTTTAAGCATGTTTATTTCCTATTAAATGTATCATAATTTACGAGAGTCAAAAATGTATGCTTCAATATGATATCTGATGACAGTGATAATGGACAATTCAAACTAAAGTTGAAATAAACTGCGGTCTTGACTTGTTTTTAAAAAAAAAAGTAGGGGGTATAATCTGGACTGGGGGGGTATAGTCTGGCCTAGCCCAAAGTAAACCCCGGGGTATATTCTGGGCTCGGCCATTTTAACCCCGGGTATAGTCTGGCGGGGGTATAATCTGGCCTGCTACACCGGGCTGACGGGTCATTACACAGGGTATCACTGGGCCTTATATTGTATCCGTCTAAGTGCTCGGTCCGCCTAAGAACCCGCTTTTTCTGTCTCCCGTTGATAGGGTTCTTATGCGGAGACTACTGTATTACTAAAAAGCAAAAAAAGTCGTATCTATAAAAACGTGAAATCCATATCATCAATTTCTCAAATATTGAAGGCGGGGAGTTAGAACTTTGTCATTGTATGGGGACGAAATGTTCATGAATCCACGCTGTTTCCTGCGTCCTGAGATATTCATCATCATCAGTTGGCGTGTCTGGAACAGACATTGGCGATCATGGCAGTCCTAGAAATTTCAATTGCCTCTGTCTTATTGTTTTAATTAATGATCTTTTAGGATTAGTCTCTCAATACTGACTCATTTGATTTTTTTCTCCATCCATGATATTGTCAATATTCTTCTAATAAACCGCATCAGTTCTCTGCTGCTTCTAGTTTCCTCTCTATTTCTTTGCTCATTGTCCAACATTCACATCCGTATAAAAGCATTGACCACACACATGTTTTCAAGTGTTAATTCATGGACAACAAATACACGTCATAACAACAACTCCTTCTTGAAGTTGGCTGATGACAGGTCTGAGTGGAGAGCCATGATCGCCAATGTCTGTTCCAGACAGGGCAACTGATGATGATGAATATTGAGATCAAGTTGTCAAGGTACATAACCATTGTAAAAACTAAGAAACACAATAAATCGTGAATTACTTCCCTTGGCCTAAAGCCCTCTCAGTTTCATCACGTCATTTACTTTGCAGAAAGCTGGATAGCCCAAATGAAAGAGTGAAGCGTACAAACAAAATAAATGAACAATTCGATGAATAAATACATCAATAAACCTATCAACCGTTCGGAAACCTTATTAAAATCTATATCGGGTTGACGTAGTTATGCTGGCTGGGTAATCAGTACTCCCTCCCCACCTCGCTCCCCCCCCCCCCCGCCCGGAAAAAAAACCCTGCCGACCGACGCTGCACTGTGGCGACGTCGTGTCTGCTCCAGTTGTAACTGGGCTGCAATGACACTAAGGCAAATTCCCCAAATGGGATTAAAGAAGAATACAGAAACAAATACAAATTGAAATTCCCAGCTGCACGTGTATACTCGTTTTTGCATAGAACAATAGTAAAATCTCGTGCCGTGATTCCTCCTTTAAAACAAGGAGACACGTTGGTCTGGGGGCAAAGCGCGAGCCTCTCATGCAGAGGGTACCGGGTTCGATTCCCGGTGGGTGCAAGCATGTTGGAAATTTGAGGGGAAATTTCCTGTCCCTGATCCTATAGTATACCGAGCACATAGCCTTCTCGCAGAAGGACGAAAAACACGTTAAAGATACTTTGGCAGTTGGAAATCGCGAAGAGCAGGCCTAACAAGGCCGCTGCCAGGGCAAATTTAAAAAAAAAAAAAGCCTACCACAAAAACATTAATGAGAAAAAAATAAAAAATGCAGGTGTAAATGCCAAGATCAGCGAATCTCCTAAAATAAAGACGTAGAAAGAAAACTCCATTACACCAGGGGTTCCCAACCTTTTTCCTCCCGTTTACCCCTGGCAGCTTTTCAAAAGTAAATTTATCCCCACCTTTTCTGTTCTGTAAATTCAGTTTACATTTCCAGCACATTAAAGCAACCGACTAAGTGGAAATTTTAAAATACTCGTTCTAACTCTTAACAATAACATTAATGATAGCATTACAATGTCATTTCACTTATTTGTGAACAACTAGTGATGAACTTAATGGTATAGGCTACTAATGTTACAAAAAACATTGTTCAAACCCAGACTCAGCAAATATTCCTCCTGGATGGGCGAAATGTGTGTGTGTGTGTGTGTGTGTGTCTTTTCTCTCTATTTCTGTCTGTCTGTCTCTCTCTCTCTCTCTCTGTCTCTCTCTCTTCCTCTCTTAGTCTATCTCCATAAGCTTACTATCTTGGTATTGTCTTAAGCGTGCATTTATCTGTGATATGATCTTATCTTCTAATATCATTCAGACTTCCAGCTTCATCCCGATCAGTTCTCTATCAACTTTCGTCTTTAGCTCCACCTCCATTCCTCTACAGATTCAAAATCCCGCCCCATTTCTAGTTCCACTCATAGGGTTAATACTGCCTCTTCTCTCCACCCACCCACCCCCTCACCCGCTTTTCCTCTCGACGAAATGAGATACCAATCATTATATTTCCATCACCACCCTAATCTTTTACAACCTCTCTCTCCTGCGGGCTGTTTCTGGGAGGTTTTCCTTCTGTCATACCCTTCTGTTATATTCTGTCTATTGCCTTAGCTCATTCTTAACAATATGACCGTTGCTGTGTCGACGTGCTTTCTGGAAACTAAAACTCAAGCTTCTCTCCACTCCCTTCTCCCCAAGTCCACCCCTCCGGGCCCACAAACCATCACTTCCTACCCCTCTCACCCCTTCCATCTCTATCACCACCGTTATCTCCTATACCACCTCTATCTCATACCTAATTAAAATTGCAGCTCTTTTATAACCTTCTTGTAGTCCAAATCCCTTTCCAATAAGCTCCTGACAGTTGACGACGCCTATATGCAAACCCCAGTCATCATTGTCCGCGATGTTGTTCTCGTCACATAGGCGTCTCCCACGGCCCACCGGGAAGTCTTCTAGGGGTGTTTGAGACCCAGATGTGTCCTTAATCCTGGCCGTGACACTGAGAGTCACGCCAGACTGGGCCCTTAAACCCACTTCCAGCGGATGCCGACCAAACACCAGCGAAACCCGCATTTGACTTTTGGGTAAAAATGCCACCATGCCCTGGACACTTGACCTGAGTTGATCTATGTACCAGGGATAGCTGTGAAATGAGTTCGGCTGACTAACAACATCTCGAAATTTTTCAACGAAGAAATCACAGGTATAGATCTTTCTCGGAGTTCGCCAGGTACGGTCCATTTGGTCCCTGAGAAGCTGGGCCTCTTTCTCCACCATATGAAATATTTCCAGTTTTGTTCTATACAGTTTTTCATCAGTGGATTGAATTTTACACTTGCAGTCTTCCACTCCCTCTACACACTGTTGGACAATCTCGTCTGTAATGTTGATTTGATTGGCTAGTATGTTATCCACTGATACTTTCATCTGATTCGTAGTTTCAGTTGGCGCTTTCAGTTCTGACTTTAGTATGAGAGTAGCTCTGGCTATTGATTCTGTTAAAGCGTTTTCAGTCTTTGCAATTCGTTTCTGAATCATTTTCGATGATTCCTCCACCACAGCTGACAGCTGTGAAATTGGATGGTGGGAATTGTCATCTTGGCCATTTTCAGTGTGAATCTCTTTTCTGACCAGCGTGTGCTCTTCTAATTTTGATTGTTGGGTCAAAGTACCCGTGTCGCCTCCACCAGCTTTTGCCTGAAGCCTGAAACTTTTCCCTTGCTCTAGAGAGGCAGTCAGTGACTGTGAAGTTTGTATGAAATCGGTTGCCTTGTTTTCAGTGTCACTTACAAGTGCTCCAGCTTGTTTATTAGTGATTGCTTGTTTTAGAGTTTCGATATCGTCGCTCAATCTCACTACAGCTCCTTCAATCTTTTCTGTCACCTGATCCAAATATCTGTCCTGGTCAACCTTTATTTTCTCTTCTCTTTTATTCCCGACATGGTCCAGTTTCTGGATCACTTGTGCAATTTTTTCATCTATATCCACCATAAATTTAGACAACTTTTCATCTACTTTATGGTCCAGCCACACCAACTCTGTTCTTGTCCTGGCGCTCACAGACGTTTTCAGATTTTCGCAAACATTCGCGAAATCAGATTTCAGTTCTGTTCTCAGGATGTTCTCAAGTGAACGATTAGCCGTCTCCGATAAACTGATGTCCGACTTTTGTGGAAGACGCATTTCCGTTATTCCGCTTATTTTCTCGTACTTCATGTCCTCAGTTCCCGATGGTGCTCGATGTGACGAAGGCAAATCGTTAATGTCTCCTTCTGCCACGCTATGATGCTTGGAAAGCGGAGCAAGAGTCTGTTGTTGAGCCCCTAGTTGCTCACCTCGCAGGTTGAGACGCTGTATCTCCATGAGACGAGAAATTTCGTTTATCATTTCGGAAAATTTCACATCCATAGCCGACAATAAATCATTTTGGTGTAATCCTGAGGGCTGATTCAGGAAAGTGTCTCGATGAGGATGGAGTACCTGTGGAGAGCAGCTTGACTGTGGTATATCATCTCCTTTCAGCTTACTAGAAGTTTGCACCCTACTTAGTTGTTTCTCAACACCAGGGCTGTATTTTCCTTCTCTGTGGTCTGGCAAGCTTGGCACATTCCCAACCATTGACTGAAGAATTTGGTTTAGTGTCAAGATGGAAGACTGCATTGAATCCACCTGCTCTGCTAGCCGACCTTGGGCCACTTGCAGGTGTGTTTGTTCTTTCAGAATGGACTTCAGATAGTCCGAGACCTGATTCATCCAACTCTCAACCTTTCCACTGTCCATTGTGTTTGTTCCTGTGGAGTACATGAAGATTTTCTTACGTAAGAAGAAAACATGAAAATTAATTTGTTTGCCATCCCCTCCTCGACCCCCCTCCCCCTCCCCAAAACACACACACACAATATCCAAACGAACAACAACAACAACAACAACAACAACAACAACAACAACAAAACAGCAATACCGATTGTAAAGATGATACAACTGACAATCTATTATATATTTCAGTAACTTGCAACCTTTGGCATGATTAACTGACCAAACTATACACTCTTCAGGCCTTAAATTTGGCAGGAAGGTGGCAATTGAGATAAGGAAGATGATGGCTATAATTAAAAGTTGTTTACTTCAAGCATGTATTTTAAAAAAATAACAATGTTTATTGCTATGTAACATCTGTATATTTGCATGTTTGTTTCGTAATATATATAGTACCGTGCATGTCATAAAAAGTAACGTATCAAGCGTTCAGTTTGGTGCGTAATGTTGTGGTGCGCATGAGTTCTGAAGCAAGACTAGTTTACTTTGGTATTACTTTGGTGTAGAACCAGCCTCCTCGCACTCGGGACACACCCATACGTGCTCAGCTCTCCGCGCCATCATGTCGGACAAGGTCTTCTCAGACTGTAGTTTATTACTTTTATTATACTGGGGGGGGGGGGGGGAGAAGTGAATCACATGATTGTTTATTCCGGGGCAATGCCCGGTAGGTCATCTAGTAACTAATAACACCAGTACTCTATGCTGATGGCGTTAAGTCATTTTTGACACTTTTTAGATATAAAGAAAAAAAATGTTTCTTTTCATGTGATTTGATGACTTATGCCATTATGATTCCATGGGATTATTACATTTTCCCACTGGCGCATCTCTTTTTCTATAGCACTATGTGATAGCCCTTCTCCTCGGGGGTGCAATGAACCGCCAGATGTCTTTTTTGGCGTAAGTCTAATATATCATTATCGTAGAGCAGTGACGATAGCATCCAAATGACGACAGCTACAACGTAAGCCAAATGGATGCAACAAAACCCACGACATCGACAATTGAAAAGCTTAGTACTATATTGTGCTTAAGTCATAAAAAGCAAAAATTTTAAACATTGAGCAAAAAAAACAACACTCCTTTGGCACTCTGTGACTCTGAATTGTTCAGCCCATTCAGAGTACCTGTACCTGACTCAAATTGTAACGTTCTTGGGTTAATTAGTTTTATACAGAGAGCAGTATACTGCCTGACCTTCAGGCATAACGATGCAGTTTGGAGTGTTTAGGTATGGTACAGAATTCACGTCTTCAAGTACATAGGTAGGAATACAATACTAACATCCAAAAGGCAACAGCAACAACAATTTGAAAAAAAAAGATGGCTCATATCACCATGGCAACCACTCCCAATAGCAAAAAAGTAGTGTTACTTACTTAGATACCCCAATACGAATTCTTACACATTGGGCCAGGTGCGCACTAGCCAAGTTTGATTTCCAAGCAAGCTGGATGTGACGTCACGACATTGAGTTCTCGTGAGAGCCAACGCCTAAGATCTCATTGAAAGTAATTGTTTTAACATTGAAAGTAATTGTTTTAACATTAAAAGTAATTGTTTTAACATGGAAAGTAATTGTTTTAACATTGAAAGTAATTGTTTTAACATTAAAAGTAATTGTTTTAACATGGAAAGTAACTGTTTTAACATTAAAAATAATTGTTTTAACATTGAAAATAATTGTTTTAACATGGAAAGTAATTGTTTCAACACTGAAAATAATTGCTTTAACATCACCATCCAACGTGTTGGCCGATCAAAATTATCTAGTGCATGTCTGGGCGTAGGAAAGTTATGAGCCGCAGCCAAAGCTACCTCAGCAACCATTACAAATAGCACAAACCCATAGCGTTATTTACACGGGCTAGAATTTTTCAACTTCAAAAAAAGTACTGTGCCACAACTTACATCACCATGACAACCGGTACTATTAGCAAATAATGATGCTACTTACCTAGTTACTCGAACACGAATTTGTCAATTTCTTGAAGAAAAGCAAATTGCTCTGCGCTGCATCCACCAGTGTCAATGAATATCTCTTCAGAGACATACACCGTAAATTTAGAGTCGTCAACAAAATAAACGTTTCTTCAAGGGCACATAATGACACGTTGAGCTGCGTTTGACAATAGGTTCATCCACTTCATGTTTGGAAACCTCGGGAAATTCAGTTCAATATGACTGTGGTGAGTGTTCAATCAGAACAGTGACTGAATTGAAAAGTCTACACACTTTACAGTTCAGATAATTATGTCGCCTCTCCCACTCACCCCCTTGCTGAAATAGGGAAGCAAAATTCCATTTAGGGCAAAGTTTCATAAGATTAAGGATTTCATTATATGGTAGGCCTGTATAGTACTTGATGAACATAACGACAAGTGGACTTTTATTATCAACCAGCGATGATAGCGCCCACTTCTTAAAACGGGATACTTGATATTAAGACAAGGGTTCCCACATTTAGTGGAAAGGGGGGGGGGGGTGGGGGAGGATTTCAACTACTTACTAGGGTGAATTTGCTGCTTCTGGATTTGTTCATATTATTTTTGTATATGGTTAGTAGAGAAGTACGGGGCATTACCCGGGATAAACCTGTGCATGCACCTCTCTCTCTCTCTCTCTCTCTCTCTCTCTCTCTCTCTCTCTCGGTCTCTTTCTGATCTACAAAGTTTGTTGTAATATTGTACATCTGTTATTGCTTCAGATACCTTTCGCGTTATTACTAAAGTGAAGTACCTTGGATGGGCTGGACATTTCACGGTCGCGGAGTCCCAGAAGACGATTTTTTTTGCTCAATATTAAAAGTTCTTAGTCTTTATGACTTAAGCACAAGAAAGACCCACGATGTGGGATTTGGTGTATTCATTTGGTAAACGGGACGGAAAAAGTTGGGAACCTTTGCGTTACGGCTTATTTTTTCTTTTTATCTCGTATGGTGGATAAGATATGAGCCCAGAGATGAACACTTAAGTCTTGTAACAGCAAAAATTTCAAACTTATTTCCTACCATACTGTTATTGGTGTTTCTGCGCTTGTTGGTGTGGCTGTTGTTGTTGCTATTTGCCGTTATCGTTGCTGTTGTTGCTGCTGTTGTTGTCGTTGTTGTTGTTGTTGTAGTCATTGTTGTTGTTTTTCGTCGTACCCAAACGAACATCCCCACAACTTCAACATCATCAACTTAATGGTCGTGTATACCTGAAAATTTGCTAATCAGGCCGATACACGCCATTTACTGTACCCGTGAATATGATTGATCTATTCCACCTGGACGATTTTTGAGAAAACCAAGTTCGAAAATGATTGTTCTTTGATTTGTATAATAGGATAAGAGAAAAACACGAAATAATTGGTTTATTTTGGTCTCTGGGAAATAAGACCTTTATTTCATTGAAAGACAAAAAGGTCCTGTACACCATCATAAGGCTATCTCAGTTGCCAATAAAACTGGAGTTAAGACCATTTTCACTCATTGGCACTACCGTCTGGTTGCAGTGAACTACCATTGTGTAGCTCGTACTAAAATCTAAAATCTCAGTGTCATTAATCAGTCAAATAATATTGTACAGTAGTGCGAGCCTGCAAAATTATGGAAGTTTGTTTTTTCTTTAATACAAATGAATCATTGTGTCTTTGGGTGTCAGCTGAATTAAGCTGTGTTTTCATGCGTAAGGAAACGGAAATGCAACGGAAACGGCAACTCAAACGTCAAAAATCCATCGAGTAGTAAAAAGAAAGAGTGTTGTTCTGTGTGCGGAAACGGCGTTTCCGGGCACATGAAAACATTATTTCCGTTCCACTACTTGAAGGGTTTTGACGTCTCCGTTGCCGTTTCAGTGCACATGAAAACACAGCTTCAGGAGTGTTGGTTATCGGTGAGTTCACCTCAAAGGACAATGTATCTTAAATACACACGAACAAACGAAAAAGAGAAGAAACAGTGGTAATGAAAATTGACCCAGAAAATAAAACACTAACTTGTTATCTTTCTTGCTGTGATCTTTTGTACCGGATTGATAACTGTGTGGTTATTGGGAAATACACTTAATCAGAGTCTGAACGTTAGCACAGAAAACACAGAAAAGCAAGGGTAATGTGACCATTATATATTGTATAAGTTTACAGTTGCTGAGTTCGTGGAATGTTGAGAAACACAATGCTTTGGGTTCATTTTCTGTCACAACTGGTAGAACTACTGGTATTTATTACAACCAATGAATCAACTGCATGCAAGTATTTCTACATCCATTTTCCAAGTCTAAACTGCTCTTATCTATCTGTATGTAGAAGAGATATCATAAATGCACACTTTGACATTTGTTTAAAGTGCATTGTGGCACTTATCAAGCTGTTTTCACAGTTCCGATTCATCCTTACTCCCAAGCATAATAACCAAAGCTGTAAACGTTTAACCTCTACATTTTCAGGTGTGCAAAAACGGAGTTTGAACAAACAAGAACTAGGGTCGCGTCTTGTGGATTAGATTTTGACGTTTTACACAGTTTAGTAACGTAGTATGGTTATTTCAATCAATCAGTCTACAAACTATTTTTTCGAAAGTGCAAAGAAACAAACTCAAAATCAGGCTACAGTCTAACAAAATACAAAATCAGTTCCATATGGTTCATTGAGAACCGTGAGCCCATGCCAAATTTCAGATAAATCCAACTGACAGTGTTCAAGAACATCGATGTTGATCCTGCTCATTCTAAAAATGATTAAAGACACTGCTAAAGCATCTGATCAGTTAACCTTGGGCTTAGCGTGGCAACAATTGGTCCTGTTAATTATGCTCATGGATATCACAATGGTTTAACTCTAGTTTAATTGTTTCTGTCGTTGGCGTTTTTAAATTAAGACGACCCATTTTTTAAAGTCAAAATATCGTGGGAAAAAGAAAAATAAAAAAGTTGCATTTATTAAAGCCTAGTGTGAGAAATAATAAAGAAATTATAAAATGCAAGAGGAAAAGGGAAAACAAATCAAACAATTGATCAATTGATCTTCATCAGGAAAAAAATGTAACAAAATGGAAAATTGAACCACTAAAACAACTGAATTTAAAAAAAAAAAATTAAAATTAATTTGTAGAATATTAAATCAATACTAGTGCTTAGCTGTCCAGACTTGTTTTTTTGTTTTTTTTGTTTTGGATCGTAGCACATCCGTCAATGTAGGAAGGCTCATTTAAAAAAAAAAAAAATTGAATAATAGAGTACAAGAGGAGACCAGAAATAATCAGTTTATTTCGTCTCGGGGGAGTTGGACCACTATACCATTGCAAGGTTTGAAGGCCCTGCATAAACTCATAACATTATGTCAATTTCCAACAAAAGTAGAGTTACACCAGTGTTGCATTCGTGGGAGACATGCTTAAATTAAAGGGAAAAAAACCCTGATGACTTTGATTGTTTGAACAATAGATAATGCTGTGGAGCCTAGACGTCTTTGAAGTGGCTGTTATCAATTAATTATCTGTCCCATTAAATCAACACTGCTTTGGTATTCTGTGCGTGTAGAGTGTACTTTAAAATGTAATGCCTGTCTGTGTCATTTCTTCCACTTAAAAGCAATAATTAAAAAAGCAGCACAAAAAGGGCGTTTGCAAAAGTCTTCAGGCCCGATGGGTATTAACCGATTTTGACCGGACGACTAATTCGATAGTGACGTCACGAAACTGAGTTTCGGTGAGATCACGCGTACCAGCCAACTAGTTTGATCTATTTGAAACTCAGTGTAGTGACGTCACCATCCAACTTGTCCACCAATGGAAATCGAATAAGGCTCGCCTGGTCTAAGTAAGCCATCGATTTACAACCATTGTGTGTTTTAATCTGCTACTTCAAAGGCCGAAACATTAAACATTTAAAAGACCAAATACAATGATTGCATGTATCGTGTTGGGATTTGTGGTGCTTAAACTATGATTTATGGATATGGCCGGTGTATAGCGGGTATTACAGTGGGATCAAGTTACAAGGATAGATTCTCTGATTCGTGATTTTGTAACACAGATCAGAAAGGATATGATGCGGGCTTGATAAAATATTGGCTAGAGATCTAGGTCGCGGACGAGGAAATGCCTTCGAAATGGGTAACCATGAAGCACGAGTGCAAAATCCGAGACAAGTAGGCCTGGTTAACCAGATATTCGGATGAAACCGATGAACCAAATTTTGAATTCGACTCGCTTTTCAAGTCATTTGTGAGTGTGCATGAGAAAACCCGGTATAAGTCGGCAGAGCTGATTTTGAGAAAAACGGCTTTGAAGTGAAAATATGGGTCCGACACAAACCTCCAACTTGGCTGTTGTTTAGGGGACCGTGGCATGTTACAGGCTAAACTGTAGACGAGCAGTGAACACCACTCACTATGATCTCTATAACGGCTTTGTAATTAGACTACGGCCTCCTAACAAGATCAAAAAACTTCCGACTCGGCTGTTGCTAGGGGACCGTGGCATGTTACAAGGTAAACTGTAGATGAGCAGTGAACACTACTCACTATGATCTCTATAACTGCTTAGTTATTAGACTACGGTCTCCTAACAGCAATCACTCCAATATTACTTGGTCAATTAGCTATGGCCACTAATACGATTAAATGCCGTTTTCTCAAAATCTTGTTTTAGGGGGGTCATTGTCTTCAATTTATCAGAAATGTCTTGTCTTTTATTATATGTACAGAACTCAAAATGTCATGTTGCCGACTTATACCGGGTTTTCTCATGCACACTCACATTTTTCAGATTTGATTCTATTTATTGTGTAATGCTCATGAAATTGACATCTTTTAAACAAAGTACTAAAACGGTATGTATACGCGTAGACTTTGATATTTTTAAAACCCTGATTTCAAGAATGTAATTATTTTTTCGATCTGACCAACTTATTAGTTGTTTACTGACCGGCTTTTCCAATCCGCCTAAACAAACTTGAAAGGGGACACCGCCACATTCCGATGACGCCATCCTGTCTGCGGTGGCCGTCCCAAACTGCCGCCAAAATAATCAAGCGCGTTGAAAACCGCACCTACTTTCGTCAGGTATTGAAAGTTCGGTTCGCGAACCGGTTAACTAGTTTTTCACATTCGAACCGCTCGGATAACCAATTGACCACAAAGCGATTCGCTGCCCAGCCCTAGTACCTAGCTATCAAAATAAGCTATTTTCCTACTTCTCCTCTTAGTCGCAAAATGCAGCCATTTGACCTAGGACAGTGGTTCTCAACCTTTCTCAAGCAATCGCCGACTTTTTTGTCATCGCTCCCCCAACGCAACCCTACTCAATCCAGACAGATATATTTCAGACACGCTACACACAAATTATGATTTTTAAGCTTTTCAAAGCCTTATCAATGACAATAGACGTGCTAATTATTTGTTACAAAAGAAAAAGCATTCTTCATCAAATGCACTAAAAAATAGGTCAGTTCATGAACCCCATCTAAAGCATGCTGGTGAGCGTCAGTGGTTGCCTCCTGTATTTGCCATCAAATCTTCCTTCGTTCATGACTGTCTTCTCCCGCCTATCACCCCCTTTCATTTGTCCCCCCCCCCCTCCACCAGTACGACCTTTTCTGCGTTTTCGCCCCCTAGAAATCAAAACCTCCACTGGGGGGCAATATCGCTCACATTGAGAACGACTGACTTAGAGCTATTAACTCTTTGAGTGCCATGCATTTTTCCACGTTTGCCGACACAGGAGGAAAATAATGGGGGAGATGTATGAAGACTTAATAGAGGCAAGGTGCTCGCCTCTCATGCCAAGGGTCCCGGGTTCAAAACCCGGGCAGTGCAGGCATGTTGGAAATTGGATTTTTCTCATATTTTCAAGTCCCTGGTCCTATTGGGGGGTAGGATCGAGTACCTAGTCTTCTCGGATAAGGACGAAAAAATTCGGAGGGCCCGTGTGCACGTTGCGCACGTTAAAGATACCTTGGCAGTTGGAAATCGTAAAGAGCAGGCCGAAAGGCCGCTGCCCGGGCAAAATTGAAATTGAAATTAATAGATTAAAATTTATCCATATCATCCCCCCTCCCCCACCAGCAACAACAAAATTTATTATTATTCATTATTAAATATATATTATTATTAATAAAATATTCAAATATTATTTGAGTTGTATGTTGTGAACTGATGTGAGTTGTGAACTGCTGTGAGTTGTGAACTGTTGTGAGTTGTGAACTGCGCCTAAACAGGCTGCCTTACAATTTGCTCTGAGATAGAGAGAGAGAGTGAGTGAGACAGGGAGAGAGAAAGAAGCAGTGCAGTGTGTTCAGCTCCTCGCAGGCAGCTCCATTCTGCTCTGTGGTTGACATGAGATTGTGTGCATATTATGTACAATTAGAATGTGGGAGTGAATGCGTTTGTAAAGTAGTAAATAAGTTCTGTAAAGCGCTTAGAGCCTGTGAAACAGGGTTAGGAGCTATATAAATGCCATTTATTATTATTATTATTATTAATATAAAGTCGAACTTTCTTATTTCCCCAAAAACAAAATAGCCTAGCATTCTTGTACACCGATACATCGGTGATAGGCACAAACGTGACAAGTAGAAGAACCGATATATTGGTGACTGGCACACAAGGAGTTAACCTAGGAGCCTACCACCCGATTTGATCTGCCGATAGATTGGATGGTGACGTTGGATGGCTTCAATAAGTAGCTGTGCCCAATCTGCAAAATTCTGGTCAAGCCGTGTAGTACATATTAGATTTTAAGTCGCGCCATAAATTTTGAAATGCCGCATTTTATCTCGCACCAATTCTAATTCAGTTTCCTATAGCGCGCATGTGTTCGGGACTGGTAGTGGACAGTATAATACGCCACAGACTGAGGGCTTGGCGACCTAAAAAGTTGACAGCAATTATGCATTTATACATTTAAATATTTAAAAAAAAAACAATAAATCAGAGGAAGCACTCTAAATATTTTCCTTTACCAAAACCGAGCTTGAGAAGAACTTGATCAATTTCTATACTTAACGACCTCTGGTTTCAGTGAGACCTCGCTCAGCAGCCAACACTTTTTTTTTTTCATTGAAACTTAATGTCATGGTGTCATTAATCAGCAAGTTGGCCAATCAAAAAAGGCCTTAATTGAGCACCTAGGATAAATGCGATCTTGTTGCAGATTCCTTGTATTACCAGTGAATTATGCGTTCCTCTTCACAATCAGCTTAACTGCCCACCAGTCCATTTTTTATCTTGGGACCAGTTGGATGGTGACATCAACACATTTGATTTCAGTGAGATCTCGCGCACTAGAGTACTGGTAGTTGTATAATATAATTATACAGATTGGACCTGTGAGACATTGGCCGCTGACTGCTTCATTGTTCTATGTCGTTGAGAAGTGAAACTTTCATAAAATAATGATAGAGGTCTTACTCAAGTTAGGTTTGGGTGAAGGAAAATGGGTGACTTTTTTTTGTTTTGTATTTGAATGATCTCTGCGAGTGTATGATTGCTGTCAGCTTTTTAGTATTTTCTCTACTTGGCTCTGTAAGTAGACTACAGTCCTTTAACAACAGCCAATAAATAAACAAAAAGCAATTGATTGATTGATGGATGGATGGATGGATGGGCGGATGGCTGGATTGATGGATTGACTGATTGATGGATTGAATGATTGATTGATGGATTGTTGGATGGGTTGATGGATGGATGGATGGATTGATGGATGGATGGATGGATTGATTGACAGATGGATGGATTGATGGATGGATTGGAATCCAAATCCGATAGCACACCGGGCACCCCTATAAGTGCTCCTCTACTCTCTCCAATATTCATTTGAGGGTTGTTCTACTAATATTGTCCCAGTGACCAGCTGGTTCCATATTAGTCCGGGTAGTCCGGCCTTGTGGCACATTCTTCCCTCGCCTTTTTTGATATCCCACCTCCATCATTCTGGTTTATGGGGGTCGGGGGAAGGGGGGGGGGCGCCTCAGTGTCTTCATCTGCTCGCAATCGGTTGGCGATCACCTGCATGAGCTCATTCCTGTCATGCTGCAGGTCTCCACGAATAGTAGCGTTGCCAGCGAACAAAAAGCAACATCATCACGGTAGTGGCAAGTGCCATCTCGAAACAAAGTAAACGAAACATCAGACTTACATAGAAAAACCTGGCAATAAAAAAGCAAACTACCACAACCATAAGACATTCGCTAAAGTCATTTCTACAACTGTTTTTCACAAAACACGAAAGCCCCACCCCCCCCCCCTTGCTCTGCGAATCTTGAGGATTCCATATAAAAATGTCAGAGGTTTTATTAACTCACGAAGCAAACCTTCATGAAATATTGATGGAGCGAAAGCAATAGCCATTATAATATTGTCTTGAAAATATTACCTTTAAAATCTAGTTTAAGAAAAAGAGTAGTGGTGGAAGTGTTCCTGTATAATGCACTTTTGGGTTTTTTTTTTTGGGGGGGGGGGGGAGTGGGAGGGGGAAGGCTCAGCTCTACAGCTTCTATGAGAGTTTCAAAAATTTTCAAATTAATTTTCTTATGTGTCAGCTAATCTTATCTAATCTCCTTAAAGGGTTTATTTAAACCTGAAGCAATCTTTTAAAGTTGTTGATATGATGGTAATATACAGTGACCTTGTTTGCTGCCTTGATGAATCGGGTGCACTAAAGACTTGAACGCATTTAATTTGGTGCAGTTTCCGTGCCCAGAGATAGTAGTCCTTAGCGCACTGGCACGCACGAGATCTGTGGTGAAACTGCAGATTATTATAAACAGAGAGATAATGAAAGTAGACAAAGAAAGACAGAGAGAGGGGTGAGCGAAAGAGAAAGACAGAGAGAGGGGTGAGCGAAAGAGAAAGACAGAGAGAGGGGTGAGCGAAAGAGAAAGACAAAGAGAGAGGGGGTGAGTGTGAGAGAGAGAAAGGGGGGAGAGAGATAGAAAGACAGAAAGAGAAAGAGAGAGGATGAGCGAGAGAGAGGGAGACGGAGAAGGAGGGAGAGAAAGAAAGAACCAAAGAACCAAAGAAGGAAGGAAAGATCAGAAGGAATGAAAGGAAAAGGAAAGAAAGAAAGAAAAATAAGGTAACAAACAAGCAAATTTAAGAAAAAAAAAAAAAAAAAAGAAAGAAAGTAAGAAACAAACAAACAAATACACAAGTAAACAAAGAAAAGCAGGGGCACGGGATTATCCCAGGCAATCCCGGGCACATCAGCTAGTGTCAACAAGACGACGCCGGCAGTGGTATTACGGCAGAGGCGAAAAGTCAGGCCAAGAAAGCCAAGGCCAAGCTTCTAACACAACAAACTTTTAAGGCTAAACAAAACAAATAAACAAAGAAGAAAACAAAGGAACGAACAAACGCTAAGCAAATCCAACAAAGAAAAAGCTTAGCAGTTTCAGACAGAACAACAACACAAGTATCAAATGATCAATCAATACGAAATGCAGTTTATGAAAGTGCAAATCGTATGAAATGTTAATGAAATCAGTGGAAAAACCCATTAGAACTACGTGTTGTACATCTATTTGAAAGAGAATATATTATCAGTGTGGAGACCACCGGTTTAATAATTCATGTTCTATTCTTTGTCTCGTATAATAATTATTGCCGTATTTCTGGGATCCATTCGATTTTTTTAAAAGATAGCCAATCAGGTGGCTCATCTCACGGCTATTCCGACAATCGAACGTATCCCGCTGAATTGTTTATTTCGATTTTACCCAAAGACTCAATTGTTAGGGGACCGTATAGCGTAGCCTAATTACAAATCGGAATACAGAAAATATTCAGTTGTGTTCACTGCTTATCTAGAGTTAACCGTGTAGAATACTGTTGCCCTCCTTTACAAGGGCCCTTAACGAAATAGAAACGTTATATACATGCGTTAATTTCTTTATCAGAATAACCAATGGCGTACGATCTACGTTTTATCATCCACCGTTTATCAGCGTCACATGTCATTGTGATCTGGCCAGGTGGTTTCACACACACACACACACACACACACATCTGCTTTATATTGAAAGGTGGACAAGAATAATGATTATTGTTTATACAGGCGGCAGCAGAACGTAGATAGGTACGGCATCAGTTAATACATGTAACAAGTTATTTCCCCTGAGGCTATGGAGAGCACCGCTTTAAGGAAAGCAGTTCTGAGAAGCAGCAGTAATGATTCCTTGTTGTTATAATTATCTTCCCCACCTAAATACAAAACGTGCGTCGCTCTCATTTATTCCCAATGGACAGTGCATTTCTATCAGTTTCACAAACAAAACTGAATCTACTTTGGATAAATCAAAATGTTATTGTCTCCCACAACAATACTTTTCTCTCTGCCCATTAAAATAAAAGGGTATTTTGCGAATTCATTAAGGCTTTATTTAAAAATAAGAACATCTTTAAGCTGCGAAAGAGGATCGGGGTATGATTATATATTATCATGATCAACCAATGCTGGAATTAACAGATTAGTCGGCAGGCATAGTTGACACTGCTAAGGGGAAAGCAAAACAATAATTAAACGTATTGTCGAAATAAATGCACTAATGGATATCTTGTCGCTTCCCTAGTGACGTCATCCCGTACAGTTTTCCTGTAACTGGATATATTAACAAATAATCAAACCAAATGAGAGTGGGCGGATGATATTTCCACAAAAAATGTTGTAGGGGGGACATCTTCTTGAATCTGGTATCTTGTATCTTGAATCTTGAATCTTGAATCTTGAATCCTTCCGGTGCTGTCAGACGTCATATAGGGCCCCAAGTATCCTGTGCTGCCGTATGTTTCATTTCCATAAATTCCACTCCAATAGATCTTGTCAACTAAAAAACGTTCTTTTCAATGTTTCTTTCAGTCTGCCTCTTTTCCTTTTGCCATTGTCTTCTCATGTAAGGGCCTGCTTCATTATCCTAGTATCTTCACGTCTACACACAAAAGTCATTAAAAAGCTAAACAGAGAAAATACTGAGTTGTGGTCAGTGTTCGGCATAATAATATAATAATGTAAAATACTAGGTCCCATACGACGACCTCTTGACACCGGTCAGAAAACGTAAACTGCGTTAGTATGGACACGTCGCCCGTTCAACAGGCCTTGCCAAGACCATCTCACAGGGCAAAGTCCAGGGAGGAAGAAGAAGAGGCAGACGAAAGAAGAGTTGGGAAGACAACATCAGAGACTGGACGGACATGGAACTCAGAAAGACGCTCAGAAAAGCTGAAAACCGAGAGGACTGGAGAGGGATTGTTGCAAAGTCATCAGAGGTGTCGAGACGGACGTCTAGTCTAAGGACTTCGTGATCGTGATCGTATTTGACTAGGTCCCGCTCACAACAACCTATCCAAAAACAAACAGAGAAAGATACACAAAAACACTTAGAGTACATGGCCCTGTTGCAACCACTTGTTTGGGTGGTTGCACCTGGGCCCTTTCTTACAAATTGATTGATTTTGTTTTTGGTTGCAGTCAGGTCATATGGTTGCATTGAGGGCCTGACAATGTTCCCATCAATATCAACAAGGTTAAATAGAAGTTATGAGGAGAAAAGTCAAGTGTCCCACATGCCCTGTTTGCAACCGCACGCCCCAATAGCAACCAGTCAGATGACCTTTCTGCAACCTACCACCATGCCCTGTGTGCAACCATTCATGTGCCCTGAGTGCAACCAGTTGAAGAAAACACAAAAAAATGAATAAGTAATGATTGGTACATATCATATTATGTATTTGACGATCATTTAAAAAGAATCAACAAACAAAATACAAATTTGATGCAGTAAGGTAATAATTTTTCAAGAATATATTATAATAGTGGGCATGAAAAGATTCGTCATGCCAGTAGCCAAGAGAATTAAACTTGTCACATCTGCAATGTTTAAAAGCATAAGTACGGTATTTACACGTAGTAAGAGACAATACATGAAGATGAAAAAAAAATCTGTCGCTCAATTAAAGTCCTGAAACATCTATTCTGATTCATTCAACAGATTTGTATTCCAAAGTGATCCATCAGTACCCGTATTTGAATTCAAATCCCCCTGGTTCTCACTACCGGTTGTCTCAAGAGATTTTATCAATAACTCTGTCTAATTCTAATGTATCATTCATGAGGAGGGCTTGCAAGACTTCAATGTCTTCATTCGAATTATCATCGAGGACCATCTCTGATTCATCAACACTTGTGTCATTATCTGAATCACATTGTCTCGATCCAAAAGCTTTTCTCTTTGAACTTGGCGCTTTTTGTTCCCTTTCGTTGTCTTTGTTCTTCCATTCTCATTTTCATCTCCCTTCTGTCTCTTTGCTTCTTCTCTCAACTTCTCTTGTTCCACCTTTCTCTTACGCTTCTCCTCCATTGCTGCAGCTTTCTCCTGTATCTTCCTTTCTATGTCCACTTTCCTTTTGGCCTTTCTTCCTTCCTCTTCTTTAGCAGCCAAGTCTTTTCTGACAAGATGGTCTGTAAACTCAGTTCCACTGATTAATGGTGGCAGCTTGGGAACTTGTCTTCGACTGACAGTGCCACGTTTTAGGGTGGGGACTGAAAGGGGGTCTTGTGTGGCCTTCGGCTTAGGCAAGCTTTCATGTGATGTACATGTAACTCCTTTCTTGTCATTTATCTTCTTCCTGAGGGGAAAGGTAGGTCTTAGGGACCGATGTATCCAATTTTCTCCTTCCCGTCAGTTTAATAAAAGTACCCCAAGGGATGCCGTATGTCTTTGCTGCTGTCCTTTTACTCATGCCATTTTTCCACTGCTTGCAAGACCTTTCTAGGGCAGCATGTGTCCATAGTAGTGAGCCTTCATTCATCTTGGCGACGCTGAATCTGACATGAATAGAATTTTTAGAATTTACGGGATAAAATTATAACTAGGGCCTACATGTAGTAAAAATAGAGTTGTGTTGCAGCAAAGTTAAAATTTCTTGGGCAATATCTTATTAATTGGTTATCTTCCATAGCTAGACTTGGTCTACAGATCATTCTTCAAGTGGTTGCACTTTGGTCAAGATGTAAATTTGACATACCCTATCAATGTAACCAGTCTGGTTGCAGATGGGTCATGACCACTTCTTTCATGCCCTCAGTGCAACCACCGGCATTCAATAACCACAGGCTTCACTAATGCTAATCACAATGAATAGTACTAATCAGCAATGTATCCCCAACACAACAAAAGCATTAAAAACTAAAAAGGTTTGACTTATAAAAAATCTATCCATGTGTTTACAACTCACCTGAAAATCTCGCAAATCAAGTTATTCACGGCTCCGATAAAGAAGCTTGGGTTCTTGCCTCCGTGTGTGTCAAAACGAAACAGAAAGTTATCAGTGAGTAAAGTGTCATTCCGGGGGAAGTCACTGTGGTATTATTTTCCTGCTAAACTGTTTTAAATGGAAGATACACATTTTGGTTGCACTCAGGGCTGGTTGCAAGCAGGGCCATTTACTCTATACCATCTATAGTCCATCTCAGCAGTGTCTCCTTGGTTATACTGCCTAAGGAGACTCTGTCTTTTCTTCATGGAGGTTTCAAAGATCACTGGGGTTGAGGCTCAGACACGCATGAATCCAATTTGTTTGCAAACAGCTTATAATTCGGATTATAGCAGCAACGACTTCAAGTGGTCTCAGCGTCCATGAGGTAAGTTGTTTTTTTTTTGTATTTGGTAAGGATTTCTGCCCAACCCGACCAACCAGTTGATATACCCTTAACCCACCCCGGGAGGAGTACCGTATGAGTTTCAGTGCTTTAGTCAGGTACATATTTCATGTGCTATGTGTTTATCGCCGAGCCCCGCATTTACTATAAAAACATCCACCTAGAGGACTAACTTTGCCTGGGGCGTAGGGCAGGGGGCGCTGCCCCCTACGACCCCTCGCACACAGATGCTCCTAAAGTCGCGTCCCGGTAATATCGAGAAGCCGCATGGACCACAGAGAATTCTTTCCCTTGACTGGCGACGGAGAAATGGCAGAGATTAAGATGAAAAGTCATTAGCAAAAAATGTGAAGTCATTCTCTGAGAGCAACTAGTCACTGATGTTACCAGAGGTGTAACTAGGGTTGGTGACATACAGTCTTTTCCCTTAAAACGGCAGAATTCGCGTATCTCACCAAAGCCGACACAAAACAGTCTTGACTCAGTTCGACAAATTTCTGTCTCTGTGAATGTCAAGTTTCAAGACTCTCTCTGTCGTATATGCAGACCTAAAATGATCTGTAAGCAGATTTTATTTTTGGAGAAAAAATGGGCAGACATTGCTTTGAAATACGAAAGAAAAAGTCAGTTCTTGGCAGCTGAAAACAAAGTGGCATTTCATTTACTAATTAATTAATATTGATCGGTCTGTGTACTTTTCAAAGCCAAGGACAGTTGGCCTACCAATCAGCAAATATTTGATTTAAAACCAAAAAACAAAACAAAATAAAAAAATCAGAAAACCTACGAACATACAAATAACAAGAGAATAAAACAAAACAACCATCTACATATAATTAGCACGAATCAATTAAAGAAGCAACAAATCAAATTAAAAACAAACAAACAATCAAGTACACGGATAGCTAGGTCACATCAAGTACACGGATAGCTAGGTCACATCAAGTACACGGATAGCTAGGTCACATCAAGTACACGGATAGCTAGGTCACATCAACTCACCCCATCCTTACTATGTACTATTTTGATCATTTCCCTCTTTCAAGCGTAAAAAATTCCTCGTCCTATCTGTTTTTTTGTCTTTTTTTACTACAACCTCCCTCTCCTACCCCACCCACCAACCTATATACCCGCACCTCATCTCTTTTATTCCACAACTCAAATAGGAACTTACCGGAAGCCAGCCAGCCAACCAGCCAATCCACCAATCAACGAGCCAACAAACCGACCAACTATCCAACCAGCCAGCCTGTCTGCCAGACCAAGAAATAACGAATGAACCAACATTCAAGCGACCAATCAATCAACTAGCCAATCAAACAACCAGCCAGTCAAACGACCAACCAACCAACCAGCTAATCAATCAACCAACTATGTCAAGGAACCAATCAACCAAAAAAGCGAACCAACCCAACCAACTAGCTCCCAACAAACTAAAGCAACCAATCAGTAAACTAACCACGGAACCAATCAGCCGGCTAATCAACCAATCAAGCGATAACTATTTAAGAAGGGCATTGAGCTGTCAGGAAAAGCTCGCTGTAATGTACCTTATTATGAATGATTATATTTGTTTATGCTAGAGAGGAAGGTATCAGGAGGCTTTATACATGATGGAAAATAATCTAAAATAACCTAACCATGAACTTCGCCATCATGCTAAGGCTAGTACCCAGTCACTGACAACAACATCCCGTGTTTGGACAACAAAAACGACATTTCTGCAACTGCCAACTTGAGTCTGTCCGACTTGCAAAGTGGAAAAATTAACCGTAGTACTTCTACTCAAAGCAGCATTATAATACGTTGGATTAAAAAAAAAAAAGTTATCTTTTCATGTGGGTATATTCACGTGTCCAGAGGCTTGAAGTGACAATGTGTGGGGTCTTTCAAAGTATAATTATGAGTGTTGAGATCTTTGTTTACTGGGGACCCCCGCCCCTGGCATCTGTACCCCTATTCTTCTTGTTTGTTTGGTTTTTTAAAAATATTTCTTGTTCTCGTTTTAGTTGTTGTTGTATTTGCATACAACTTTGGTTGTAACTCTAATTGTAACTATAACTATAACTATCTAATTATCTATCTATCTATCTATCTATCTATCTGTCTGTCTGTCTGTCTGTCTGTCTGTCTGTCTGTCTGTCTGTCTGTCTGTCTGTCTGTCTGTCTGTCTGTCTGTCTGTCTGTCTGTCTGTCTGTCTGTCTGTCTGTCTGTCTGTCTGTCTGTCTGTCTGTCTGTCTGTCTGTCTGTCTGTCTGTCTGTCTGTCTGTCTGTCTGTCTGTCTGTCTGTCTGTCTGTCTGTCTGTCTGTCTGTCTGTCTGTCTGTCTGTCTATCTATCTATCCATAACCCATAACTATAATTGTATCTACCCATAACTATAATTGTACTAAAACATCAAATTTTAATGTGAGCGACCCTCACTAACCTCAACGGAAGTCGCATTTTTTCAGTTTTGAGTTACGAATATCGCCATAAAGTATGAAATCTCATCTTTAATTTGGTGTAAAAATGTCTTAAAGTTATGGCTTTTTAAATACACCTGCTCCGCGGTAAAAAACTGAAGCAAACTTCCAAGAAAATCACCATTAAAGATGGAGGAGCGATTCTCGCTCTCGGAGAGATGGGTGGCCTTATTCTCTCCCTAGCATCGGGTACTTGTAATTAACCTACAGCTTTGAAATTTTCCATGTCTGTGCCTTTATATTATGTTACAGCGTGTGAAAATTTTGTGACAATAGTTTTGTTAATTTTGACGTTATCACGAGTTCAATCAATCACATTACTGAATTGATATTCGATGTCAAAGGCAAAAATAAAGGCCTTAAAAGCAATATTTAGAGGCTGATCTGAGACATAATATTTTCACAGAATGCAGAAAAATAGTTGAACTTCAAGTAACGACCAAAATATAAAAATCGTCAAAAAATCGCATATTTGTGTTTCATCGCGATTTTCTCCGTTCGATCCAATGTGACTTCCGTTGAGATTAGAGGGGCTCGCTCTAAATTATTCTGACATCGTTAACCAATCAAGTGACAAACAGAAACAAAACCATCATTTAAGAAATTTCATGTTTAACCCTGATAGAACTGCGCTGTTCATCACGTAGGACTGTCAGATCTAATTAGGTCACAGGTTAGAGAGTTCCGCCTGAAGTTCACTGTACTCTCGACGACAAAATCAACGCCAATTAAGGTCAAAATGACTTATTGCCCTCCAACGTTTCGCCATGGTCATTTCACAAGTTGTTTTGTTTAGTTGATGTTTGAGATGAAATGCTCACCTTAATCAGCCAATCACGTGTCGCTGTTTAACAGTTACAATTTTTTGTTTCATTGACTTATGAGTCTTTATAGGTCCATTGCGCATATCGGCCATTTTAGTTGTGAGGACCGACGCATAACCATGACGATAGTAGCATTGATTTTGATTCGTCAGCTGATTTGCACTGGGAGCACTTTAGGCATCGCGAATCAATTGGCGGCGAGCTAAAAGTAATTCACTATAGTAAACAATGGCACGTGTACACACGCACATGGGAGACGTTCGATCAATTCTTTCTCTTCCTTTCCCTTCTTTACATGGGTGGTAGGGAATCTGACCAGCTTGGATCCATCCTTCCACCCCTGTCACAACAGTCAACTGCAATGCAAACAGCAGGCATTTTAACCGCTTAGACATGTAATCTCGAAGTTACACTCATCAGTTGATCCACCGGCCACTTTGGGTCTCGGAAGAACAAAACAAAAACACTCTGTGACGTCATTCGCAATGGGTCTATGCGGAAAGTCGCATCCACCTAAAGCAAAATTTAAGACCACTGTTAGGGAAGCGTAGTAAAATTACAAAGCCGGATTTAGAGAAAACGTTGGGTCGTGTTCACTTTTGAGCTATAGAATTCCACCTGAAATACCATGTTCCCCTAACAACAGCTACCACTTTGTTATTCGAGGTTAAATTTTCTTTGAGTTTCTAAAAACACACACAAAAAAATGTCTCAGGCAATTGTGGAGTGACCGTGACCTTTTGTTGTATTTATCTTTTGTCTAGATTTTGCGTTTAAATCTGTTCAATCGATTCATTTGGGGCCACCAGCTGGTATAGATCTAATATCCCAGGCCATTTAGCAGGGGTTTTGGGGAAAATCGACCCGTCAAAAATAATTATTATGTGTGATTAAATGACAAACAGAGACTTCATTTCGTGACTATTAAGAATAGGAAACAGAAAAGAGCGGAGAGATTAATTAGTGCTCCTGTAGAGGGGTGAAACCCGTTGTCATTAGTCCTCTAAGCTTATGTGAAACTTTGCTTATTCGGCTTTCGCTGATTTGAAAGAGAGCCCGGGATCAGTGACTGTCAGATTGCCAGACAGATAGATAGATAGATAGATAGATAGATAGATAGATAGATAGATAGATAGATAGATACATAGATAGATAGATAGATAGATAGATAGATAGATAGATAGATAGATAGATAGATAGATAGACAGATAGACACATAGATACATAGATAGACAGATAGATACATAGATAGACAGATAGATACATAGATAAACAGATAGATAGATAGATAGACAGATAGATAGATAGATAGACAGATAGATAGATAGACAGACAGACAGACAGACAGACAGACAGATGGACAGACAGACAGATAGACAGATGGACAGACAGACAGATAGACAGATAGACAGACAGACAGATAGATAGATAGATAGACAGATAGATAGATAGATAGATAGATAGATAGATAGATAGATAGATAGATAGATAGATAGATAGATAGATAGTTAGATAGATAGATAGATAGATAGATAGATAGATAGATAGATAGATAGATAGATAGATAGATAGATAGATAGATAGATAGATAGATAGATAGATAGATAGATAGATACATACATACATACATAATGATAATAATAATAGTTCGTCCATCAGGTATGATGATGACCTTAACAGCACCAGAGGAATAAAGAACAGAAATTGTTGAGAATTTCAACACATGGACAATAAAGAGAACTAAAGGACACAGAGGACAGAACGGAAAGACTGTTCTTTCATGACTTATGGCTTCTCATGTGACTGATAAGTCCTATTTTTGCCCTGCAGACCCTTCCGCACAAATGACAAGAGTGCTCCGTTGGTTCAGTACCACTGGGCCTT
The DNA here is from genome assembly GCA_963931925.1 of Onchidella celtica. NCBI lineage: Eukaryota > Metazoa > Mollusca > Gastropoda > Systellommatophora > Onchidiidae > Onchidella > Onchidella celtica. The sequence goes on along the minus strand of OZ007583.1, from coordinate 35,195,249 downwards.
TTCTTGCGCCGTTCTCTTTTTTTGATAGCCTGCTGGACTCTGTCAGCTTCCCATGCTTTGCTGCCTCTGGTAAGGGCCGCCCTCCAATTTGCACGATCAAGCGAGAGCTTTTCCCACTCACTCACATCAATGGCAAAGGCCTTCAGTGATTGCTTGAGAGTGTCTTTGTAACGTCTCTTTGGGGCCCCAACATTCCTCGTTCCATTGGAGAGCTCAGAGAAGAAGATTTGCTTAGGGAGTCTGGAGTCGGGCATTCTGACAACATGTCCTGCCCAACGTAGCTGAATTTTTTTCAGGTGGCAGAAGATGCTCAATTCCTTGGCACGATTGAGGACCTCAGTGTCTGGAATTTTATCCTGCCATTTGATCCTTAGGATCTTTCTAAGGCAGGCCAGATGAAAGTGATTTAGCTTTCTGGCATGCGATTGGTACACTGTCCAGGTTTCAGCCCCATAGAGTAGGGTGGGAAGGACCACAGCATTGTACACTTTCGGCTTAGTGTCTGTGCGAATGCCGGCAACATCCCACACTCTCTTTCGAAGCCTGCCAAATGCAGAGCTGGCTTTGCTGATTCTTGAGAGAATTTCAGTATCAACACGAGCCGAGGAAGACAGTGTACTGCCAAGATAGGTGAAGTTCTCCGACACCTTCAGAAGACTGTCATGGACTTTGATATTTGGGGTCACAGGATACTTGTCGTCTGGAGTAGGCTGATGGAGCACTTCCGTCTTCTTTGTGCTTATTGTGAGGCCAAAGTTGTCACAGGCACTAGAGAACTTATCAACACAGTTTTGCATGCTATCCTCATCGTGTGCCAGAAGTGCACATACATACATACATACATACATACATACATACATACATACATACATACATACATACATAGACAGACATATAGATAGATAGATAGACATATGGAGGGAGGGCGGCAGGGTAGGTGAGTTGGCGGCCGGGCAGGCAGGCAGACAGACAGACAGACACACAGAGAAACAAATAGACAAACACAAAACAGACATCAGCGGAACCTAAATCTGTGCACTAGATACTACGCTGTACTATTAAATGAATTTACGTTTTCAGTTGTCGCAATTTCCTGTCCAAATAATTAGAACCCACTTCACTGTGATAGCACACTTTGCAATTAAAAGCATCAGTAATCAGAACTGACCAATCAGCTGGCAGTGAATGCGCGCGAGAACAACTTTCTCCCTTGATAATTGATTCAACTCCCGTCGTCCGGCAGCGATACGTCATGCAACAATCTCTCTGCCAACGCCATCCTATTTTTTAGGACAGAAGCAAAATCGTAATTTCTTTCATAATTATTCTATATCCCAAAATAATATTTGAGCATTCTGCATCACAAAATACGCTTGACATTTCTAGAGAAGACTACGGAAGTATCATTGATAGCAGACATTCTTAATTGACAATAAATCTATTTATTTAGTTCCCGATGATTACATTATTTTCTTCTGTAGCCAATCACTTTAGAGTGTTTGAAGGCGTGTTTCGTACTGTGCCAAGGCTGTTTTTACGAAGTGTGCGAAGTCTCTCTTTCAGCCTGCTGGCTCAAGACAGTTGTGACGCTCGCGAACTTGTCGGACAGACTTGTTTCCGTCTTGCCATTGCTCGAGGTCCCGTTTAGGTCTTTATTTTAGGAGATTCGCTGCCCTTGGCACCTACACCTCACTTTTCTTGTGTTATATTTCCTTGTTGCAGTTGGGATTCGTTTTTGCTTTTTAGAATTTTGCCCTGGCAGCGGCCTGTTCAGCCTGCTCTTTTCGATTTCCAACTGCAAAGATATCTTTAACGTGCGCAACGTGCACACGGGCCCTCCGAATTTTTCGTCCTTATCCGAGAAGACTAGGTGCTCGATCCTACCTGCCATAGGATCAGGGACAGGAAGATATGAGAAAAATCCCACGATTCCAACATGCCTGCACCGACCGGGATTTGAACCCGGTACCCTCGGCATGGGAGGCGAGCTCCCTGCCTCTAGACCGCCGTGTCCACCAGCGCTCCAGGCCCCGTTTAACCGCACATTTTACATCAAAACCAAGACTAAACAGAGTGCGCGGTCAGTGAGCCACGAGCCTAAGTTTAAGGTAGGAGCAGATGGCAGCTGAATTAAATGCATTTATGCAGAAATGTTGATTTTTAAAATTAGGATACTTTGAGATCTTCCGAATTCTTAGAATTAGAATCAAATTACAGAGGATTTTTTTTTTTTGCACATAAACGTGTTTGTGGAAAAAAAAAAAAAAAGGATCGGTGGTGAAATCAAGACAAAAAGCAAACTCAGAAAGAATACTTCTCCATCATTTCAAATTTCCAAATCTAAAAAAAGGACCTTTCGCATGTCAAGAGGAAATCACCTTCAAAATTTCACCCAAATCCGAGCTGTGTGGGTGGCGACAGGTCTTGTTATAAAGATCGAGCGAGACCTTTCGTATATGTAATAGATTTTGAATTCTATCTCGTCTTTTGTAGAAGTTCCAATCTAATGCTCTCGTAAAAGTTTCAATTCTTGTTTTCCGATTACAGCTAATCTTAGTAAGTGCGCATGTACAGCAACCATGCCAAAAAAAACAAATTTGCAAATGCATAGATGCTCAGCCGCCGTGCAGGGGGGGCGTAGATGCCGTGCTGTCAAAATCTAACTAAAGTAATGAAAAAAACCTAACGTTCTCCCTGGTCCGAATAGTTCGTGGAATAACTGTTCAAAGGAATCTTTCTTCAAAGCAGTTCTTCTAAATAATAATATTATTGATGTTAGTAATGACGACAGGTCAACATTTCCACTTTACCAATGTTTCTCCCGTGGGAGGAAATTCAGTATTTCGAAATATAACATCCAGTATCTGAAATTTGCTCCCAGTTTAAAATATCTGAGAGTTGGCATCCCACTCCGCGTGCGTTATCCGATTTTGCAAGTCAACGAGGGCGTTAACCAATCAAAACTGCGAAAAAACTTTGTCTATCAGGGTGGCGGGCGTGGGTTTCCAATAATTTTCCAACTGTCCCGTCCATATTCTCGTGTCAGCAACATTCAACATTGAGTGAGGGCGAAAACTGCATACAAAAAGAACTCGTTAAAAGACCAGCTGATTTATTGTTGGAAAAACCATGGAGAACACAGCAGTACCTTATTAATAGGAAACCAGAAACTTTGATGAAGTTCTAGTTCACGGCCTAACAAAATTCTGCAGATTTGATATTTTCCAACGATATTAGTAGAACTGCCCTCGTCCTCTGGCAACTTACTGAGGATAGTTCTCTTCTGCACATTCACGGTGAGTTGACTTTCAAAGCACAGCTTCGTCCTTTTGCTTGAGCGATCGCTGTAATTTATTTATGTGTGTACAGGTCATCGACTGATGTCCGGTTTCTTTGACTTGTTGAGAGTTAGTCTTTATACTGCAAGTGTGAAGTGGTTCTGGGACTGATCCTAGCCTTGCTGGAACATTTCAGTTCCGTTGCATAAATATCTATCTATCTATCTATCTATCTATCTATCTATCTATCTATCTATCTATCTATCTATCTATCTGTCTATCTATCTATCTATCTATCTATCTATCTATCTATCTATCTATCTATCTATCTATCTATCTATCTATCTATCTATCTATCTATCTATCTATCTATCTATCTATCTATCTATCTATCTATCTATCTATCTATCTGGCTGTCAGTCTGTCTGTCTGTCTGTCGTCTTACTATCAATCTAGCTGGCTATCGGTTTATTTGTATACTTGTCTGTCTGCTGACTGTCTTCTTATTTGCCCAAGCTGCATCCCCGTTTGTTTCTCTCTTTCTCTCTCTCTCTCCCTCTCTCCCTCTCACCCTCTCACACTCTGTCTTTCTCTTTCTGTGTGTCTCTCTCTCTCGCTCCCTCTGTCTCTGTCTCTCTCTCTCTCTTTCTTTCTCACTCTCACTCTCTCTCTTTCTCTTTCTCTCATCTCTCGATCTCTCTCTTTTCTTCTTCTTCTTCGTCCTTTCACATATACAGCGAACATTTCATTCCTGGTGACATTTAATAATGGACCAAGATTACCTTTTGGACCTTCCAAAAACAGGCAATACTCCGGTCCAAAGTGTGTTATTTTCCTCTAGACTGACCCAACTACAGAGAGTTCTCAAATTTTAAAGACAAAGAAAAAATAATGGTCACAGTGTCGCTTATTGACACAAACTCAGTTTTCAAATTGTAGCCCACCCGTTCGCTTCTCGTCCATTTCTTGTGACTGTTATTAATGTTTAAAATTCTCTGAAACAAAGTTAATTATTCGCTTATTAGTGACTTCTGAATTAAGCCCTTTCTTAGCAATACGTGTGTTTAGGTTTTTATTTTCGGAGGTTTGCTGCTCTTGGCGTATGCACCTCATGCTCACTTTTCGTGTCTTATTTTCCTTGTTCTTGTTTCTGTGTGTGTGTGTGTGTTTTTTTGTAGTAGGGGTTAGTATGTTGCTTTGTTTTTAGAATTTTGCACGGGCAGCGGCCTTGATCGGCCTGCTCATCTCGACTTTCAACTGCCAAGATATCTTTAATGTGCGCAATGTGCACACTGGTCCTCTGAGTTCTTCGTCATTGTCCGAGAAGACTAGGTGCTCGATCCTACCTACCATAGCATCAAGGACAGGAATTTTACCCCCCAAAAATCCAACATCCCTGCACTAACCGGGGATCGAACCCGGTACCTTCGGCATGAGAGGCGAGCACCTTGCTTCCAGACTAATGTGCCCTCGTTGAGCAATACTTTTCCCACGCAGCAGTTCATAATCTACAATTACTGGCTTATCCCTCCGCATTTCGTACACATTTAAAAAAAATAGTTTTTTCTTCCTCCGTTTGCCATCTTTGAATGGGTTGGCGACCTTCACCGGTACATCATTGAATTATCACCGTGTGGAAAATAATGATGAATCAAGATGCCGAAAAAAGCACTGTAACCAATAGTTTGTCCCCTTACTGGGCGAGTACACTGCTGTGATTTTGAAGTTGAGTTTTGAGCACGAATGTGTAAAATGAGGAGCAGAAGGAAATTTACCGTCGTACTAGATCTAGGAAAAATGCGTCTTTTTTCTTCCGGCTCAAAATGTCGTAACACTTTCTTCTGTTCAACTCAAATGTGGCTCAAAATCAACGAAAGTATTAGAAATATAGCAAACTTCAACACCTTTTAAAAAATACCCACATACGCCTTTACGTCTGGCTATACATAATATGATATTTTGTTGAATTTAGAGATCAACAGTTGAAAAGCCTTTCGTGATTACATGGAAGGCCTTACTTCCTTTATAATAATTTTGATTTCTGTAAGCCAAGGTGTAAGCTGAATTATTCTACTTGTAGTGTGCATCATACTTCTTCATGATCACATGAGCAGAAGTTATGAAATTTTGCTTACTGCCACAGTTTTCAAAGATAACTTGTATAGTCTCAAGCATTTGGAATGAGTTTCAGTCTTTGTGTTATTCATTTACAATTTATTAGCCGCAAGAAAGCGATGCAGTTTGGTCGAGAAAAATCTAAAAGTAAAGATCGGAAATTCATTTCTTTACTTGTCTTTACACATTGTTGATTGACAATCTGTTTTATCATATCTGTGAATTTTTGCATTTGATACTGTGGTGTAAGTTCTAATTTAGCATCAAATCCAAGGGCCATTATTCAAGTGACTTACGCCTAGATGTACAGCCAGGCTTAGTACAGAAGCTTGTTGGTAGGGGACTGGACTCTAATTACTAAGCCAGGATTCATCCTGCTCTGCTCTCCTGTAGTATCAATAACGACAATGACATTTGTTTACGAATGCTCGTGGGATTAACATCTAGATGTATCCCTAATTTTTATTAGTAGTAATAAAGACTGCTGTTGGGTAATGTGAAAAAATTATACAATTTAATGATTTTCTGTGTAGGAGGACATTAAAATACAGTCAGAATAATTCAAGAGTTAGGCCTGCCAAGCATTTTGATCAGCCCACTAATTGGATAGTGAAGTGACGGAATTGAGGTTAAGTGAGATAGAAGTGGTTAGTTGATGCACGAAATCTCATTGAGACTCGATGTCGTAACATTACCATCCATCTATCTGGCTGATCAAAATCGGCTAATACGCTCCAGACCATACCAAACAACCATCAAGTAAGACTACACACGTGCCTATCGATAGATAAAACCGATTGCATCCTTACGTAAAACGTGCGCGACTGTGCACGTGCTGGTGTGAGCACATGAGATAAAAAAAAAAATTAACACAGATGTAGAATGATGTAGATAGAGACGGCAGACAGGACTCACAGAAGATGGATGCCCTGACAAACAGCTAGATGGTAAGGGACTGGGTGGATAGACTGAGAAGTTGTTGCTCGCCATACAATAAGACCAGATAGATAGATAGATAGACAGATAGACAGATAGATAGATAGACAGATAGACAGATAGACAGATAGACAGATAGACAGATAGACAGATAGACAGATAGATAGATAGATAGATAGATAGATAGATAGATAGATAGATAGATAGATAGACAGACAGATAGACAGTCTGACGGCTAGACAGATAGAGAGATAGATAGACATTCAGACAGACAGACAGATCAGTACAAACAGGTCAGCCAACGTTTTGCCCCCTCCCCCCCCCCCTCTAAAAAAAGTGCGGATTAATTCTTTGAAGTTATATATGGCAATAACAAATGGCCATTATCTATTTGTGCCAAATTCCCTTTTTTCTTTTTTCTGCGCACCGAAAAATGTCAGTAATTTCATACGATAAGAGCCGTCTCTCCAGCGCGATGAACAAGTTTTTTAGCAAACATGTTTAACTTAATGGGCCAACCTAGTACGCATAAACTCGATTCTGGCCATTTCTGACGCCCCCAAACCCTCCATCCCCGATGTCCGACTTTCATACGTTCAGCCTCAACCCCTTCTCTTCCCACCTTGTACTCGCGCACGGCCATTAGAATAATGAATGTCTCATGGATACTTTGAAAACTTTAAGCCCAGGCGTGGGCACCGGCCGATTTTGATATGCCAACGAGCTGGATGGTGACGTCATGACAGTAAACTTCAATGAGATCCCCAACTGGTTTCCTTATCATGGAAAGTCGATGCCATGATGCTAAATCGATCGATCAAAATCGGGGTTTCGAACGTGCGTACATACTTTATGGATGGCCCCTGAGTTAAATGAAGCGGATTTCGCCACTCCCAGACCATAATCGTAGCATGATGAATCAACTGATAAAGTTATGTAACTGGCGGCCTTATCCATCAACCAAATAGTGCACACTTTACTTAAAGAGTTTAATGCTGAGTGTTACTGAGACTAGACAGACTTTATATTTTTAGACGACGTACAATAGGCTAATGACATTGAATTAAACACGTTTAACACTTTGAGTCCCATATATCACCAGTGATACACAGTGCGCGATACAGTAACTGGTATCACTCGGCTGCCCTGCCCACAAGATCTCAAGGCGAGGAAAGTTATTTTGGCTAAAATCTACAAGATACACTTAATCAACCAAATGATCATGAAAACCCCTTAATTATGCCCCGAAGAACACATTCTGACGATCAGAATTTCCCACCAGCAGAAAAGAGAGGCCGGGCCCTGAGGGTTAAGTGAGAAATCTTTGAAGCGATGGTGTCAGAAAGCTTTTCGGGAATCGGGAAGTTCCAACCTTATTAGACTGTCTCCGTATGTTCCGCCCATTTCCTAACTATTGTGTCACGTCTAAGCCGGCTGGTGACGGAGATCTCATAAACTCAATGCCGTGACGTCACCATTCAACTATTCTGCTGGTGACGGAGATTTCATTAAACTCAATGCCGTGACGTCACCATTCAACCAGTCGGCCGGTCAAAATCGGTTAGTGCGCGCCGCGCCGGGCCGGGCCTTACCTTTAATTCTTCTTTCTTCTGCTCGTACTCCTGTATTGTGATGAGTCATGTTTGTTCTTTTCAGCTGCCAACCTGGCACTGTCACCCTGGGTTCCTGGGCACGTTGACAGGAGAATTTGATTGGTTGTCATACTAGGCAATTTCGATCAAACTTACACATCTGTGTACCACATATTTCTGTACGAATTCGGTTTTTTTTTCTGCAGTCTTAGTAGAACCCATGTCTACGTGGGCGGGGAGAGAGGAAGATGGGCACAGAGAGAGACAGAGTCAGAGAGGGAGGGGAAGAGAGAGAAAAGCAGAGACGGGGTAGGGGAGGGGGACAAAGATCGTTCAGTAGCAAAAATATCTACCCCTGAGAGAGAGAGAGAAAAGCAAAGAGGCTGGAGAGAAGAAGAGAGAGGGTAAAAGAGAGAGAGAGAGGAGGAATGGAAAAAATGAAAAGAGAAGAAAGAGAGAGAGAAAGAGAGACAGAGAAGAAAGAAAAGAGAAAGGGGGGAGAGAGAAAGAGAGAGAGAGAGAGAGAGAGAGAGAGAGAGAGAAAAAGAGAGAGAGAGAGAGAGAGAGAGAGCAAGAATGAGAAAAGGGGGACAGAGGAGGGGAGAGGGCAGAAAGAGGGAGAGGGTGCAAAAGAAACCTGCAACAACTTAAATTCTGAATTCTATGGTCTACAGTCTAACTTTTAGTGGACAAAAATAATTTGTTGCTGCTGTAGTTGTTGTTGTTGTTGTAGTTGTTGATGTTGTTGTGTGAAGTTTGTAAAATGGATGTACTACAGCTCATAGGACACAGGCTACAATCTGTAACTTATTAATATGGTGATACTCTTTCAGATGCATTTGATTCTGACATCAAAGAGTCTACTGTTGTTGATCTTGCTGTTTTAGTTAAACACTCCATTGTAAACGAAAACAAAAAAATGTCCGTACTGATTTGACATTTTGATTTAATGCACACAAGTAAATCAGCCGCCTTTGAATTCAATATACCCTGTTGAGGCGAGTTTTGCATGCTTAATCTTACAAAATCTGTTTCAAACAAAGGCTACTTGCCTGTGGTAGTATTAACATCGATTTTTTCCGGAAACTGTCTATAAAGTTCTTTGAACTTTTTGCATAGTCTCATATTTTAATCTGAACCTTTTGGAACTCATTTATCTTCTTTTTTTTTTTTTCATTCGTTAAACTGTAGCCACATTTTGAGTTTGTTTCCTTGCACTTTGTGAAAATGATAATTAGATTTTATTATTGAACAAAATTATCTCCACAGGATTAATCTGTGTGAAATATTAAAATGTAAGTTCACTTTGAGTTTGAGCTGGAGAATGATGGTTGCATTTTAAACGAAGAATCCTCCACATGCTTCTTTGTGGTCTTGTCCACAGCGTCTAGTCCGCAATTTTTACGTATGAAAATGACCTATGGAAAACTCTCCCTTTCACCTATAGCAATGAGGAGTGGAGCGCCACGGATGCTGTGGAGACGTACACAAAGGCAAAGAGTGTTTTACTTTTTCATGCGTCACTTTTTCCGTAAAAATAGCGGAGCGGATGCTGTGGATAAGAGCACTTAGTGTTACGCACAGTTTAGTACTGTAGAATTTTCTTTTTTTTTTCCCGCTTGATTTGGTCTAAAAAGCACAAAGAAATAAACTCAATAAGTTGTTGTTAAATGACTGTGGTATTTTACATTATAAGATATAGCTGAATACACACTCTCTGGTGAAAGCAAAACAAACCTTCAGTTACATAAAACCAACAACAAAAGAGTGAGAATGAGATCTTTGTTACTCGGGAACCGCGTCCTAAAGATTTGTTTTCATGTGTACGGGGACGGAAACATCGAACATCCATCAAGTAGTAAAATTAATGAGTCTTTCCATGTGTACGGAAACGGCATAAACCATTCTTTCTATTTCAAAACTTGAAGCGCTTTTGACATTTCGGTTGCCGTTTCCGTTTCTGTTTCCGTACACATGAACACCCAGCATAATGCTGATGGTCTCCGGACATCAAAAGAATAATTATCGACCTTTTAGTCTCTAATATTTGTACCGGACCGACTACTCAATTACTCCAGCATTACATGACACTTGAAATTCGAATACTGAATTATGCTTAAGCATGCATTTTACTATTACAACCTATTCTCTTCATTGTCTCACACGAGCTAATCATAGGCTTACGAGCCAGAGGGTTGAGAGGGGCACTGCCCCCTTACAACCACCCACACCAAATTCGGGTAAAACAGTGGGGAAAATTCGGCTACAGCAGAACAAAAAATATTGAACAGAGAAAGCAGAAAAAAAAAGATTAAATTCAGTATATGCATTTTTGTAGTTCTAACATCAACTCTTCGTGTAAATCATTAAAATATTAAATTCGATTGGTTTACACCAAAATGATATTTTTTGCTTTTTTCCCAAAAATGGCCTTCAGATCCCTTCTAACTTCTCACACGCCTATGCCAGCTATCATGTCTGATTTTTCTCCTATTCAGGTAATTACGCTCCAATCTCCTGATTTCACATGAATAGGCTTAACCACCACAACAAACAGGCTATATGCCTGAGCTGAGAGGCTCATTTACAAGATGCATGAGGCTGATTGCTCTGTGTTGATACAAGACCACTTTCATGTAGCACTCGGAAGAATCAAAATAAAAAAACAACAGCGAAACAAAAAAAAGAGCGAGAAGCCAAAGTGGTGAGGTAAATTAAGATGCATTACCTGAGCATACACAAGGGATAGCTGAACAGCGGAAGTTAAATTATGAGGCCAAATAGTGCACACTCTGTTTTATGGTAATAAATTGGAGAACGTTTTTTTGTTTTAAAAAAACCCCAATCCCATCACATATAGCTGTGAACTTTATCAAGCCAGACAATTATTTGGACCGCTGTCTTTGTTTCGCAGTAAACGTGCACATTTTGTTTTAATGTCTGGGTGTGGCACATAAAAAAGATTAAAAACAGGAAGAAAACGAAACAAAAAACACAGCCCACTTAATTTACTTTGCTTTAATGCATTTTGTGGGGATTGTTTCATAACAAGGTTTTGATTAGACAATTGAGATGAGGAAAGCAAAACAAACTGTGGAAAGTTAAGCGGAAACCTGCCAACCTGATTTTTGCTCTAGTTCCATGTTTAAGTATTCTGTTTTTGTTTAAACCGTTGAATACCAACAGCGCATTGCCATGAATAATACTTTGCATGTCGGCTGTGAATTTATCCCACACAATATCCAATTTTTAGGCATTTGATACATTTTGAGTCAAAAGTTTCCTCTTATCTTTACTAATAACAGAAATAATCAAATTCAAAAGTCACAAAGACTATAAAAATCATAGCAGAACTGCTTCAGCATTGAAAGGTTAATTAGTTCAATTACAAAAGGATTGTTCAGATGCAAGCAAACTTTGCAATGGCTCAGCACGCTTACTGGCATGGGTCATTTTTAACTTAAGTATCCTTCAGAGGAAACAGAGTTTTATAACATATTCTATTTCTATTGATATTTTCGAAAAAAAAAATAAATAAATAAAAATCTGATTTGGAGTTGTCCATCTGTTTCTGAACGAGGACCAAAGATACAAATTTAAGTTCTATCGCAGTCCGCTCGATTTTAGCTGTTAAAATGTTACACGACAGGGTGAATTTGGTGTATTTTAATCTTTTAAATACCTTTTCAAAAAGTTACCAGTTTTGACCAGAAAAAAATAGAGACCTGTTGGGTTTGATGTGCCCGATAATAAATGTCTGTGGCCAGGTGCACACTAGCCAACTAATTGAGTGCACACATGTTGAATAGTCATATTGGTAATAATAGCATAATTATTGTAGTAATATCAGCAATTTCAAGACACTGGTGTGATTCTGTGTATCGCCTTGCTTCCTCCTAGTACAACTTGACCGCTATCGTTCGACGTGCTTTCTTCAAACTGAAACTCAAACCCAGATACGCCGAGTTCTCGTGATAATGAGCTATGGTGAGCTTAAAGGGAAAAAAAGGAGAAGAAATGAACAAATGTGATAACGAGAGACAGAGAAAGGGAGAGAGTGAGACAGTGAGACAGAGAGATTGACAGAGAGAGAGAGGCAGAGACAGACAGACAGACAGAGAGAGAGAGAGAGAGAGAGAGAGAGAGACAGAGAGAAAGAGAGGAGAGAACAAAACTACCTAGTACACAAGAGTCCCTAACCAGTAAAACATAAAACAACAACAAAGAAACGACTATTTCATAAGAGAAAAACGTATAATGAAAATTTACAATCTGACGCGACGCCTTTCACTTTCTCCACTGAAGAGACCCCAACATTAAGTTAGTGAGCCATAGTTCCGCGTCGAAAATCGGCGCGTCGCGTGTTTGAAGGATTCTGGTTGTGCAATGTGCGTTCAAAGTGTGCAATCGTGCACGAGCGACGATAAGAGTGTCTTTATTTCTCAAGCACCGGTTAATTTGCCCGAGACACTTACGTTGCCTTTTTTTTCTTTTTTTCTTTTGATGTAAAACCGCACGAGTTCATGACGTAAGAGTGGGGGGGGGGGGGGGGGAAGCATGATTGATTTTGCCCCAAAAAATTTTACAGAGATGAAAATCACATGATGCAAGTCTTTTTGGTATTAACTGTAATTAACTTTTGCTTATTTGCTATCATTTTTAATTCGTTAAGCTTTTTTTTACTACCCTGTCCGATTTCCTTTTTTTTTTCTTGCTGAGCCCCATCTCCCCCCCACCCCCCCCCCCTTTGCCGGGATTTTTAAAGTCAATTTCCTGTTTCTCTCCCTATCTGCACCCCCAACACCAACGTCCTCCCCTTGGTTCCTACGCCCATGTTTAAGGATCCATAATTATGTCTAATCCAATCTTGTCCAGTATTGAAAGTGGCAGTGGGCTTGTTCTGCTCAACATTATAAATTCTCCCAATAAGGATGTAGCCATTTTGGCACAGTTAAGTTAAAGGCAGTTAGTGATTATTTCAATATCTTTGTGGTTAACACAACATCAGCATAACCTGCTTGATGTCTTTGGCAGGTAGTAGAGAAAAGCACATCTCACCACATTATTTAATAGTAATGGTTGAGTACAGTAAATTTTATTATAGAACAGCTGTCTCCATAGTGCGATCCAATGTGCTTTACAATGAAATGGTTACAATTCTCTCTAGCTCTCTATCTATCAATCTATCTATCTATCTATCTATCTATATATCTATCTATCTATCTATCTATCTATCTATCTATCTATCTATCTATCTGTCTGTCTGTCTGTCTGTCTGTCTGTCTGTCTGTCTGTCTGTCTGTCTGTCTGTCTGTCTGTCCATCCGTTCATCTATCTATCTATCTATCTATCTATCTATCTATCTATCTATCTATCTATCTATCTATCTATCTATCTATCTATCTATCTATCTATCTATCTATCTATCCTATCTATCTATCTATCTATCTATCTATCCTATCTATCTATCTATCTATCTATCTCTTTATCTAACTATCTTTCCTACCCCCCTCTCTATCTAGCAAATCCTCCTTCATTGCGAAAAGAATGCATGTCTTCTGAAATTAATAGATTAAAAGTTATCCATATCACCCCCGCCAGAATTTATTATTCATTATTAAATATATATTGTTATTAATAAATATTCAAATATTATTTGAGTTGTGTGTTGTGTGAACTGATGTGAGTTGTGAACTGCTGTGAGTTGTGAACTGTTGTGAGTTGTGAACTGCGCCTAACAGGCTGCGTTACAATTTGCTCTGAGATAGAGAGAGAGAGAGTGAGCGAGACAGGGAGAGAGAAAGAAGCATTGCAGTGTGTTGAGCGCTTCGCCGGCAGCTCCATTCTGCTGTGGTTGACATGCTGTTTCTGTAAAGCGCATAGAGCATTTTAAATGGATATGCGCTATATAAATGCTATACATTATTATTATTATTATTATTATATATAGGCCTATATTAAAAATAATAATAAGCTTCATATCCCGAATGAGTTAAAAGTTAAATGGAACCAGTCAGAACTTCACTTTTTTAATTGTGGTAAGTGGATGAACACTGCAACATGTGACATAGGTTTTAATAGTCATCATAATTATGGAGTATGATATTATTTCTATAGCGCCTGTCTCCACAAATTGGGGCCAAAATGCTTTGCAATCAAATAGAAAAAAGATCAACGATCTCTCTCTCTCTTTCTCCTCTCTCTGTTTTCTGAACTAACAGTTTCGGTCCATAATATATACGTAAAAGGCATGAAAACTGGAGACTGTGGAACGTGGCTATTGTACTTTTAAAGCTTTATCATGAGATAGGTTTCTTTATAACTCCATAGTTCAAATTGCGTGACTTCCAACCATGTGAAAACGAGTGGCGTCCAATCAGAACATCGGATAAAAGAAGAATAAGTCAAGTGTACGGAAAATTGGTCGATGCAACTATCGTTTCTTGTGGCTCTCATCAGAGAAAACGGAGCTTGGCTCGGCAAGTGATGCGTACAGAAATTAATTATAGTCACAGAGAGAGAGAGAGAGAACTGGCTTATTGGGGACATGCCAAATACAGTCAGTGGAGCGGGTTGGTGGAGATTTCAAGAGTGTGAGAGGTTTGGATGAAGGGAAAGGGGGTGTAAGAGGGGGGATCTTGGTCTATACGTCATTCAGTTCTGCCCAAGCAGCGAGAAAATAGTCCTGAATGTGTTGCCACTGGCTAAGATAGATTGCTGTAAGTATTTGGGCAATATCAATAGCTATATCTTGATAGAGGCGGATTTATTCCTCCTCCCAACTCTTGCATTGTATTCCTGTTTGAGTTTGAGTGTGGGTTTAACGGCGAGTTGGCATTGACTCCTATCTGAGTTTGAGTTTGGGTTTAAGGGTGGGTAGGCATTGATTCCTGTTTGAGTTGGAGTTTTGGTTTAACGGCGCCTCGGCATTGATTCCAGTGATAAACCATTAACATTCCATCAAATATCCCAACTTCGGAGGATCTGCTTTGGTCAGGTATGCTGAAAATACGGCTCTGTTGCACTAATTATGACACACAAATGGAGCTGCTCGGAATCGCTACCCGCCCACTCACGTTACAACTACAAGTGGTTAGTAAGGCCCGCACACTAGCCGGGTTTGATCCACAGTCTAGTCGGATGATGACGTCAAGGCACTGAGTTTCAACGAAACCTGGCGCACCAGCTGACTAGTTGGATTTCATTTGACCTCAATATCGTGACGTCACGATCCAATGAATCAGTCGATTAAAACGATCAGTGCGCGATTAGATTAAAAATCGTTAGGTCTTTATGTGAAAAATTGTCAAAAGCGCCGCGAATATTGGTTTCTTCAACAGTATCTCAAATTTGCCTATCACTGTAGCAGCCTGGTCACATATCTACCGGCAGAATCTAGGCCATCCCATTATGTAGCAAATTCTTCTGGCACATCTGGTGGGGGACACAATAAAATGAAAGTCCCCACTTGGCTCAGTTATTAGAGCGCTCAACCCGATGCCAGGGGTGCCAGGTTCCAATAACGCAATGCCTGGGTTTCATAAGAATATTTTTTGCGGTGGTTTAGGGGGTATCATACTAATACCAGTACGTCACAGCCAGTCGTTACTAGCGAAATATATACCCAAGAAATAATGACAGAAGCTGACTGTGTTTGACAGGGCTTAGTATCTAAGATTTACAAAGAGAAATAAAGGAAATTATGGTGTGGTCTTCTTGTCTGCCAGTAGAGCGTTCCGGGATTAGTATATCCACCAAAGGCCCTTACAGACATGACGGACCCTTTGGCCTCCTTTCTGAAACTGTGCTGAAGATGAATGTTAAACCATAAGAAAAGAGAACAAACGGATATCTACAGTGTTATCTTTAATGGTTTTACATTGTTCCTCGTTGTATAAGTCTGGTGGCGCACTGAGTCACCTCTGTTTTGCCTCGGTTTTATGTGAGATGTAAACTATGGAGTTAAAGTAGACTGGTGAGACTGAGACCAGCTTGAATGTGTTACTAGTTCGGGCACGTCAGAACTGTCTTGGGTCAGCTAGAGGAAAGAGATACCTCCCCCCCCCCCCACGCCCCTCCCCACCCCGAGTCAATGGTGCAAGACAGACTCCACTCAGTGTGCCAACAGCTTAACTCATTTCCTATGGTAAGCCAAATATTCGGCTTGCAGCTTTTCGCTTCGCCACAGAAAGCCGAATATTCAGCTCGATTGGACGCCAATTTTCCTACACTAATATCAAAGCCAGCTTCTCAAAATATTGAATTCCATCCAAGTTCATTGATTTTCCTTTCCTTTAATGTCTAATCTATTATGTCTCTTGTTTACTGAGGGAAAGAAAAGACATCTTTGAACTACGTCTAAATTTCAAACTGGATCGTCTTGCGAGTTCCCGTCCACACCTACAAACGTTACTGTACATGTAGGGAATGAGTTAAGATCTTTAGAATTTATTTCTGACATATTCGAATTTTCTTAGAAAGAACTAATGCAATCAGTTATATATATTTATTTCCTTTTCTTTCAGGCAGCGACAATACCAGAAAAGATGCTTTCTCAAACCAGCTTCACCTTCTGCGTTGTTTTCGTCCTCGTAGTCCAAAAGGCTCAAACCGCTGCCGCTCAAACAAAAGAACCATGGTCATCAAATGTTTCACACCCGTCTGATGTTGTCAGTGAAGATCTCGACAAACTGGACAATGACACTGATGACAGCCAAGAATTTGACAACAGTGAGAATAGCAATAACGGCAATGATGTAGAAATAACTCAAAATATACCACAGTATGATCCAAGCTCACTGCCTGCCTGGAGAGACCGTGAAGAGATGGGCAGGCAGGTGCGGACCCATATCCCACAGAACTACCCAACCGATCGTTCTGGAATGTTCCCCAGGATGTCCCGTGGGCGGTTAGATCGCATGCCCCTGACCTTCGGGAAGAGAAACTCGTTCCTAATATATGACCACCCATTTGGCAGTCAAGATGAGTTTACTCGCTACAGAAAGGGGAGAATGGATAGAATGCCACTGAGCTTTGGAAAACGGGCGGAATTCGTTCCGGGGTCCACTGACAAGGGAACAATGCAAAGCGCTTTTGTGAGGACACAGAAAGGCTCGCTAGACAGGATGCCACTCACATTCGGGAAACGGTATTACCTTAGCGACCATAGCGGTAAAGACAGTTCTGGCTTTGTTAGAGTTGCTAAAGGCAGCCTAGCCAGAATGCCACTGTCTTTCGGCAAAAGGGATGAAAGCCTCGGGGATGCGGAAACATTGCTAAGATTTGCAAGGGACCGTTTGAACAGGATGCCCATAACATTTGGGAAGAGAACTAGCGAAGGACAGTCAGATGATTCTGATATGGATCTGGGATTTTCGAGTAGCTCAAATCGGATACCAAAGGTCTTGGAAAAGAGGAGTGCTGATGAAGATCACCCCCGGCTGTTTCGGATGAAGAGGGGCAGTTTGGACCGCATGCCTTTGACATTTGGAAAACGTGTTAGTGATGGAGAGTTCAACACTATGGAGATGTTCCCAAGATTCGCTAGAGGGGCCTTGGACCGGATGCCCTTTAACTTCGGGAAGCGAGCAGAAAACGAGGAGGCAGACATTTACAGTGGAGAGGATTATATGCCACCGGCGTTTCCGAGAATGAGCCGGGGGAGTTTAGACAGAATGCCACTAACATTTGGAAAGAGGATGCCTCCATACGAGGAGATTGCAAGTGGTCATTTCACAGCGTTTACCGAAGGAAATACAGGAGAAATGCCGGTTTCATCTGAAATACACTCAAAAGAAAATGAAGCCGTTTATGGTGGCAGCGGCGATGGTAAAGATAAAGATTTTTTTACACGAGTATCTAAAGGCAGCTTGGACAGAATGCCGATAAGCTTTGGTAAACGTACCGAAGATGAGATTTCAAATTACTTTGACAGAACGACAAGAGACAGAGTGGGGAGGATGTCTTTAACATTTGGCAAACGAAGCATACCATCCTATGGCAGGATGCTTCAAGAACTAAGATTCAAGATCCAGGCGCTCCCTCCTAATAAAAGAAACGAACTGAATGCTCAACTCAATAACATGTTCAATGATTACATGGCAGAACAAGGTACACTGGACAGATTTCAAAGATCTCGAATAGGGCGTATGCCTTTAACTTTCGGCAAAAGAAACTCTGCTAACACGGCAATAAGTCCGGACTTGGACGTCTTTGCTCCAAAGGTACAACGACGGTCCAGAATGAGTCGAATGCCGTTCAACTTTGGCAAACGTTTCTCCTATTTCGCCAAGCGCCAGCGAGTTAGCCGTATGCCGATGGGTTTCGGGAAACCGGACAGCCCTGAAGACAAAGACTTTGAGGATTTAATACCATACAATAGAGATGCTTCATGGGAGACTGTTCCAGAAGTTCACCATTTAGCGGAGAGGAGTACAGTTTCTGAAAGGTAAAATTATATCCAGAGTGTTCCGTGGTCATTTTACTTTCACTGTACTAAGCCACCTTGAAGTCTATGATCTTTTATTGCCACTGAATTGTGTGCAACAATTTTATAGGGATTCTTTCGTTATCATCATCCTTGTCACAGCCCACATCAACAACGTCATTATTTGTCATTCTCGTCGTTATCAGATCCTCATTATTTGTCATTCTCGTTATAATCATATCATCATTATTACCATTATCAAGATCAAAATCGTCATCATCATCAGTAAAGTAACTCGTACAAAAGAAAAACTTTCCGATCAGATAAGAGACGTCACATACTTCATGTTACATTTTTATTTTTAGTAATTAACTTTTGAATACTGATCGTACTGGGAGTATTCCATTATATGAAATACATCACCAGATGCCAAGGCTCTGCTTTACATACTTTTTCTAAGTAATTAACAAGAAATTTTCGCTATAAATTTATATTTTTACATATTATACTTG
This sequence comes from Onchidella celtica, assembly GCA_963931925.1. Taxonomy (NCBI): domain Eukaryota; kingdom Metazoa; phylum Mollusca; class Gastropoda; order Systellommatophora; family Onchidiidae; genus Onchidella; species Onchidella celtica. Next base: position 35,176,390 of record OZ007583.1, on the reverse strand, counting down.
GTTAAAATATCTTTCGTGGAACGACTATCGCATTGTAAACAAAATTTCTGATAGTTTGTTTTTTTTCACTCATACTCAAAGAAACGGCGTCCCTTGTTCACAGCTAAAAAAAAGAAAAAAAAGTTAATAAATTATATTAACATCAGAATTGTGTCCCAAATGGTTGATTTGTTCACGTACTGTGTCATCTAAACTTGAGGAAGGACACCAAGCTGCATAATTTTGAGTTGCATTATTACTGAGTCTTAGCTGCTCACAGTCATGTTCACCTCTAGCTCTATTTTACTTTGGTTTTTTGCATTTACCTGAGCATGTTAAATCAGATTCACATGTTTGAGAAGTTTTCTGCGTCTTTTCTTTTTTTTTTCTAGATGAGGTAACCGGCATTAGCCGGAATGAATAATTTACACCCCCACCTCTCTCCTTCTCCCTCTCTCTCTCTCTCTCCCTCTCTCTCTCTTTCTCTCTCTCTCTCTCTCTCTCTCTCTCTCTCTCTCTCTCATAATCTGCAGTCTTGCCTCAGAACTCATACACGGCAGAGCACTACACACTAGACTGAACCCTGTCAACGACTTTCTCCCGTGTTGTGACCTTTAGGAAAGGGATCACTAAAACAGATCAGTGTATTTCACATGTTTACAAGTTTGTTTGAAAGATTACAAATATTGAATGAGACTTGAATTTTTTTTTAAAGTACGTCGATATAAAGGCGAATGGATTAGATTAGTTGACCACTTGAGAATTGTTTAAAGATAATTTTTGAGACTATTATTTAGGCTATAGTGTTGACCTGAGCGAGAAGCAAAATTGCACCTCAATGAAATACTCCCCCCACTATTTTTTTTTTTCATAATAAAGATATTTGTGTTTTCGGCAGTCGGCAGCCAACCAGTATGAATAAGGTCCGGCGAGCATCAGCCAATTTTGATAGGCCGAAAAGTTGGATGGTGACGTCACGACATTGAGATTCAATGAGACGGCGCTCACCAGCTGACTTGCTGGATCTCACTGAAACTCAATTTCATGACGTCGCCATCCAACTTTTATAATGGGCTGATCAAAATTGGCTAGTGAGTGTAGGAACTTAAGGCCACGTAATTCATGATTTGTCGCTTGCCTTCCACCTTAAACAAACTCATCTTATTCTAATCATGGAAGTTACTGGGGAATAATATTCCTTTTCGAAGTTACTACTTATAAAAATTAATATATCTTCGTGTTTTAATTCATCACTTCTCTCCTGTCTTTGTACAGTTCACTTGCCAAGAATCTCATAGATGAGGGCAGCAATGCAAAGCAGTACAGACCATCCTTTACAAGATGACATGCCATTTAAGGTGAGTGAGGGTTTCTCATCTTTTGACATTGTCCTTTCCACTATCGCCACTAGACAGCAAATAGCCTTAAGATAGATTGATAATTATCTATCACTGTAAACTTAATATTGAACGATTTTAATTGGCCTGAATATGTAATGATACAATTTAACGAAATTTACCCTTTTTTTTTCATTTACACTCAAAGAAAACGCGTGTAAAACATTTGCCAGAATTTCGAGTCAAGAGGTTACTCTTTACCATAGCAAAATGACGACTATTGCCATCACATTTGTCATTACTACCACCAGCGGCGTATCTACGAAACGACAGGTATGGCACCTGTGCTTGGCACCACTGCACATTGTCTGTCAGAAAAGCGTCCTCGTTGCGGTTGCAATAAATTCTTATAATAGGGCGTGTTTCGTCCGATTCAGAATAACTTAGATCATCATTCGATGTCTCTATGATGACGCGTCTTGTCAGCCTTCTTGCATGACGTGCCTGACATATATGTTTTGAGCATATAATTGTCATCACATTTATATCCCTACAGCGTTCTACATCAATCCAATGTAGCTTTGTGTAGGATTTTCGAACTCTTGATAGGACTCCCGTAGGAGCGGATGTTGTGGACAAGCCCACTAATTTGTCTGACACCTATTTGCCAGACGAGAGTTTTTAACATGGCGTGTGAGCATTGCCTTTCTAATTTCACACTTCCATACACAATTCTGCCTTTTCTGTCTGAAATTTGGATTTTGTCTGCATTTACAGCTAAGTTCAGATCAGTGCAGCTTGCTTCCTTTTTTGTTTGGGACGGGGGAATATAGAAATTCATCCACACGCTGTTTGCTTGTTCAACATCAAACCTGGGTTCCTGTCAACCCTAAAGAGAATCATGCTGACTCAAAGCAAAAAATGCCATACACATTAAATCCCTGTCTGTGACTTTTGTTGATCCTGGGCTGACAGCTTAAGCTTAGTAAATGGAGATTATTTACACAGTGAAAAGTGTTAAATGTGATATTGTCGATCCTAGTGTCATGTCGCAGTTTTAAATGTTTGGCATGGATGTTTTTTATAATATGTAAGGGGAAAAAAAAAAGTTTCCCCCTCGAGTAATGAATTGCGCCATGGAGAAATGAAATTCATTGGTGACAGGTCACGATAGTATCACTGGGGGAGGAGGGTGCATTTTGATTTCTTGACAAACTAAACACTACCTTTAGGCCATAAAGAAATTATAAATAATTAACAAAATAAAACCTGAGCGCCGCCTTGTGAGCTATAGGGAACGGGATTAAATGACACCGTTACTATATTTAGATTTATGTCATGGGACATTCGAACTGTTCAACGCGTCGGTTAAGCACAGTTATGGACTTTTTACACACTTTCCATGTGCAGTTGATCTTTGTGCCTCGAATCGCCCATACAAAATCCTTAACAAATGTGCTTAAACCACCACGTTGAACAGTTCGAAGGTCCCATGACATCATCGGCAAATTCAAATAAAGTAACTGTGTCATTCAATACCGTTCCCTATAGTGACTTGATTTTCCCACATCCTTCAGTGGGTGGATGGTGAGCGCAGTTGGTAAGATCTCCTTCTGTCTTATCCCATTGCTATATTCTGTCATTCTTCTTGCTCCTTCCTACCACAATGTGATTGTTATCGTGCGGACGAACTTTCTCCAAACTCAGACTCAGACAAATCTTTCAGGAGTAGCAAAAAAACGTTCTTTAACCCTTAGTTTTCAGAATTTAACCCCCCAAATTTATAACACAACCTGTAGGCTGTCAAGGGCCACAAATATGCTAGATTTCTCAATTTTTGACAATACAAAAAGTCGAGTTAAAATATTTTTCCTTGCATCCCTTGAAATACTGTATACCTGCTTTTTGGCCCATCCTATATACTATACTTCATGTAGAAATGACATCAATTTGACGCGGACAGATTTGCCCGATGCGGCCTACATTTCAAGTGTCAGTATTTCAGTTTTCAATCCAATCCATGCTCTATGTTTCAACGTAACAACCTTTACAGTTCATAGATGCAAAGGACATTTCGTCGAGTGGACGGGATACAAAGCTCTGATACGTCCAACGCTGTTCTACTTGTTTTTCTTTGTTCTTAGTAACAAACATGGGCTAAACGTACACATGGAACTCGCTGTCGTGTTGCAGTAGTGTGTTACATTTAGGTTCCTATTGACTCTGCAGTGTGCCCGTGTCTCGTATGTGTGCTATGCGCCATTCATTCGCCTACATTTTAAAGGGATGTGCAGCAGTGAAATCTAAAATCTACATCCCTCCCTGGCATTGTATGCCATGATTCTGTGTAAGTAAGGTGAGAGAAACAGTCCCGTGGTTCAGTTTCGGCTAAGGCTCAAACTTTTGCGATGGTAACCGATAAATATTGTCTGCCATATTGGATTTTGTAGAAAACGTTCAAACATACACATAGTTACTCTTTCCTATGACTCAATGTCGCGAAACTGCTCGCATACATTCCTAGTTCTATATTTACAAAAAGTTCATTTTGTCCATACTTTGAATTCCTGTATTTTACATGAATTTTCAAAATTCACATAATACAAACATGGATTATTTGCATTTCTGGAGATAAAAAAGAAAGTTGTTAAAAAAAAAGTTATAAACATTTTTTTAAAAAGCTTGTAATAAAATCCCAAAAAGTAAACAAAGAATAAACCTACCAAGTAACATTAACGTTTGTCAAGAACTCCTTAAGAAATGTATTTTGTGTGTGAATTATTTTGAAAAGTTGAGAAAACAGCCATTTTTGTCAGAACGTCGCATTATCTGCCCTGTACATCGTTTACAAAATGGCAATTTTCAATGACTTGCAGTTATTTCTTCGAACTAAAAATTTCAGATACACTGAGAAAATCCAAAAAACATAAAATCATTTTTTTTTCTCTGAAATCATGATTTTCACTGTCGCACATCCTCTCAAAAAAAAAAATTGCAACGCAACAAAATCGCATGCACGCGCTTGGCTTTAGTACAGAAATAGGAGACAGTGACTTTTTTGTGTTGTTTTTCGTTTGAAATTGATGGGTGGCATGAGGGAAAAGTTAACAGTTATTGATGGGATTTGTCGATTGCTACTAACACACGTGATATGTCAAAGGCGTGGCGAGTGCTTCACAGAAGGTGAAAGTGCAGTAGCATTGAGGTAAACATTGAACTGTACTATTCAAACGGAATATTTTATTTATTAATCACATATTTGACGATGCTTCGAAAACTTGTATGTTAATTAGCGTTCGCCATACGAAAAATACACATGGGTAGACTCTGGGGGTCACTGATCGGGGAGGGGGTCAAGGAAGACGTGGCTGTGCAGCTATGTATGGGTGCGTTCAGGACCAGATATAAAACTGGAGAGGGGGAGGGGGGTAACACTTCAGGGTCGGTGCCCACAAATACAGAAATTGAAATACACGGCAGATCATCAAATTTACATAGTGGAGCCTGTTCGAATATTCTGTGTAGAATACCTTAAACTTAGAGAGTGAGCTGGCCCTTTCATGAAAACAAATAATGTCACTACTATCGTGTCACATCCAAAATATTACTAACATTATCTGGTCCTATCACGAAACTCGCTGAGTATGAAGAAGTAATTTGACACAATATGGGAAAGTTTTACTTGAAATTGTTAATTATCTTAAATACCTTTTGATGTTATAAACATTTGAAGTACTTGTACTAGTATGCAACCCATTACAACGGTGACCGTTGTTAACTGGTTTGGTAGTGTGAAAAATGGAGTTTGCAAAGTGTAGCAGAATGCAAAGACAATAATTCCACAGCTGCAGGGCAAGACTCAGTGCTCACCGCATACGTCCAAGTGTTCCAGTTGGAATACGTGGCTTGAGTCCTCTCGCGAGTTAACAGTTCAATTATTTGCGCATTTTACGGTCAATTCCTCGGTCACGAAAAATGGTGTATTCGTACATAGCCTATTTCTGCTGTGTTATGGAAATCTTACATAGCCTATTTCTGCAGTGATCTGGAAATCTTACATAGCCTATTTCTGCAGTATTCTGGAAATCTTACATAGCCTATTTCTGCTGTGTTATGGAAATCTTACATAGCCTATTTCTGCAGTGTTCTGGAAATCTTACATAGCCTATTTCTGCAGTGTTCTGGAAATCTTACATAGCCTATTTCTGCTGTGTTCTGGAAATCTTACATAGCCTTTTTCTGCTGTGTTACGGAAATCTTACATAGCCTATTTCTGCTGTGTTCTGGAAATAAATCTTACATAGTCTATTTCTGCTGCGTTGTGGAAATCTCACATAGCCTACTTTTGCCGTGTTATGGAAATAGTTCGTACACTCCAAACATAAACTTTAGAGACGCAAAAATCATTTCCCTTTGTTCTCTGATTCACGCTCTGATCAATTTCCATTCTGTAATGACCAAAGGAAACTATAGTTGTACAAACTTAGAATCCAGACAGAAAAGTAGAACACATTTTATTCTGATTTTAATGATGTTAAAATGTGAATTTGATGAAGTGTGTATAGTAATAATTATGATCTTTTTCCATAAAAGGGCAGATATGATCTGCAGCTGTTTTACTTCTTCATGTCATAATACAGAAAGAACCGCTAAAGTAATTTTCGAGCCTTTCGGTAAAAAGGGGATTTTATTGTATTTTTTTTTGTATAGGCTGGTGCCAGGAGGACGTGATGTTTTACATAGGAAGTTCTGGCTGGACAGTGAACACAAGTCAGGATTTTCTCTATTTGGCTTTGTAATTATACTACGCTCCCCTAAATAGATGCGTGGTCTAGAGGCAATGTGCTCGCCTCTCATGCCAAGGGTCCCGGGTTCGAAACCCGGGCTGTGCAGGCATGTTGGAAATTGGGATTTTTCTCATATTTTCGTGTCCCTGATCCTATTGGGGGGTAGGATCGAGTACCTAGTCTTCTCGGATAAGGACGAAAAATTCGGAGGGCCCGTGTGCACGTTGCGCACGTTAAAGATACCTTGGCAGTTGGAAATCGTAAAGAGCAGGCCGAACAGGCCGCTGCCCGGGCAAAATTAAATTAAATTCATCTCTAAAAAGTCCCTACCCTTCCCCCCTCATCTCCCCCACCCCCCACCCCCAAAACAAAAAAACAAAAAAACGCCGACCGGCGCTGCACTGTGGCGACGTCGTGCCTGCTCCAGTTATAACTGGGCTGCAATGGCACAAAGGCAAAATTTCCCAAATGGGATTAAAGAGTTATACAAAGACAAATACAAATACAAATACAAATAACACACGTCCATTTTTATACAGTAGATTGTTTTCTGCGTTAATGAATGGGAAAATATAAAATTCTTTCAAGCTCTCTTAGAATATTTATCTTGGAAAACAGATTTGCCTTCTCTGCCTAGGAACCGACTTGGGCCGTTTTATGGTAGAGTCAGCGATGTGAAAAGTATGTCTGAGGTCTTGAAAAAAGGGAAGGGAAGGGGTTGCAGACAGAAATGCCACCGTTCAATTGAAGGTGAACGCATTCGAGATAATGGTCCTTCTTCAATGTCTTTGAGCTGACTCTTGAAAGAAAGTGAAGGATCCTGTTGTGAGTGTCATATTTGAAGTTCCACTGTCTCAACTACACGAGTTTGATCATATTTGGGATCTCTCTCTCTCTCTCTCTCTCTCTCTCTCTCTCTCTCTCTCTCTCTCTTTCTCTCTCTCTCTCTCTCTCTCTCTCCCTCTGTGTGTGTGTGTGTCCCTCTCTCTATATCTCTGTGCGTGTGTGTCCCTCTCTGTATCTCTCTCTCCCTCTGTGTGTGTGTGTGTCCCTCTCTGTATCTCTCTCTCCCTCTGTGTGCGTGTGTGTCCCTCTCTCTGTATCTCTCCCTTTCTCCCTCTCTGTCTCTCTCTCCCGTCTCTCACCGCCTCTGTCTGTCTGTCTATCTCCCTCTCTCTCTCTCTCTCTCTGCCTCTGTGTGTATGGGTGTGTGTCCCTCTCTCTGTGTCTCTCCCTTTCTCCCTCTCTGTCTCTCTCCCCCGTCTCTCACCTCCTCTGTCTGTCTGTCTCTCTCCCTCTCTCTCTCTCTCCGTCTCTCTTTCTCTCTCTCCCTCTCCCTATGGGTGTGCTTGCATGTTTATGTGTGTTTTTTTTCTTATTTGACATTTACAATCATATAGTATTGATGTTAACAGGCTGAAAGAAAGCTTCACAATTTACTGCATCATATTTTTTTTATGTATGACATGCTACATGACAGCTTTCTCTCTTCATCCTTGATGTTAATATTTCGTCAGTTCAGTGCAAGAATCGATTTTAGCGCAGTCTTTGTTTTAATCCCACTGAACCGACGATTTATGCCATGAATAGATTTATGAATGTATCAGTGTAATCTGATATTACCTGAGATGCACTGCCCTGTAGAACATTTCCAGAACTATAATCTCATTATGTTTTCCCTTGCGTGTCGTACTCTCCTGCGGTTTACGATTATTTTTACCATCAAAGCTTTGAGTGACAGGGACATGTACGGCGTTTTAGAACTCTTGTTGACGAAACTTAGAAAATATCTCACCCGTGCAAACAACGTCATGTGGTCGTCAGCACGCGAAATGCAACATTTGTTTTATGCGATACCCCACCCACCTCACCCCCACTCTAAAAAAAAGTCACTAAACCATGTTCACAGATGACGGAAGTGCCAACGCCGTGTCTGGTTCTTAGAAACTTTGTCGTCGATGATAACATAATCAATGAAATATAATCAATCAATCAGTTGATCAATGAAATAACCAGTCATCCGAATAATCAATAGATCAATAAGCTGTCAGATCAATGGAAAATCATAAATATTTTGAGTTTGATGAAGTAGACAGGTGAATGACCAGCCATCCAGGGAATTCAACTAATAATGAACCAGGTGATAAGGAAATTCAGCTGGCATAAGAGCCATTCTTAAAATACCAAGTGGCGTGTAGGTACGTTTTTAAATTACGCATGCAAATTTCAAGTTTTTGGTTTTATTTACTGGTTTATTTGTTGTTCTTGTTGTTGTTTAGGTTGTTCAATTATATTAAATTCCTATCTCCAATGAAAGTCAGTACTTTCAATGCAACAAAAAACCAGTTTAAAGTTTTCGAACATCACGGTCTTATTATGGAGATTCACCTTTGTAATGGTCCGCTCTGTTGGTACAAGGTGGAAAGAGGAGGGGGGGTGAGGGGGAGGGGGCGGGGGAGTTCCTTGCCAGCATCTCTGCATCAACCTGTGTATAACATCTCCCTCGGGTTGGTAGGATTACGGTAAGGGCATTTTCCCTACATCAACTCGACATTGGCACGATGTCGTAAACAAGCGGATCTACGTAAGGGCGATGTCATTCCTATGTGCAGTCCTACTCTTTGGATCACCGCGTGGACTGCTGACGAGGACATGAAAAGTGTACAATGTGGGAGGTGCGGGGGTCAAATTTAGCCATATTGTATTTCCTTTGTAAACATAATTTACATCCATTTTTGTTTTCCAATATATTTTTTCTATGCCAACATAGAACTTTACAAAATACAATTTTTTTTCCCCCCTACATTCCAACCTTACTATGAATCATAAACATTCACATCAGTAAGAAATCTACTTAATTTTTTTCTCTTTGTATTTTTTTTTTTTTTTTCGTCCCTGGCTGTACACATTTTTTGGTTAATAAATTGTGGCAATCTCTAGCGAAATCACAAGTGCTTGACGCTTTTAGAAATTGCGCAACTTTTCGTTAGCACTAACATGCTGGGTTAATAATTATTGTCGATAAAATACTTCTTTGTATCGAATGAGATGTGAAGATGTTTATCCGAATGTTACCTGAACACCAAAATGGAAATGAACGATAGCGTAGAGAGGATCACAAGTGTCGGAAGACTTGAACTAAAAGATTCGTATTTGTAGCGCCGTATTTTTTTTTTCTTTATTTGAGAGGTGGAATTGGGGGAGATTGTATCGATTTATTTATTAGTAGTTGTGCAATATGGTCCAACAGACACAATCAGTCAGACAGACAGACAGACAGACAAGCAGGCAGTTGGTTGGGTGGATGAGTGGATAGATTGGTAGGGAGGGAGGGAGGAAGGGAGCGAGGGAGGGGGGGGAGGGACTAAGGTAGGTAGGTAGAGAGACAGACAGACAGACAAATAGATAGATAGATAAATAGATAGACAGACAGACAGACAGACAGACAGACAGACATACAGACAGACAGATAGATAGATAGATAGATAGATAGATAGATAGATAGATAGATAGATAGATAGATAAATAGATAGATAGATAGATAGATAGATAGATAGACAAGGTGGTCTAGAGGCAAGGTACTCGCCTCTCATGCCAATGATCCCAGGTTCTAAACCCGGCCGGTGCAGGGATGTTGAAAGTTTAGGATTTTTTTCATATTTTCGTGTCCCTGATCCTATTGAGGGGTAGGTTTGAGTACCTAGTCTTCTCGGATAAGGACAAAAAAATTCGGAGGGCCCGTGTGCACGTTGCGCACGTTAAAGATACCTCGGCAGTTGGAAATCGTAAAGAGCAGGCCGAACAGGCCGCTGCCCGGGCAAAATTAAATAAAAATTCATCCCTACCACCCCCCCCCCACTCATCCCCCCCACCACCAAAAAAAAAAAAAAAGAACCGTCGACCGGCGCTGCATTGTGGCGACGACGTGCCTGCTACAGTTGTAACTGGGGTGCAATGGCACAAAGGCAAATTTCCCAAATGGGATTAAGGAGTTATACAAATACAAATACAAATACATAGATAGATAGATAGATAGATAGATAGATAGATAGATAGATAGATAGATAGATAGATAGATAGATAGATAGATAGATAGATAGATAGGTATACAGACAGACAGATGGACAGACCGACAGACAGACAGACAGACAGACAGACAGATAGATAAATCGATACAGGTAGACGGACAGATAGATGAATAATAGATACAACCGCACATGTGCATCCGTGTGCCACGCACACTGTTCCGATTAGAGAAAAGTGCACCGAATCGAACTCTCTTGAAAGGCAATCAAATAAAGCCACAAAAGTCGAAAGGCATCAAGTGAGCTCAAAATGAATCGAAAAAGGTTTTGTTTTTCTTTAAAATAGACGCCCTTTTTTCATCACTGGCCTCGTTATGATCTGAGATTCCCCTCCCCTCCCCAAAAGAAAAAAATAGGGAAATTTTGCATCCTGTCGGTAAAATTCCAAAGCAAATGGTTAAAAGTATGATTCCAGTTTGATCCATGTATTCTTCTTTTTTTTCTTTAGTTTATTGGTAATTATTAGTAATTCATTGTTATGTTTTATTTTTAAAACGAGTGAAATGTGATCGCCGGGGGCATTTTTGGGACAGTGAAATGCCGTTGTTTGAGGGAAAAAAAAACATCCTTAATTAAAGATGCCGGTAAGGAAAATGTCAGAGCTTCGTAGGTCGTAAACCTTATAATTTTAGTACAGGGAGATACAAAGTCACTGTATAGTAAGGCGCTGTAAAAGTAACACTTTGGTGTGGAAAGCGATAACAAACATGCTGTCGCATTGTAAGTTTAGGCTCGCACAAGCGACTGGCTATTATGTTGCTGTCGTGTCTTAATTTCGTTCCCCTCGGCTCCTCAATGTGCGTGTGCGTGTTTAGCATGTGTGCACGTCTTCATACAATCATCCGTCTTCATTGAATAAACTGCTACACGTCTCCGACCCGATTACAACGCACGAAGTCGTTTGTGTGCTCCTAGCCTGAAGGTGCGCTGATTGACGTAAACCTTTTTCTGCGGTGACATTTCAAACATCAAATTCTACAATCAATGAATCACATGACTTTAGTACAAGCCCACGAAAGCTAACATTAAATAAATACTGTTCTCATTACGACAGATTTCTATATCGGCTTTGTGAAACATGCCAATGCTGTTTGAAAGAAAATATTCGTGTTTTCTAACTTCAAAAACGATCAAATATGGGCAACTGAGTAACCATAAATTTACTTTAATGGAATGGGTGCCCGTGGGCACTTTGTCATATTGTTCAACATGATTATCATTATTGTGAAATGAGGACAAGCTTGCAAAGTTACGCATCGGGATCAATGGTAACTATAACGTGCCATTCCGTTCCTCAGAGGAAAATCTAAGCGTTTTGTGCTGGCAATTTCTAGTTCTTATGTAGGCTAGATTTCGGTCCCTAAAAAACAAAATGTTGCCATTTCACAACAAGCACTTTTTGTGTAAACTGTAGTTTAATTTCATAAGAAAACAATGCAGAATGGTGCCAGGGACTGGATATTTGACTCGTTTTAGAACTTCAAAAAAGGTTTTTGTATGCAAACACCAAGTAATAAAAAATAAAAATGAAATTCTTAGGGGAACGAAACATGGTAGTGCTGCATATACATGTAATAAAAATCCGAAAATTGGTAGTTTACAAAGAATGTGCACAGTTACCAATGGCAGCATTTTATCTTTCCTTCAATTGGCGCACGAGTCAAGCCCGATTTGTATCGCTTTTAGTGTGAGATGTAAACTATAGAATTCAGCGACACCTCGTACATTGGTGAGATTGAAACAAGTCTTGTCTCACTAGCTGGGACGCGTCAAATCTGTCCTGAATGAACTGACTGGGAGAGAGATCTCGCACATAGAGTCAAAAGAGACACAGAACAGACTGGTCTCAGAGCCTCACCACCTAAACAAAAGCAGACGGAGATCTAAATTAATATTAAATAATCATAGTAACACATAAAAACTGAAAGACAAACCTACAACGCCCGGCTTTTCATATCGTCCCCGTTCAGTTTCTTTGAGGCCTATTTTATTCTCTTTCAAGTCCATTTCATTGTAACAAATTACAGCTATTATGAGACATTATTTGCATAAAGTGTTGAAACTGGGGAAGTAGTATAGCAGTTTTGCTGTAATAATACAGTTCAGTTATGTTGTGTGAACTACGATCAATACAATACGACAGGAAGCTCATCAGTGATGTTGGAAAGGGTTTCTTCGTGTGGTTCTTAGTTCGATAATGTCCTTATTGGAGACCTTTGGAAGTGTTATCCTTGCAGAATAGCTCATTATCTATCAGTATTATTTCATGAACGGATCAAATATGCGTGTTGCATTGTTGTATCATCCATATCTGGCATTCGATTCTCGCAGTTTTGCTAATAATTCAATGGCCCCCATGTCCTGGGTTTTTCTTTGTGTATGTCATTTGGATCATACATGCCTATAAATATATTATAGATGATTCCGAGTAGGGCATCGATGGTCCAGTGAAGGTGTGAATGGACCTGACGAAATCAACCTTGAGGCAAAAGACCAAATTCCTGAGAAAACCCATGCAAAGGGGGGGGGGGGGGGGGAATCTTCTATGAAATTTTGAGATTCGCTTGTGAAATGAAAAATTTACCCTATTTCTGCAATGAGTTTAAATAATATTTTTCTTGGAATCATCTTAGAAATATTTTATTTCGTTTTTTAAAGAGACATACAAATTTCACGTTTAACCCGGTTTTGTCAGATCCACACACAAATTATTCACTCACAATTCTCTTTGATCTATATCCTACTATTGCATCTTCCCCCTATGTTTCAGAATCAACAGTTGAAATAATAGACAAGGTGGTCCAGAGGCAAGGTGCTCGCCTCTCATGCCAAGGGTCCCGGGTTCTAAACCCGGGCAGTGCAGGCATGTTGGAAATTGGATTTTTCTCATATTTTCAAGTCCCTGGTCCTATTGGGGGGTAGGATCGAGTACCTAGTCTTCTCGGATAAGGACGAAAAAATTCGGAGGGCCCGTGTGCACGTTGCGCACGTTAAAGATACCTTGGCAGTTGGAAATCGTAAAGAGCAGGCCGAAAGGCCGCTGCCCGGGCAAAATTGAAAATTGAAATTAATAGATTAAAATTTATCCATATCCTTCCCCCCCCCCCCCCCGGCCAGAATTTATTATTCATTATTATATATATATTGTTATTAATAAATATTCAAATATTTGAGTTGTGTGTTGTGTGAACTGATGTGAGTTGTGAACTGCTGTGACTTGTGTGAGTTGTGAACTGCGCCTAACAGGCTGCGTTACAATTTGCTCTGAGATATAGAGAGAGAGTGAGCGAGACAGGGAGAGAGAAAGAAGCAGTGCAGTATGTTGAGCGCTTCGCAGGCAGCTCCATTCTGCTCTGTGGTTGACATGTTGTTTCTGTAAAGCGCATAGAGCATTTTAAATGGATATGCGCTATATAAATGCCATACATTATTATTATTATTATTACCAAATTTGTCTTTGTATGGGTGTCCAAATGTGGAAAAGTATACAACAATAACAGCAAAAGTATTGTGTTTATTGCAAAGGTCCCCGTCAGAGACAAATTAACAAAGTAACTATTATCAGCGCAACACCAAAACATGCATTGTAACCGGGCCAAAGAACCAAGCCTTGGTTGATACACCTTGAAAAGAAGCATGTTCAAAGGTTTCTTTCAGATACATTTGAAGCGTCCACGGACACGCGCTATAACTCACACAAATAACAAAAACAAATTGCACATTGTGACCACAACAGATCTTCAGAAAACATTTCGCTTCTATTATCAAACAAACTAGAAACAAAGTGTATTGGAATTTTCATGAAGTAATAAAGAGATTCATTAGTTGTATCTCCAAACCCTGGTACATATCCTAACCTCTTTCACTTAAATTTTTTATTTAGTGTTTATAATGTGTTTTAGGTGAAGTATTCATCCCTTTTGCTGCCTTCTACTGGAAACAACAACAACTGAAACAAAACGAGGCAAAATAAATGTTTTCACTGAGAGTGTTATAATTATGCGGATTAATTTCTGTCCTATTAGTGAACTGAACACTAATTTCTGTAGAATGGCATTCCTTTCATCTCATTGTCCTGGTATGTAGATAAAAGACTGAGAATTGTACATTTCTTGAATATCCTGGGACATAGGGAGTGGTCGCATAAGAAGGGTGCATAAAACATCATTTATTTATTCAGTTTGTGCAACTGCGAAGAAAATTAAATAAATACCATCAGAGGGCGAGACCACAAACATACATTGCCCGCGGGAGTAGCGAACTCTTGACACGCCGTTGGTTGATTCACGTTAGATAAGGAGAGATGTCTTCAAAAGTTTCTTTCAGATACACTTTGAGCGTCCACTGACATGCGCTGTTGTGCAATGCACCAAAACGAAAAACTGCACACATCTTTATCTGCGAAAACCTTTCGATTTTGTTGTCAAACAACCATATGAAACAAAGTTGTATAGAATTTTCATCATGTAAGCAAATTATAGAGAGAATAATTGATTATAATTCAAAGCTTTAGCAAATATGTAAACGTTTTGGATAATTAGAGTGCTTTAACGTATTTCATTTTTGATGTCGATAATGTGTTTTATGTGAAATATTTATCACGTTTGGTGTTTCCAATGAATAGAAAAACAACAACCCAAAAACAACATCAAACAAACAAATAAAAATAATGGAACTAAACGAAGCAAAATGAACACATTATCACTGCGAGTTTTTTCTGCAGATTAGTTCATGTCCTGATGAAATGTCTATACAGCAGTATTGTTTTAATTGTATTGTCCTGATATGAACACGAACGAGTGAGAATGTTCATGTCTGATGAGCACTTTGCTTGCATAACTTTATAATCTATTATTTATCCCTATGTGGCCGCATAATAATAGATCATTCATCCACCTATTCGAATACCACCTCCTTTTTTGTTTCTCTCTTTTTCTCTTTGTCTGTCTGCCTGCCTGCCTGTCTGCCTGTCTGTCTGTTTCTGTCTGTCTGTCTGTCTTTCCGTCTGTCTATCCATCTGCTTGTGCTCACTTTCTGGTAGAAGCACAGCGCACTTTATAATTTTCACACGAAGCGTATGACAATAGTGTATTACAAATTTTCATTTTACATCTTGCAATTAAGCATGAAAAAAAAAAAAAAAGTAGCCCAGAGGCAAGAAAAAGTCTGGGCAAACACGTTTCGTTTATAAAAACATCTCACCGTTCGAAAACATTGATAAAACCCCAAGCGATGTTTACATTTGCTTGTTTGTACAAATAATATGAAAAAAAAACATTATCAGAAACAATTGCAGCAAAAGTGTAATTTGCTCAAAT
This sequence comes from Onchidella celtica, assembly GCA_963931925.1. NCBI lineage: Eukaryota > Metazoa > Mollusca > Gastropoda > Systellommatophora > Onchidiidae > Onchidella > Onchidella celtica. The sequence continues at coordinate 35,160,884 of OZ007583.1, read as the reverse complement.
AATTATTTGCACAGATCAATTACTTTACGTAAAGATGCGAATAATTGTATGGACGAGCGGAGATACACTTTCCGCGCTGCAATATTTAAAAAGCCGTCTGTTTGCACACCGAAGTGTGCGCATCATTCTTTGCTTTCTCATCGTTCTGAATTGTGAACATTAGTAAAACGAAGCGAACAAATGTGTTTTTCAATTCTCAGTTATTATTACCTTATGGTGTTTTGAAACAATGCTTTTCTCTTTCAGAATAATAAACGTATTGTTTTGGGTTTCTCTGTTCTCATGCTGTTGCACAAGTACGCACGGGTTTCGCAAGATAAGGATCTGAATTTTATAAATCACTTATCTGCTAAATAGCCAGTCATGTGGGGGTGACATGTGACGGTAGAAACTAATGATAAAACATGGTGGTGTTGGAAGTCTTGATATTTCTTTCAGGGATAGGATATGTTTATTCATTATACAAGGAAGTTCTAAAACTAACTCACATTACGAAAAGTATATGTGAAAGCGTACGTACTTATGGTAATAAATCAGAAAAAATGTAGTATGTAGTATTTTTTCTGTTATTGTTTTTCAACAAAGTCAGTATCAGGAATAGAATAAAAATCGAATATAGGCTATGTATCCAATGAAACAATCAAAAGTCTATACAAAAATGCTAATTCAAGTTTTAGAATATAATTATTGGTCGTATCAACAAGTGAGGTTACTGGTCCCTTGACCGGGATAGGTCGTGGGGATGCATTGCTGGTGAACACGCCAACTCTCTCCATTTGTGTCGTCATGTACCAATGCCTGAGTTACAGCGCAGATGTTGTCAGCCCATTTCTTCCCCTGTCTGTCTCTTCTACTGCTGCCCTCTCTGGGCTGTGCCTTGAAAGATGATTTTTGAGAAGCCGTTGGCTCTTGTGACATAGCCATACCACTTCAGTTTTCTCTTCTTGTCTATTGACATCCGGAAGAAATCGAGCCCTGTTATTTCTGGATTGGCTCTCTCCTTTTACCAATTGGAAGTTCCTTCCATTGGAAGTTCCTTCCACATGGAAGCTCACTTATAGACAGAGCCTGACTTTGATTTGGAGTTTAGAGAAATCACGATAACGATCATATTGTGCTAGACATAGGAACGCTCAAAACGATAGACAGAATAGAAGAGAACGACAGGACGGAACTAGACCCTACCAGAAGGGGCCACCAACCTCATAGACAGAGACCAGTTAACATGCTTACATGTAGAGATGAATAATGAATGAATCCAATAATGCAAGGTCCCACCTCTTCCATTTGACATGGGCGTGGGTGTGTCTGCGTGATTGTCTGTCTGTCAATTCCTGACATGATAAGCGGCATCAGGGTGAAAGAATGAATTTAAAACTCTTGGGAGCAGTCCACAATGTGGGCAGGGGGGGGGGAGAAGGGAGGGGTGGGTGTGTGGGGGCCGGGGGGGGGGGGAACATAGCTCAGTTACCTACAATTTTGAGGGGCCCATTCCGATTGTTAGAGGTAAAGATATAGGAAAGCGCCGTTTTGAATAGAAGGTATAACAATGTTGATATAAAAATGAGAATCAAGAGAGACTCTTTAGTATGAAATATAAATATTTTAAAGAGGAATCGTAATAGATCAATAGAGATAAAAATGTAGACCTGGATACATAAAATGAATGTAGAAACTGTGTATCAGGGCTGATTTGCTCAGTTTGAAATGGCCGCCTATATTTCGAGTAATATGGCCTGGGTCTATTACCAGCTTTGCTCAGGCTTGCGTGGGGGAGCGAGACTACAAGCCGAGATCTTCAGAGGACAGAAAACGCTCGTCAAACTTCAGTGTTTGGGTCCTTGATGTCTTTACACTCTATTTGGAGGGGTGGAGGTGGGGGGGGGGCAGCCCACAACCCAGGTCTATTATCTGACTGTCTCCCTCTCTCTCTCTCTTTTTTTTCTTTCTCTCTATTGTGACAACGCCCAAGCATCGGCCGCAAAAATATGAATAGTTAGCATGGTCGCGCACCAGCTGATTTTGATCTGCCCACTACTTGAATGGTGACAGCACAACCCTGAGTTTCAATGAAACCTCGTGCAGCCGCCGACTAGTCGAATCTCATTGAAGCTCAAGTTCATGACGCCAGAATCCGACTGGTTGACCAATTCAAAATCGGCCAGTATGGGCTGGGGTAATCTGTAAATACAGTGTATTATCTTTCTATATGAGCAGGATAGAAATGAAGACAGACAATGTGTTTGAAGGAAGGAAAAAAGAAAGGACTTAATTGAGAAAAAACAAACTTAATCAGCCAATAGAAATACTGTAAAGAGAGCAATGACCTGGTCAATACAAACTGGTACACCAACAAAATTAAGATTGATCCTGGAAACTATTCTGTCCAATTAGTGTTAGTGACTTGTTTGTTATTGTTGGCCGGGTTTAAAAAACGACAACAACAAAATTTGTTCAAAACACAATCATGACGTCACCTAAAAAAAAACAACGAACTTAGCAGCAAATGGCATCATATTATAAAGGCAGTAACACCCCCAATGTAATCATGAAAGGCTTTTTAACTGCTTAGCCTTAATTTTTACAAAATATGTTACCCATAGTAAGACGTAAAGGTGTTCGTTGGCATATTTTAAATTACGCATAGCAAGAAGACGTAAAAATGTACTCAGCCATTTTTTTAAATTACGCATAGTAAGACGTAAAAGTGCACGTGAGCATATTTTGAAAGGTTTTGAAGTTCGATAGATTTTTAATACTTTCGTTGATTTTGAGCCATAACTGAGTTGGACAGAAGAAAATGTTTCGACATTTTGAGCTGGAAAAGAGAAACGCACTTTCTTTGAGTAGGATTAAAAAGTATGACAGGAAATTTCGATCTGCGCCTCAATTTACATACTGGTCATCAAAACTCAACTTTAAAATTCACATCTGTGGCAGGGGCCAACTAGTATATCCAATGCCCGGCATTAAACCGAATGTTTGAAACTGTTTTATTTATTTATTTTTATTGAAAGCGTATTGTTTTTTCCTTCCTCATTCTGGAGTGATGTATGGTATCGTTTCTTCATTGTTTCTAACGCGGGGCTTTACAAAATAGTTTTTTTCTTTGTGTGTTTTTTTCTGTACCATAATTATTTTATATGCCGTGGTCTGAAAGAAGACCTTATGGGCCAAAAAAAAATGTACTGAAGATTACACAAACACACACACACACATAAAGACACACATACACACGCGCACAACTGCACCACAATGAGATACACCTCTGTCGACATTATCTGTTTATTATTATTATTATTATTATTATTACTAGAGGGTCACATTAAACTGAATATTTATTATTTCAGCAAGTTATTTCATTGTTTTGTTCTCTGATCTTCTTTTGCAGAAATCGTGACCGATTGTCCACAAGAGCCATCGTCAGACAGCCATTGTGCGATGACGTCACAGCTGACTGTCCCCGTTACCGGTCCTCTTTGTCGACACTTCCGGTCCACTGGTTTAAGCATATTATCGTTTGTCCCATGTCGTGGCGATGTTTTATGTGATATCAAATAATAAACAAATGAAAACCAAAAATAATTTTGAGTTCTGTTTGAAGTTTTCCTCATGCATAAGAGACTCGTTAGTTTGATTAGTGTCCCGTTTAATTTCTTCCTGATTAACGCTTTTGATCTTCATAATATGTCAAACACTACATTCTAGTTTAACCATTCAATACAATTCAATACTACTTTACAATTTTACAAACAGAAACTAAAAACAATTATTGTCCCTAAAAACGTGAAAACTGCACACAGTCATGAACTACGAAATGTCGTTACAAAAATGAAAATATTACATATGAAATGTGAAATGTCTTTATTTTTAAAAAAATGTAAATGTCTGTCTGTCTGTCTGTCTGTCCATCTATCTCCATCGACCATACAGTAGGCCTACTCACAAAATACGAAACATCTTCAAAAGCATTAGAATAATACATATAAAACATAAGATATCTTTCAAACAATATAGAATTATCTAGAATAGAGTACACAAATATGAAATATCTTTTAAAATTGAATAGACTTTAAATTAGTTCGCAATGAAAATATTCTGATTTTTTACATGTAAAAAGAGAATTTCTACTTCCAGAACTGTTGTATGCAATGTTTGAAAGTTAGTGGATCATATCTAAATACAATGGCTCAAATATAAATATAAATATAAACTGCAAAAGCAAAGCAAAATCCGGCCGCATGAGAAAAATACATCAGTACAAACTGCATGGTGGAAGTCTGAACAACAAAATAACTTGATTTAAATCTAAGGAGACTGGAACATTTAGCGAGAAATGGATCTGTATCGTGCATGAAGTCAATGATCAGTCCTCGAGTGACATTTTAATCCAGTTCAACTTGGGAATTTGCAAGCATTTATGTTGACACTTGATAGGTATCCAGCATTGATGGAGGTTAAAGCTTTACTCCTATTCCTCTCTCTCTCTCTCATTCTCTCTCTCTCTCTCTCTCTCTCTCTCTTTCTTTTCTCTCTCTCTCTTTCTTTTCTCTCTCTCTCTCTAAGTTTCTTTCTGTCTCTCTCTCTGTCTCTCATACACATACATGCAGAGAAAGTTTCCTATAAAAGGAACAGTCTTTCTGCAGATCTCGGTTGCACCAGGGCACTGTGCACTCATATACACTCAGGAAAATTGCACGTGTCTCCCACGAACTGAGAATATCAAAGGGAGCACCCCCCCCCCCCAAGCCAAAATAAAATACCCCACATCATTTACCGTCATGACAACATTTGTAAAAGATCCCCTGAAACAACAGAAAGGAAACTGGGTTAGATCTAGATCAGCTAACACTAAAGAAAACTAATTTCATAGTTTTCGAAACTGCTATTAAATTTAGTCTGTAATGTACCAAGTTATAATCTATCAAGTGGTTTAAGAAATAATTTCCTAACAGCCAAAATCTCTAAAGTTTGGCAGATTTAAAAAGCTGAAAATTGCTTATACTTCTCTAACTTTAAAAAAAAAAAAAAAACGTACCTAGACAGCGAGACTACAAGAGATCTTCAGAGAAAGAGTACAAAGCACCCACCTTAAACAAGTGTTGGCTTCCGTGTACTTCATGGGTGCTGCATCACCACCAGGACATGAACCTGAGTGTACCCTTGCAATTTATGTTCATAGTTTGAGTAAAAACTGCATGTAATAATACTACCACAGAATGACAGACGAAACGTCAACGAGAGATTATGTCAAGGACAAGGTCTTTTGTTAAAATACTTACTTTGACCCATTATTTCCCAGCAGTGGCATAGAACTGGGATAGAAAAACAGACAAAAAGGCACTACAGATATATAGATAGATAGATAGACAGACAGACAGACAGACAGACAGACAGACAGACAGACAGACGGACGGACGGACGGACGGACGGACGGACGGACGGACAGACAGACAGACAGACAGACAGACAGACAGACAGACAGACAGACAGACCAATTAGTCGGTACAGTATTTCACACACGATACCCATACAGGAAACAATAGAATGGCATTGTAAATATTAATCCGTTACATGACTGAACATAACTGCTGTCTCTTGGCTTATTTTATCCATAAATAGATGGTAAAAGTGGACAATAACTAAGACTGGCGCATTTATTATTGTAAACCTCTTATGGACATTTCCGAGACTGCCTATAATTAGCACAATGATTTCGCAATGATACCCTATGGCGTTGATCTCTAAAGAAAATGGGTAGTACTTATCAAACTTTGATTTGTAAGCTTTATCAATATAAGCATCAAATGGTATCGATATTTCTACTAGTTTGACTGTTTTTCTTTTTCTGTCAATCACTGTTATATCTGGCCGCACTTCTCTACGATGGAAACCAATAGAGTCACTTTCAAATATAGATGGTTTGAGGGGAGTGTCTTTCAATATGGTCTTGTTTCTGTTGAATGAACGAATCTTTCTTCCCAAAATGTCCAAGATGTTGTTGTGTCGTTGTTGGTACATAAGGTGAAATTTTGTGCAGGCATTAAGGGCGTGTGATGCTGTTTCGCTTGGATGATTGCGCACGACTTGGTGTAGGTGTTGGGGTAATCTTCTCCAACTCACCGTGTCGTAAAGTGCGTCATTGTTGTTGACACCGCCATTTTGAATCGTTTTCGTGTTGTTGTCATCGCAGCCCGTTGTTATCCTTCTTACTTTACCAGTCCGAATGGCTTCCTTCACCGTCATCTTCAGCCCTGGTACTTAGGCTAGATCGAAATGCCTTCTCCATAACGATAAACTCACCCCACAGCTGTGGGTCCTCAAATCGTAAAGTGTGTCATTGTTGTTGACACCGCCATTTTGAATCGCTTTCGTGTTGTTGTCATCGCAGCCCGTTGTTATCCTTCTTACTTTACCAGTCCGAATGGCTTCCTTCACCGTCATCTTCAGCCCTGGTACTTAGGCTAGATCGAAATGCCTTCTCCATAACGATAAACTCACCCCACAGCTGTGGGTCCTCAAATCGTAAAGTGTGTCATTGTTGTTGACACCGCCATTTTGAATCGCTTTCGTGTTGTTGTCATCGCAGCCCGTTGTTATCCTTCTTACTTTACCAGTCCGAATGGCTTCCTTCACCGTCATCTTCAGCCCTGGTACTTAGGCTAGATCGAAATGCCTTCTCCATAACGATAAACTCACCCCACAGCTGTGGGTCCTCAAATCGTAAAGTGCGTCATTGTTGTTGACACCGCCATTTTGAATCGCTTTCGTGTTGTTGTCATCGCAGCCCGTTGTTATCCTTCTTACTTTACCAGTCCGAATAGCTTCCGTCACCGTCATCTTCAGCCCTGTAACAAGGCCCATACCTCCATATGCCATTCCTGCGTTATCGAGGGCAGCTACCACGGATCCCTCCACCAGAACAGCGAACAAAGCACAGACACATAAACATGCGACTAACCCCGTTAGCTGACCGGAAGATAGATAGATAGATAGATAGATAGATACATGCATACATACATACATAGATACATACATACATAGATACATACATACATAGATACATACATACATACATACATACATACATACATACATACATACATACATACATACATACATACATACATACATACATACATGCATACATACATACATACATACTAGGGTCTTTATTTCCACTGAAATACATTACAATTGCATGTACTGATACAATATAAATAAACATTGCATCTGTGTGGAAATTGTGGCTGTGATAGGCTAGGAGTAGATGGAAGGCTGTCTGTGAAAGATGGGAACTCAAGAGTTGCACAGTAGGGCTTGTTCAGTAAGGTGTTAAAAATCAATAGCTTTGAAATGGTGTTTACATCGCTGCTTCCATGCCTGGTATGATCCAATGATGGCGCTTAAGCTACAGTAGCTGCTTAGAAAGTTTGCCTCTGTTCTACTTACATCCAACTTCAGTAGCCCAGTTTTAAATTTCTGATGCACAATGCCCAAAGTTCCTACGATCAACACAATAACCTCACACTGATATCCTGTATTATTGATGTCAAGAGACAATGGGAAATACTTGTTGAATTTTTCTTGGTAACATGTGTTTATGTGTGCATCAAATGGAACTGATATTTCAACAAGTTTTGCTTTTTTCTGTTGGTGGTTTATGATGGTGATATCAGGTCTCGTGTGTGTTTGCTGGAAAACGTCTGTATGTGATTGTTGGTCTGTGAGGAAATGACTGCGCTTAATCACAGTGTCCCTCATAACAGTCTTTTCTTTGTTAAACCAGGCAATTTTTGCGTGAATAATGTCCACAATTCTGTTGTGCCTGCTCTGGTATATTTTCTGCTGTTTCGTGCAGCCGCTCAGGACGTGGGAGGCGGTTTCTGTCGGGTGGTTGCAGATCTTGCAGCTCTTGGTGTATGTCTGAGGGTAGTAGATAGATAAGAGGCTTTCACATTCCAAGAGCTGCAATCTGCCTCGACACACGAACGATCGTAACTTGTCATTTATTTTGTGGTTTGTCAAGGCTGCGGCAGAATGTTTATAGTCTGCTTTAGTGGCCTCTCTCACTATTCTGCCCTGTGAGGATTTGCTGACGAGGTCTTCATGGAATGCTCTGACCTTGAGTGTCTTGTAGGCCATGTAAAAGGCCTCAGCGGATCTGAACGATAATGTTGTTTCTTCGTCTGCCTGTATCTGCATAATGAAGTCGTGGCCTTGTTGTAGTAGGCCGATGTTCTCACGATAACACATTTCGTGGAGAATGATCCAGTCTGATTTTGTCCAATTCACTTTGGAGTTTTTATTGACATTGCCTTTGCAATCAATTGCATAACCAGCAAAGTTCATACATACATACATACATACATACATACATACATACATACATACATACATACATACATACATACATACATACATACATACATACATACATACATACATACATATAGGGTCTTTATTTCCACTGAAATACATTACAATTGCATGTACTGATACAATACAAATAAACATTGCATCTGTGTGGAAATTGTGGCTGTGATAGGCTAGGAGTAGATGGAAGGCTGTCTGTGAAAGATGGCAACTCAAGAGTTGCACAGTAGGGCTTGTTCAGTAAAGTGTTAAAAATCAATAGCTTTGAAATGATGTTTACATCGCTGCTTCCATGCCTGGTATGATCCAATGATGGCGCTTAAGCTACAGTAGCTGCTTAGAAAGTTTGCCTCTGTTCTGCTTACATCCAACTTCAGTAGCCCAGTTTTAAATTTCTGATGCACAATGCCCAAAGTTCCCACGATCAACACAATAACCTCACACTGATATCCTGTATTATTGATGTCAAGAGACAATGGGAAATACTTTTTGAATTTTTCTTGGTAACATGTGTTTATGTGTGCATCAAATGGGACTGATATTTCAACAAGTTTTGCTTTTTTCTGTTGGTGGTTTATGATGGTGATATCAGGCCTCGTGTGTGTTTGCTGGAAAACGTCTGTATGTGATTGTTGGTCTGTGAGGAAATGACTACGCTTAATCACAGTGTCCCTCATAACAGTCTTTTCTTTGTTAAACCATGTATACATACATACATACATAATAATAATAGTTCGTCCATCAGGTATGATGATGACCTTAACAACACCAGAGGAATAAAGAACAGAAATTGTTGAGAATTTCAACACATGGACAATAAAGAGAACTAAAGGACACAGAGGACAGAATGGAAAGACTGTTCTTTCAAGACTTATGGCTTCTCATGTGACTGATAAGTCCTATTTTTGCCCTGCAGACCCTTCCGCATAAATGACAAGAGTGCTCCGTTGGTTCAGTACCACTGGGCCTTTTCTTGCGCCGTTCTCTTTTTTTGATAGCCTGCTGGACTCTGTCAGCTTCCCATGCTTTGCTGCCTCTGGTAAGGGCCGCCCTCCAATTTGCACGATCAAGCGAGAGCTTTTCCCACTCACTCACATCAATGGCAAAGGCCTTCAGTGATTGCTTGAGAGTGTCTTTGTAACGTCTCTTTGGGGCCCCAACATTCCTCGTTCCATTGGAGAGCTCAGAGAAGAAGATTTGCTTAGGGAGTCTGGAGTCGGGCATTCTGACAACATGTCCTGCCCAACGTAGCTGAATTTTTTTCAAGTGGCAGAAGATGCTCAATTCCTCAATACATACATACATACAACATACATACATACATAGAAAGATAGATGTGTAGATAGATAGATAGATAGATAGATAGATAGATAGATAGATAGATAGATAGATAGATAGATAGATAGATAGATAGATAGATAGATAGATAGATAGATAGATAGATAGATAGATAGATAGATAGATAGATAGATAGATAGATAGATAGATAGATAGATAGATAGATAGATAGATAGATAGATAGATAGATAGATAGATAGATAGATAGATAGATAGATAGATAGATAGATAAATAGATAGATAGATAGATAGATAGTAGATGGATAGATAGATAGATAGATACATACATACATACATACATAGATACATACATACATACATACATACATATCAAAAATCTTTATTTCCAAAGAATACAATTCATATTGTACTGACATAATATGTTATACACTATGTCTGCAAGGAAATTGTGCCATGTACAGAACAGCTGCCCTAGGACATCATTCTAGCTGCTGCATGTTGTATACTTTACACCTTAATCGCCAGATTTTATAAGATTCAATTATGGCACTTAGGCTACAATACTTAGCAAGAAACATTGCCTCATATTTGTTAACATTCACCTTCATTAAACCACTTTTAAATCTTTGATGGACATTCCTCAGGCTTCCAACGATTAAAATAATTACATAAGTATGAAAGTTAAGGTTGTTAATTTCTAGGGACAGCGGATAATACTTATTGAATTTTTCTTCATAGCATTTTTGTATGTGCGCGTCGAAAGGCACTGCAACCTCAATGATAGTGACCTTCCTGTTTTCCTTATCAATAATGGTAATGTCAGGTCTTGTATTTCTGCTTAGAAAGTTGATTTCGCTAATTTCAAACATTGCTGGTACCACATTGGTGTCCTTTAATATTCTACATTCCTTATTTTTAGATTTTACTTTCTCACAAATGATGTTGACTAGTCTGTTGTGTCTGTTTTGATAAATTTTTCGGAACTTGGTACATCCGTTGAGTATATGAGAGACAGTTTCTGTTGGGTGGTTGCAGATTTTGCACCTCTTGGTGTGAATGGTTGGGTAGTAAAGGTGCATCAGGCTCTCACACTGAAGAAGCTGCAGACGTCCTCTTGCGGTGAAGGATCGAATGTCATCACGCAGGTTGATGTTAGTGATGTACGCAGCTGAAGCTCGGTGGTCAATATTTCCTGCCTCTCTTAATATGCGGCCTTGAGACTGTTTGTTTTTTAAATCTTCTTCAAGTTCCTTTAGTTTCTGCTGTTTGTATACCGAATAGAAAGTTTTGGGACATTCGAAGCTGTGTGTTATGTCTTCGTCGATTTGTATTTCGTAGACATATTTGTCGCCTCGCTTCCGAAGATGTAAGTTTTCTCTTTTGCTCATTTCGTGTAGATGTATCCATTGAGACTTTGGCCAGTTAACTTTTGATTTTTTTCTGATGTTTCCATTGGAATCAAGAGCGTATCCAGCAAAGGCTGACTGGTCGTCGTCGACAGTAGTGGTTGCCTTTCTTTTACCAAGATGTAATGATAGTGAAAAAAGGGAGTGAATGCACCAGTGAAAGCTACTGTATATGACAAAATATTGTTAGAGATGAATTAGATTAAATGATATCTTTTCTTCCAGACCCTGTGTGACCCAATAATAGCACTGATACTCATGAATTTACAAAACTGGTTTATTTCACTGTTAGTGAAACCCAACAACTTCAAACCTGATGCTGACCTATTGTGCACTGTCCCCAGTGAACCCACAATAAAGACAATGATTTTACTTGTGTATCCCATATCATTGAAATGATTATGTAGTGGTAAATACTTCAGAAATTTTTCATTAAAACAAATATCAATAAACCTATCAAAGGGAACAGAGACTTCCACTATAAACACAATTTTCTCTTACATACATACATACATAGGTCAAGAACTTTATTGACTATATGATTTTACATGCAATGAATACATCCATTTACATAATCACATATTCAACCATCTTCAGCTGTACAACACACCAATATATTCCGTACAATAGACATTATATTTTGTACGTTATTTCAATCAGATTAAATTATACCTTCTTTTCCATACTCTTTGCGAACCTATAATTGCGCTAATGCTGATAAACTTGCACATGCTAGTTGACTGCCTATTGTTATTTCAATCAGATTAAATTATACCTTCTTTTCCATACTCTTTGCGAACCTATAATTGCGCTAATGCTGATAAACTTGCACATGCTAGTTGACTGCCTATACATACATACATACATACATACATACATACATACATACATACATACATACATACATACATACATACATACATACATACATACATACATACATACATACATATCAAATTTGTTTATTTCCATTAAATACATGTCAAATGTACCCGTACAATATCTTATTGGAAAAACAATATTTCACATTGTACAGAAGCGGAAATACATGCTATGGTCCCTTTCACTTTTGCCCTCCAAACCTCCTTCTCTGGTAAAATATTAGAGTTGATACAATATTGTTTCACTTTATGCTAGACTACCTCCGTCGTACTTTCTTGCTCTCAGCTTCCATACATTAAAAGAGCCTATGCCACTGCTAACACTGCAGTATTTTCCTATCAATTTCGCTTCGGTGTTACTTAGGCCAAGTTTACATAGTCCACTTTTTACTTTCTTGTGGACGTGACCTAATGAACCAAAGATCAAAAGAATTATTTCACAATGATATCCTAGTGAATTAATTTCCAGACACAAGGGATAGTATTTATCAAATTTCGACTGATAGCACCTGTCAATGAAGGCATCGAATGGGGTAGATATTTCAACAAGCTTTACTGCCTTATTATCTGGGTCTATGACTGTGATATCCGGTCTGTTTTGTGAGTGGTTGAAGGACGTATTACTAGACTGAAAAATTGCTGGCGTGAGTGGCGTGTCCATAAGGACAATTTTATTGTTGATGCTGTTTCCTTTAATTTTGTTTCTTATAAAGTTAACAATTCTGTTGTGTCGCTTCTGATACATGGTCTTGAACTTTGTGCATCCATTTAAAATATGTGAGGCAGTTTATGTAGGATGGTTACAAAGTTTACATATTTTGGAATACACATTAGGATAGTAAAGACTCATTAAGCTTTCACATGGAAGTAATTGTAATCGTCCCTTAGTGATAAAATTTCTTATTTTGTCCGGAATGTTGTGGTTTGTCCAGAATGAGTTGGAGAGAGAGTGATCATACATACATACATACATACATACATACATACATACATACATATCAATATCTTTATTTCTCTATAATACAATACAAGTAATGTAACATCATAGAAAAATGATGATGAGAAATACATCAAAATGGATGGTAGCATGCTGGATGCAGGTAAACAGGAAACAAGACTCATGAAGAATATTGAAATAATGATATAAAAGGGTAATGACACAGTACATAGATTATAGAGGATGGGATTTACAACGGTACATACATACATACATACATACATACATACATACATAGAAAGATAGATATGTAGATAGATAGATAGATAGATAGATAGATAGATAGATAGATAGATAGATAGATAGATAGATAGATAGATAGATAGATAGATAGATAGATAGATAGATAGATAGACAGATAGACAGATAGATAGATAGATAGATAGATAGATAGATAGATAGATAGATAGATAGATAGATAGATAGATAGATAGATAGATAGATAGATAGATAGATAGATAGATAGATAGACAGATAGACAGATAGATAGATAGATAGATAGATAGATAGATAGATAGATAGATAGATAGATAGATGAATAGATAGATAAATAGATAGATAGATAGATAGATAGATAGATACAGATAGATAGATAGATAGATAGATAGATAGATAGATAGATAGATAGATAGATAGATAGATAGATAGATAGATAGATAGATAGATAGATAGATAGATAGATAGATAGATAGATAGATAGATAGATAGATAGATAGATAGATAGATAGATAGATAGATAGATAGATAGATAGATAGATAGATAGATAGATAGGTAAAAGAACAGCGGGTATCTTTGATAAAAATGGAAATGTCGGATAGGGGAATTCCCTCTTTCTTGGACTAATCTTTCGCTAGGTCTTGTATCTCACAAATGGAAGAAAAATCCCATCTATCATTTTATCAAAAACCACAACGATTCTTCAGATCTCCTTTATTTTCGAAATAATTAATTTGAAATTACTAGATACATTAAAGATGAATGAGGTTAGAAATAAATATAATGTTGGAAAATTACGATTAAAATTTATTATTATTATTATTTTGCATAGATTTGTGGCCTAAGTGCTTGACCTTCCAATTAGTTGTTTATTACTGTTGAGGTTAAATAGATATTACTCAAACGTGACTTTGCTTGGACTAAGCGTTTTATCGTAAGCGATTTTTTAAAAAACCACTCATCATCCAGACATTGAAACAAAGTAATGTGAGAGTACATTTTGATTAACGCTTTGAGTTCCAAGGTTTTCCGAGTGGATCTACCTATCTATCTATCTGTCTGTCTGTCTACCTATCTATCTATCTATCTATCTATCTATCTATCTATCTATCTATCTATCTATCTATCTATCTATCTATCTATCTATCTATCTATCTATCTATCTATCTGTCTATCTGTCTGTCTGTCTGTCTGTCTGTCTGTCCATCTGTCTATCTATCTGTCTATCCGTATCTATCTATCTGTCTATCTGTCTATCCGTATCTATCTATTTATCTATTTATCTATCTATCCGTCTGTCCGTCTGTCTGTGTGTCTATCTGTCTGTCTGGAGAGGGTGGTACACATGAAATGGGGACGGACTATTTGTATTTAACAGAGACCAGCTCTCAACCTTAATCACAACAAGAAAAATATTTTTTTTAAAGTGTCTTGCTCTGCACTGTTGCTTTCCTACAATAAAATTATTTCAGTACTTTTAGGGTGGCAACTACTTGCATCTCACTGAAGCTCAGTGTCGTGATGTCACTTTTTAAATTTAAAGTTACGTAATTCATTTTATTTTTATTTTTATTTTTTGGGGGGCAAATGGACATTTACATCCTTTATGGGCTTTTTAATCTCTGTAGTGACCCTGACGTTGGACATCATCAACAACCAACAACAATACCACCGACGACAACAACAACCGCAGCAGCACGTAAGCTAATATTCAGCTCGAACCTAGCCACATGGTGTCCGTATGACACACGCCTTAGTCACTTCATTTCAATTCATATTTAATATGACCGTCACACCTATAGAGTTATTATTTTGTTGATGGACACAGCCCATTATGGGTTTGTCGGGCTCCCTGTCCATTTGTTATGGTCATTTCTGGACCATTAAACAAGCAAACTAATCTTAATAACCAGATGGGCGACCACCTCTGAAGAATAAATGGTTCCTAATAGTCGTAAACTTTCCGCTAAATGACCAGGGCCCGCGATACTAAACCTACATCTCATTTAGCACCATTTTGAGACGATCCTGAATGACGTCAATTGGATGAAATATATACAGCACATAATGGTGTGATCCATGCTAAAGTGGTTTATCTTACTTGGTTAGTTTATTAATACCAGACTGGGCGGTCTTTACTTTTTAATTTGGCACAGATTAGCACGGGTATCCTGCCAACTTGGCCTGTCTACAATAGGTTGCCTTTGTTCTTTTGCCAGGCTGGCTGATCAAAGAAAGGGGCTTGGGTTATGTGGCCTAGCAACGACCAGTAGGAAGTACGCCCACTTGAGCACCATTCTTTCGGAACGAGAGCGAGTCGGATTGAAGAATCAGGCATAGTGAGGCGGATTCCACGCCTCGCCAGGCAGTCGCAGACCTTGAACATGAGCAGCGAACATGATAGAAGTTTCTCACGGGTAATAACAGGGCTCATTCCTGAGAGATCGAGCCGACACCCTATGTTTATTGTAGTGGACTACATTTATTTTTGGCCTGTCTCAACAAAGTGACACCCAAAGCTCTTCAGAATGAAATAGACCCCCCCCCCCCCGGCTCTCTTTCTCTCTTTTTCTCCCTCTCTTCTTCCCTTCTCTCTTTCTCTTTTCCCGCTCTCTCTTCCTCTATCGCTTTCTCCTCCCAAAAAAATCTCTCTCTCCCTCTCTCTTTCTCTCTCTCTCTTTCTCTCTCTCTCTCTCTCTCTCTCTCTCTCCTTACAAATATACCTTCATGCTGTGCAAACCATTCAAGGCTGAAGGAAAACGTTATCAGTCAGTCCGTGGCTAATGTCCTAGTTATTGCATTCAGTGCACAGCGGCAGGGCATGTGCACTTGCAAGGATTTGGGAGAGGAGGCGGTGGCTGAGCACGTGCACTCTCAAAAAACATGATTTCATACTCTGATGAGAACGGCGAAACCTATTAAGGCTCTTGAACTTCCGACGAAATAGGAGATAGCATTCGAAATTTGGTAAGAGCACAGTTTCTGTGACGTCAAGTGAAACAAGCCAAGAGAATATTTTTTCTTTGTGGCCCTAAAATCATTCTGAACCACGTGATATGTGATGACAGACTACCCAGCCAACATCCCTAAGTCGGCCTGTCGTAGATTTGTATAGAATTTCCGTAGATTTAAAGGGTTACCGTACTGGCGGGTTCCATACATCAGACTGGAGCTCTCTTTTCATGTGTACGGAAACGGAAATGTCAAAACTGTTTCAGGATGTGAAATAGAAAGAATGTTTTTATGTCTGAGGACATGCGGCTTCCGTACACATGGAAACACTCGTTCTTTTTACTAGTTGATGGATTTTTGTCATTTAGGTTGCCGTTTCCGTTTCCGCGCACATGAACACACAGCTCTCACGTCGACACAATGTAGTAACCAACGGAACTACCAAGCAATGTCGTCATTCCTATGTGCAAATGTGACGTCCGTCGTACGCGTCAGATTTCCGTTGGGTACGCCCTTCAGTCCCACCCAAGATCTGCAATTATATTTCAGATTTACTGCCACGTGCCTGAGCCCACGCAATGAGTTTTGAATTTGAGTTTGAGCAAGATACTAGAAGATAAGCACTCCCGTCTTCACACCACGAAAAATCAAAACGTGCACACAATTTGCGATCTGATCGAGGGCGAGGCCCATGGCGCATAGTATGAAAAGAATGCTTGATATAAATATATATATAGTAAATTTATGAAACAAAATTGTGACAGTGCTACTGCGACTAAAATAAAGAAGAAATAGCCAGAGTTTTCCCACACCGATAGAGGTTATAATTCCACAATAAGTGACGTCAATCAAGGCCTATAATGACAGCTGAGTAGTGAACAAAATTGAATATTTTCCCTCTTTGGCTTTGCAAAATAAGGCACTTTTCATTACTTCCTCGCGTTTACCGCTAGGTGGCGGTGCAAAATCTGTGCACGCTAACAGCAATAGCTGTCTCATCTTATCAATTCTAGTGTCTTTGGTTTGAGTTTGAAGAAAGCACGTGGACATGATAGCGGTCACATTGTGCTAGAAAAAAGCAACACGATAGAAAGAGACCTTAGCAGAAGCTCTCAAAAACAATTCGCACCCCACGCATTGGTACATTAGATTTACTGAGTTAACTTGACACGTAAAATGCTCGAAAATAGTCTTTTTTAACTAATACAATCATTAATATGATTAATTATCCACGGCATGCCATTCATTGTTTTCAGAAATAATTATATTCATAAACCATTAGAAGTTTTATATTAATATGTGAGATACCTAATTTTCTGGAATTTCTATTGTTTGTTTTTTTATTTTATTTCTGGGATGAATAGATTTTTACAAAATGAAAACCAAATCTTGTATAATTATTTCAGGGAAATTTAATTTTTGAAAAATTCGGAGTGTCTGCTTTTATAATTTGAGTCTGGGAGAGTTTTGATTATTGTTGTTTTTTTTTCTCCTCACGTTTTCCAGCCCCCATTTTACCGCTAATGGCACTGAGAAATGGGCTTGATAGTAAGCATGAGAATCATGTAAACAGCGAAATGCTTTGACAAAATAATTTTCATTGACGCTGGCGATATCGTTAATTGACCCTGTCTGCTGCCTTTGTGTCAATTCTCCTGGTGTTAAATTATTATTATTAGATTAGCATTCATTTTTCTAATGCATTTTGGTTTGAAATTCATGATTAAGACAGCATAAATTTATTGTGTATTTATATTAACTTTGTTTTTTCCCCACTTTCTGTTAAATCCTCCCTTCCCCCCCCCCCTCTCTCTCCCTTTTTCTCTCCCTCTTTTTCTCGCTTTCTCTTTCTCCCTCCCTCTCTCTCTCTCTCTCTCTCTCTCCCGCTCTCTCTCTTTCTTTCTCTCTTTGTCACTCTCTCTCCATCTATATATCTGCCTAAACCCATTTCCCTCTGTCACTCTCTCGAGTTTCTCCCCCTTCCCTCACTTTCGTTCTCTTATTCTCCCTCTCTTTCTCTCTCCATCTGTCTGTCTGTCCCCCTCCGCAATCCCGCAGTTGTCATCCACGTAGGCTTTGTTTTATAACACGTTAGCACCTTGTTGTCATAATTCACTGCAAATGCATTTTGAAACCGCTAACTATGAGTTTTAAAATGCAGTGGCAAACTGTTAAATAGATCACGCAGCATCGAAGCCGCTCTACACGATAAAATATTGCATTGATATTGTACTGAGATAGCATAAGATAAGACGAGATGGATAAGATATGACAAGATAAGACATGGTAACGTACGACCAAAGGAAACAAAAAATAAAACTAGACAAGAAAAGGTAGGGTCAGATGATATAAGCTGACGTACGATAAGACAAGATGAGATTAGAAAAACGTAACAGATAAGTCAGTGTGAGTTAAGATAAGCTGGGATAAGATAAGATCAAACCAGACACGAAAGGACAAGATTCAGAGACAAGGTAAGATAAGTTATTGTAAAATAAGACATTAAAAATTTATCTTTTATTTGGTTACTTTAATTTTTAAGTTTTCACTGACAAATGTCTACCAAATTTCCACTCAACTTTAGCAGTCTCAAGGCTGCCTTGTACGTCACATGTCACCAGCCACGTGAGAACGGGATCTGACGCACTGCACATGTAACTGGCTAATGTTATAATAGTCCAGAGGAAATGTATCACTTATCAATTAGCTCAAGTATAGCTCGTGTGATTTACTGGGGAGAAAAAAAAACAGAAGCTCTATATTACTGAGATGAAGTTTGTTTTCCAGCCACAGTTTATGTATTTATGACTTGACCATTGTAGATATCTGACCCATTCGTTAAGATTCAAATGAACAAAGAAATCAAAGAAAACAAAAGCGTACCTGAAACAAATTGCTTACTCTTGAAATGTTTGTAGAAAGATATGAAATTTACACGGATTAGTTCGAGTGTGGTGATTTGGGATAAATTATATTAATAAATACCCAATTTTAATTCGATCCAAATCTCTATGAATTACTGTATTTATGGAAATGAACATTTTACTGTGAAAGCCAAATAAAAGTACACGTGTATGTTTCTGGTCAAATGAACAAAACAGTTCTGTTGTTTTTTGTTCTTGTTGTTGTTGCTTTTTTTGTCTTCGCCAATCCCTCCCCCTTCCGACAAAAAAAACACCGTATTTGTGGAATTCGAATGTTATAGCAAAAGCAGAAAGAAAAGAAAAAAAAAACACCCTTACTTGTAAAATAAAAATAAAAAATGTACTTGTTATTATAACAAGCTGAAAGTACACGTCAGTCTCTACACATGAAGCAAAGACAGAATAAAATTATGGCCAACGGGAAAAAAAAGTTGTATGTAGTAAAGCCGCATGTAAGAAATAATACAGGATAATACAATAAAACCCAAGGCAAAAGGAAAGACAATTCAAGCTTTGCCAACATGGATATTTTACATCATTTACAAAATGTGATACAGATCATAAAGGTCTCTTGTGTTTTCATTCACACAATCATTAAAAATTGCCATTCGTTTGTTTGTTTGCTTTTGGTGTCCTGAAAAAAAAAAAAAAGAGTTCACTCAGGCTATTAGTTTTACCACCCGCAAGAGACAGTATAAAAGTAGCACTCGTAAATAGCTGTTCACAGAACTTACTAGGCCCCTATAACTTCTCTCTCTTTTTTTTAAATTATAAAACAGGCTACAGCAGCTTGGCACCACGGTATGTTCTATACATTAAGAAAGTTGGCACACACACAAAAAAACAAAATAACAACCGTATTTTGCTAAGCCCTACAGGTGTGGACAGATAGACATAAGAAGACGTTCCTACTGGTGTGGACAGACAGACAGAAGAAAACGTTCCTACGGGTGTGGACACACAGACGTAGAAAACGTCCCCATTGGTGTGGACAGACAGACATAAGGAGACGTTCCTAGGGTTGTGGACAGACAGACATAAGAAGACGTTCCTACGGGTGTGGACAGATAGACATAAGAAGGCGTTCCTACGGGTGTCGACAGACAGACATAAGAGGACGTTCCTACGGGTGTGGACAGACAGACATAAGAAGACGTTACTACAGGTATGGACAGACACACAGACATAAGAAGACGTTCCTACGGGTGTGGACAGAAAGACATAGGAAGACGTTCCTACAGGTGTGGACACACAGACATAAGAAGACGTTTCTACAGGTGTAGACAGACAGACATAAGAAGACGTTCCTACGGGTGTGGACAGACAGACATAAGAAGACGTTCCTACGGATGTGGACAGACAAACATAGGAAGGCGTTCCTAAGGGTGTGGACAGACAGACATAGGAAGACGTTCCTACTAGTGTGGACAGACAGACATAGGAAGACTTTCCTACGGGTGTGGACAGACAGACATAAAAAGACGTTCCTACTGGTGTGGACAGACAGACATAAGAAAACTTTCCTACTGGTGTGGACAGACAGACATAAGAAAACGTTCCTACTGGTGTAAACCAACAGAAATAGGAAGATTTTCCTACTAGTGTGGACAGACAGACATAGGAAGACGCTCCTACTAGTGTGGACAGACAGACATAGGAAGACTTTCCTACGGGTGTGGACAGACAGACATAAAAAGACGTTCCTACTGGTGTGGACAGACTAACATAAAAAGACGTTCCTACTGGTGTGGACAGACAGACATAAGAAGACGTTCCTACTGGTGTGGGCAGACAGACATAACAAAACGTTCCCACTGGTGTGGACAGACAGACATAGGAAGACGTTCCTATGGATGTGGACAGACAGACATAGGAAGACGTTCCTACTAGTTTGGACAGACAGACGTATGAAGACGTTCATATGGATAAGAACGTCTTCTTATGTCTGTCTGTCCCCACCCGTAGGGCTCCGCAAAAAAAACGTTTTTTGTTTGTTTCTGTGTGTGTGTGTGTGTGTGTGTGTGTGTGTGTGTGTGTGTGTGTGCCAACTTTCTTCTTACACCTATCCCTATTGGGACTCACCGCTTATAGGTTTCCATTTAATATAATTATTATATACAGTCTAGGGGTCTTTAAAGTGTTTCAAAATTTCCAGTGACAACTATTTCAATAGTTTTAAAGCTTATTTATTTTTTTTATTTTTTTTTGCCGATCGCTTCCCAGTCAGAAATGCTACGGGAATCCGGTTCGTAGGATTGACGCCAAGTTTGCGAAGAGGAAGGACAACGTTCCTAAGTAGATCCGCCTGTTACGATGCTGCACCGACATCAATTTGATGTAGGGAACCCACCTTTACGGTAGTCTAACCAATTCTATGGAAATCCTATGTCAGATTGACGTAGGGATGTTGATAGGATTATAACCAAAAGCTTGCCTTCTTATTTTCATTTCTAATTCTCTTGTGATATATTCTAATGTTTCTTTATTAATTGTTTCTATCGGAGCTTTACAACAAGGGGAATGGGGAGGCAAAGACAGTGAGTTTGCGGGGGGGGGGGGGGGTTGAGAGAAGGGGAGGGAGAAAGCAGGTTTATCTCGGGAGAAAGCTGGGTGCATCATCTAGTTAGAATTCTATCTAAAACTGGAAGATTTTCGGTTAAAACTGGACAGTGCAATCAGAACTTCGTTTCTCGAAGGCTTCAGCTGGCCCAGAAACTTAGGAGTGGGGAAAACCTATCTATCAAATAATCCTTGACTGGACAGGTGAAGATTCCTTCCCCACTTCTCCCCGTCATCCCATGTTCTATCTAGTGCATAACTGTATAGACTGATTGTGGGCAAGGACTGGTTATCAGAAAGACAAGCAGATTAACCTATTGGATTCCGTCAACACAACACTGTGAACATTCATATTTATTTATTTATTTATTTATTTATGTATTTATTTATTTTGGGTGCGTATGTATGATCAAATATAATTAGATGCAATGATAAAACTGCTACTTGGACTATAATTAGGTGGGCTGGTGGCTTTGTTCTTTTGAAACGAAATAGTTAGTCATACATTCATGAGACCTTAGGAGATGAAAATTGATGGAATAAACTAGTAATAAGTAAATAAACGAATAAATAAATAAATAAATAAAGACATGGCCTGAACAGCTATATTTATTTTTTCTTAAATATTGTATATTAGGAACTCAGGGAATGCATCGATTCTCCAGTTTCAATGAGTACCGGGAGTCAGAACAGTAATGAAAGTTATGAAGTTCTTCACTCTAAGCTATATTATTATTCCAAATCAGACGATTTTACTGGTAAACAAGTACAGAAATCTTAATGTGAATTAAAACAAATTTTTGTATATCTATATTATCAGTGAAATGAAGCACGAAACGGTTGAAATTATTTAGGCTTTCAAACGACATAGAAAATCCAGACGACAGCTGATTCTGATGACTTTTAGCCAATGGTAGGCCTATTTAAATTCCATTACAATGTCTGATTTTGAACCCGGATGGGATAAAAATCTGGTATATTTATATTGTTCGTGAATCCGTGGTAATTATCACAGGAAAATGGAATCCTTGCCGGTTTGCTTGTCAGGAAATTCCCCTGAGGCCTCGATTAGGTCAGGGAAAGTGGAGTAATAATGGGGTTATGTTAGGGGGTTGAGAGACACGATTAATGACGTAAGTGGAAAGTTTGCGAGTTCGTGGAAAATAAGCATCTACTGTACAATCCTACTAATTTTTTTTTTCTGCTTTGTGAAGGCTGAAGACATGGTGGTTATGTTGGACGGACACGGAAGTGATTAAGATTTGAGATAGAATTTAACTGTGCCTCTGCTAACCACTGTTTTCGAGAATTAAAATGTATCTCAGAAATGGACAGTCAAACAAATGAATCTTTATTGTAAAACCCAGACCTTGGCAAATGTTTACAAATGTGATGTTCATAGATTGAACAGAGTATGGAAACAATCTCTTTAAGCTGGGCCTTTTCTGACGTTGAACGAAGTCTGAGCTCGGCTATTAAACCGTTTTTGTGGGTTCGTTTTCAGTTTCTATAAATGTATGAATAATGTTAGGCGTATTGTTCGTGAAAACGTCTCAATGGCAGTTTTTTTAAAAAAAATGGACGTCCCAAACCTCAGAACAGAAGTTTGGGTCACACTGTATATGTGACAAATTTTATTTCTCTAACAGGAAACGTTTTGTTTCTGATGCATATACGTGGACGTACGAACCGATAGGTGGCGAGCAGGGGATTGAGCAACTCAAATTCGGGCGATGCAAGAAGAACAAAATTGGACAGAGGTATTAAAATGATTGACAAAAAATGAACAATGATTTAAACTTTCGGACGCATCTCCCCCCCCCCCCTCCCCCCCTTAACCAAAAAGTTCCTATACGCCTGTGCACATATATAAATATAATGGTAAATTCTATTTGTATGACAGGAAAATGCATTTTAGACAGCCTGTAGATAGTTTTGCTATATCGTCTCTAATGTTTTCCTTTTTGCCTTGTTGTTGTTGTTGTTGCTGTGCCTATTATGTTGATAATGATGTTGCTGTCGACTCTGGTCTTTATTGACATAATCCGTAGGTAATTGCTATCCAAAGAAAATGACAATGGAGTAAAGTTAACATTCCCGCCATATTTCATCGGCAAGTTACATCCATGGTTAATAAACTTTGTAAATAAATCTAATAATTTTGATCTGGTCCGTTCGAATCTGGTCGGATCCCGGACGAGCCCCCAATATGTAACAGCTGAGGTTGTTCTAGCACGTTATAGTAGTTGGGAGTCAGTTGATCTAACTAGAACCCTTTAGAAAACAAAACTATTACAGCTGTAGAATAAAAAACACGAGATCCGAAGATCGATTAAATAATACTTAAGTTTAATAACAATAAAATACTAGGAAGGCACCAGCGAACAACTAAATATCTTACGCCCCACGGAAAGGAAAACTCATTTACTTACCGACCAACCCCTTACATGGGTCTATATATATAGATATTTCTGTAGAAAGTTCCCGAAATAAATGTAACTTTTGCTCTCGCCCGAAACACATAAACTAACCAATCACGTATCAATACGTCACCAGATTACATCACTCAAGGCCAAATCTGGCGTAAACATCTAGTTCTACGATATTATCGAATGTTCAGGAACATACCAATATTTACGAAAAGCGAGCGAGGAAAAAATAACTACTCACAGGAAAGGGAGGGCAAGGTCACGGAGCACACTCCGGCGAACGTCAACAAAAAAAATGAAAAAAGAAGTGAACGCACGCTCAGTCACCGGTATAACAAGCAACGGGGAAGGGCAAGGGGTAGCTTGCAGATGCTAAATATATATAATACATAAGTATATCGACGCTGATCGAGAAAAACATCAGAAGTCATCATTTTGTATTTTTTATTTTTAGTGGCGAATGCACGTGGAATAAATGTGCCTATTTTGTTAAAATATTGAATTAAGATTTTAAATAGTTTGTGTTTTAGTCATCAAACACAAAACTTCTCATGACACACTAAGTCTTGTTTTGGTCAAAACTGCAAGAAACGTGCGAGGTTTTGGTTGATAATCCCACTTCAACTGGATGCCAGGAAAAGTTAGTGTCTTGAGTGTTTTGTATGGGGTGAAATTAATACGTTTTCATTCATTTTGCATTTCTTTGTTGGCTCACACGAGGTCCTTTTTTGGTACGCAACTTTGTGAGACTTTCTTTTGCAACTTTTTAACAGGCGGCTCCAAACTTTAGTCAGATACTTCTATCCTGTCATTCCTCTACATTATGTATATGGTCTTGGGGGGCTTCTTAGCACAATATGGCCGTTATCGTGTCGACATGTTTTCTCTAAACTCAAATTCAAAGCCCAAACTCAGTCTCAAGAGTTGATGGTTTATATAGCGATGAAAACTGGCAAAGCTGGGCTACGCCGTCACAGAGGAAATCAAGCACAGCCGGACTTGGAGCAGATTAGTTGTTTTTTTTAAGTTTGTTCTCCTGGGTAAAACTAGGCTGCAAACCGCTTCAATAAATTCGATTCACATGAAGGAAGATAAAACCAAAGTTTAAATATACGTAAATCTCGACTTGGTAAAACGATGTTATTTAAATCCAGATAAATTAATTAAGGTCCCTCTAAAGCGTGGCCGTCTCTAATGCATTTGAATGGAAGTTTCGCAGGACAACATCGGTAGGGAAATGTCAGTGAACGACTAAAATAGTAACCATGAATTCATTAGGCTTGCGCCCTTAGCGCGCACACACACACACACACACACACACACACACGCACACGCACACGCACACGCACACGCACACACGCACGCACAAATACAATTCACGCAAAAAGCAACTATTTTAGACCCCCATTTGTCACCATTTAGAATTAGAAGTTCTTGATTTAATTTTAGCATAAGTCCGACAAATCTGCCACACAAGTCTGACAAGTCTGATGTACAAGTTCAACCAGTTGGTTTAAAAATCAGAGGCACAAATCTAATAACTTGGCCAAAAAAGTTTGACAAGTCTGACGCACAAGTCTAAAAAGTTGGCCAAAAATTTTTGACAAGTCTGACCCACAAGTCCAACAAGTTGGCCGAGAAAATTTGACAAATCTAACCAGTTGGCCAAAACATTTTGACAAGTCTGACTCACAAGTCTGACAAGTTGGCCAAAAAGTTCAAACAAGTCCCGTGCACAAATTCAACACGTTGGCCTAAAAAGTCTGACAAGTCCGACGTTCATGTCCAACAAGTTGGCCGAAAATTCCGACAAGTGTGTTGCACAAGTACGACAATTGGCAAACAAATTTTGGCAAATGTGACCCACAAGTCTGTCCAGTTATCAAAACAATTCTGGCAAATCCAACAGGTTGGCGAAAACATTTTGACCAGTCTTAGCACAAATCCAACAATTTGGCCCAAAAATCCCGATAAGTCTGACCCAAAAGTCCAGTAAGTGGGCAATAAGTCAGACAAGTCTGATGCATAAATCCAAAAAGTTGGCCAAAAAATCCAACAAGACGTGACAGTCCAATAAGTTGGCCGAAAATTTAGGACAAGACTGATGCAGAAGTCCAACAAGTTGACCGCAAAATTGTTACATTGTCTGACGCACAAGTCCGACAAGTTGGCTGAAAAAGTCCAAGAAGTCTGACGCACAAGTCCGAGAAGTCCGACAAGTCTGGCACACAAATCCAATAAGTTGGCCGAAAAATCCAACAAGTTCAAAAAAGGAAGTCCAACAAGCTGGCTGAAAAATTACAAGTCCGACAAGTCTGGCGCACATTTCCAACAAGTTGGCCGAAAAATGCAGACAATTCTAATGCACAAATCGAAGAAGTTGGCCAAAAAATTTTGGCAAGTCCGACAAGTTAGCCGAAACATTCCGGCATGGTCTGACGCACAAATCCAACAAGTTGCCGAAAAATTCTGACAAGACTGACGCAGAAGTCCAAAAGTTGGCCAAAAATTTGTGACATTCTCTGACTCACAAGTCTGACAAGTTGGCCAAAAATTTTTGAGAAGTCTGTTCCACAAGTCCGAGAAGTTGGCCAAAAAGAGGAAGGCGGGAGATCACCAGCTTATGTCGAGAATGAATTAATGAGCCTGTGTCTCCAAAGAGAATGTTCTTGTAACGAATTGGCTAAATATAACTTTAGCCCTAACCCTGATCCTCGGGTAGACCACAGCTATGAAATATAAATGAAACGGTCTTATGTCCCAGTTTTTTCTTAATCCACTTAAAGCGCATCAAGAGGCACTGGAGATGGAATAGATACATGTCAGTGACAGAGGCTCCCCTGAGAAGATAGAATAGTGCTGCAACCAGGTGGTCTTGTCCACAGCACCAGTTCCGCTATTTTAACGGAAAATGACCTATGAAAACTCTCTTTGCCTCCTTGGCGTTCCATTTCCACCGTTGCTGTGGACAAGTACACAGAGGCAAAGAGTGTTTTACTTTTTTCATACGTCATTTTTCCGTTAAAATAGCGGAGCGGGGCGGATGCTATGGACATGACCACTTAGTGATTACAAATTAATGGGTATGTTCTATTCCACCTAATAGCTGTTTGCCATTGATCTGCAATATTCATACAATTTGAAACAAGGTGATTTCAACTCTTAGCCTAGGCGCGCACTCGCCGTGTAAGGCCCGGCGGGCACTGGTCGATTTTTATCAGCCGACCAGTTGGTTGAATCCGGCTAGTTGGCTTGCCCGTGAGGCCTTACAGAAACTCAGTGTCATGACGTCACCATCCAATTAGTTGGCCTATCAAAATCGCTTAGTTTGCACGGGGACTTACTCAAAATTTTAGAGAACTGAAGTTGCTATCATTTTTAACAGAATTTTTTCAGTACAAACAATATCAATTTTGAAAGCAAATTCCTCAAAATATATTAATGCAGAGACGTAGTGCTAAGGGAAAGAAAAGCACAGTCAATCACACGGCACAAATAACCACGTCCATACAATAATAAACTCTTACGAAAGACTTCTCACATGTTATCTTTCGCACGTTTCCTGTTCCCTTTTCTTCAATTAGTTTGCAGGATATGTTAGTCCTTATTTCATAAATCAGGATAATTCCATGCATGTGCGCCTCCTAATGTGTTTTCTTTGTTATTATTTTGTAATTCAATCATCTCAGAAACGCAAAACAAAATCAATTTAAGTAAGGCAGACACGAGGCAATGAGCAAGTCTGCAGCAATCGGATTTTTCCCAAAAGACCGGCAACAAATAAGGTGCGATTTTGTGCAACGCCTATTGGAGCAAAAGATATCTGCGTAATGATGCGAAATTTTAACTGATGGTGTTTCATAAGCTGGACATGTGCATTTGGATATTTTGGTAAAAGTAAGAAAATCACAGAGAAGCATATCGATGGTCCTATTATGAAAACACACAAGTGCGAAAAATTCAATTATACAGGAGGGGAGCAAAGAGAAAGAGAGAGGCGGACAGACAGACACACACACACACACACACACACACACACACACACACACCCACAGAGAAAAATATCTACTTGAAATGTTTTCGTTTTCTTAAATGAGTAAATACATATGTTTAGTTATACACCCCATGAACAAAATATATGAAATATTGCACTCCCAAAAAAATAATAAAGCTATGCTGAATCTCAGGCATTGGCACGTGATGGACACACGGACAGAGAGACGGCATGTTCATCAGCACTGCTTACCTCAGCTCCCAGCCCTCCCCCCCCCACCCCCCACCGTCTGGTCAAGGAACCAGTAACAGAAATAGTAAAGACGTGTACGGAAACAGAAATGGAGACGGAGACGTCAGAAATCCTTCCAGAAGTAAAAAGAAAGAGTATTTCCATGTGTGGGGAAAATTTTATTCTTTCTTTTTTTCTACCTGTCTCTCTTTCGCTCTTTCTTTCTGCCCGTCTTTCTTTTCTCGTTCTTTCTTTCTGTCTGTCTGTCTTTCTCTTTCTTTCTGTCTATCCTTCCGTCTTTCTTGCTTTCATTCTTTCTTTCTTTCCATTTTCTATTTTTCTTTCTTTTTGCCTTTCAATCTTCCTTTCTTTATTCCCTTCTCTCCTTCTCCCTTTCTTTCTTTCTTCTTTCCTTCTTTCTTTCTTTCTTTCTGTTTGTCTGTCTGTCTCTCTTTCTCACTTTCTTTCTTTCTTTCTGTCTGTCTGTCTGTCTGTCTCTCTTTCTCACTTTCTTTCTTTCTCTCTGTCTCTCTTTCTCTCTTTCTTTCTATCTTTCTTTCTTTCATGACTGAGGTAGGGGATTGATTTCCAACTCATATAGTACTTAAAAGGTTTAACAGAAGCTATAGAGTATATAATTATCTCATCAAATAATGAAATAGAGTCTAGCTAATGTCCAGCCAACAAATTTCATCATTTTCTCTTGGTTTTCCCGAACATAAAGGCTACTCAGACACCATTGAGCAGCATTTCCCAAATTACATCGGAATTCATATCATTTTAGTGAATGAAATGGTCTATCCTTCTAACTGGAATACAGTTATTTACTACTAATGAATGCTTTTAGTCATCCATAATTGAAATTGACCAAAGAATAAAGTTGGGAGGAATATGATTTTTTTTTTTGGTCTCCCATAAAGTGTATGTGGGCATGTTTTAAAAGGTCTTGAAACTCGTTTTATTGTTAATACTTTCGATGATTTTGAGCCACAACTGAGTTGAACAGAAGAAAGTGTTCCGACATTTTGAGAAGAGAAAAAAAAAGCATTTTTTTCGAGTAGGATTAAAAAGAATGACGGGAAATTTCGTTCAGCGCCTCAGTTTACACATTGGTGATCGAAATTTAACTTTTAAATCGAGTATTCCCACAGTCAGCGGGCCAACTAGCCTAAAATGGTGCGACAGCAAAGGAATGTCCGCCAATGTCCGAAAATAGAAAGATCATTGAATAAATGAAAATGTAAACCAAAGTGCAAGTAGCGGTCAGTAAAATGTCGACACCTTCAATATCATTTTGGCGATAATACACACGTCAGATTCTCTCTCTCTCTCTCTCTCTCTCTCTCTCTCTCTCTCTCTCTCTCTCTCTCACACACACACACACACACACACTCTGTCTCTCTCCCTCTCTCTCTTTCTATCGTACTTTCTCTCTCTCTCACACTCTGTCTCTCTCTCTCACTTTCTATCATACTTTCTCTCTCTCACACACACACTCTCTCTCCCTCTCTCTCTTTCTCATACTTTCTCTCTCTCTCTCTCTCATTTTCTCTTTCTCATACTTTCCTCTCTCTCTCTCTCTCTCACTTTCTCTCTCTCTGTCACTCTCTGTCCCTCTCTCTCCGTCCCCCACCCTCTCTCTCTCTCTCTCTCTCTCTCTCCTCTCTCTCTCTCTCTCTCTCTCTCTCTCTCTCTCCCTCTGTTGCATTTAGAGGGCTGCATAGTAAACTGTCGTAACTCAACCTTTTTAAAAAATTGTGATATTTGGCCAGCCTGTAAACCTGGACAGCGCGCAGGTTGTGTTTATAAGTTGGGAGTTCAATTCTGAAAACTGAGGGTTCGAAAGCGTTGTTGTTGTTGTTGTTGAAGTCGTTGTTATTGCTACTGCTGATGCTGATGCTGATGTTTTAAATATCGTAACCATTAAGTCTGATAAAGACACTCAGTTTTTCGCTTCTCCTAAAAAAAATGTAAAAACTGAGTTACGATAATTTACCTCATCGCCCTCCATTTATTTGATAGTTGTGTTTGAATAGAGTTTTCCCATCCTCAGGTATGTAAATACACCAGTGGTATTGTTTCCATACCCCAACTTGGAGATTATGTTTTCATAAGCGCTGCAGTGTGCACTCCCAGTTGGTATGCATGATTTTCAACAATGCCAAAACTCCTTGAAATAAGAATAAAGTCAATAGAAACGCCTACTCTGTTGGTAGAACCAATACACGCAAATTGGTGTCAGAGAGGCCACCCATTAAGAAGTAGCGTCTCTCTAATTAAACCTTATTTAATTATGCTGCCTGCCTTGCACTCAAACATCATAATGGAAGATTAATTTCCTTCTCAATTTAAACTCCAGAAATAAAAATCCACGGGGATTTATTAATAAACAATGGAACAATAAGGTAGGTCCGAATGTAAAATCTAAAATATGAAGTCTTGTGTTGATAAGGAAGAGCTTTGGTAACGTAGAAAAGACTGAAGCCGGACAACTGCGAAGTTTCGAATTCCACAGGAGTGTTTTTTTTTTTTTTGACTTAAAATGTAATATTTACATTAAACATACTTCGTTATATAAATAAGTAATTGAAAGATTGTACTCCCCCGCAATCCATGAAAAGAATATTCCTGCAAGGAGTTCATAAAACATAAATTGGCAAAAAAGCATATGTCATGCGCAGTTGTGTAGATAGAATGTTACTACAAGTACGTATGTCACCCAGTTTTTTGCCATAGGGGTATTTTCTAAAGCCTGTTTGTGCTGGAGAGCTCCTCCCGAAATGTTCTCATAACAGACTTAATTAAATATGATTAATTATTCTTTCAGGTTTTCTTTTTGTTCTCCTCCTGTTTTTTTTTCTTTGAAAGGGTAGGTGGCGGGGTTAGGGACTCGACAAGATTTTTAGGGTTGAAGATAAGGATAGGGTTAGGGATAGGTAATTATACGCTTGGGGTGCATAGATACTTATAACAACAGCCGTGAAAATAGGCCAATACTCGTAGGGTCTCAAGATACGAATGAAAAAATGTGCCGGCAGTCAGATGCGAGGACCAATTCTTTCGTAACATTCCGCAATGTTGTACCAGCTGCGATTGCTCATTTTCCGTGATATTTATTTTTTCCTGAAAAAACAATTGAACAGGTTTAAGAATCTAAACTTCTTTGTGGTTGACCCTGGCAAGGTACAGTTCAAGGAGGGAGAAATGGGCGGGGAAAGAGATGGGAAGACAGTATCACAGAATGGACGGTATGATACAGAGTGAATCCCTGGGAAAGTCAAAATGTCGGGAGACGACATATAGGGGGAACTGGTTGCCACAGATCATCAGTGATGTGAAGAAGAAAAAAAAAAAGAAAAAGAAGAAAGAGGAGAACAAGAAGAGGCAGGAGAGAAAGAAGAATCGGCAGAAAAAAGGAGAAGGAGGAAGAGTAGAAAAGGAAAGAGAAGAAGAAGAGAAATAGAAGAAGAAGGAAGAGCGAAAAGATGGAAAGCCTACAGTTTTTAGTGCACTGGGAAAATTTACAGTTAACAAATGATCCTCTTAGAATGTTATTTATCTGTCTCCACTTTTTGGCTGAACTGAGTTACACACTACACACTACTTCTACGGGCCTCCTCCACTGTGTTTCAAAGTATCAAGTAGATTCCATGTCTACTTTGTAAGTATTACTAGAAAGAAAAAAAAAAAGTATTTGCTCTAAAAGCTTGGATCACACGAAACTTCAGTCCTCCATTTCCCAAAAGTTGTCGGAAGAGAGCTAGAACCTTGTCTTTCTAACGGGACGAATTTGTCAGTTTATGGCTCATGGTATTGGAGCAACAGAGAACGTTGAAAATAGTTTATTTCAACACGGGTGTTTCATGTTTACACTATCATGAAAGCTGAGATGACAAAATTTTACAAAAACACCAATTTATTCTCAATGACCCTTATCGAGATGTGCCAGACAAAAATCCTAAGTATTTTTAGGTTCGCCTTGGGAACTCGTTATGAGAGTTCAAACAGTTCGAAATATTTAAATGAGAGATCCTCAACTTTTTTGGTTTGTTCACTCCTGACAACGTTTTGAAAGTGAATTGACCCCTACATTGTTTTGTTCAGTAATTTGATTTTTCACTTATTTCTATTGTGATAAAACAACCGACAAAGGGGGAATTTTAAAATACTGTTTATTTAGCATTATTATTTTAAGCCCAAATAACAATGGCAATAATAGTAATATTACGTAATGATGTGATTTCACTTGTTTCACTTATTATTGCACTTAAGGAAAAGAGATCACGTATCACCTCTACTGCAGAGCTTGCACCGGCTATCGGTAGAAAAACGAATGATGTATAAGCTGGCTACTTTGTCACAAATGTATGTACAAAAACGCACCAATTTATTTAACTGATCTCTCGACTAACTATGTGCCATCACTGCATCTTAGATCATCTGCTGACACTAAAAAGTTTTAAATTCCTAAGATGTTCCTTAAGATCATGGGTGAATTTTTTTTTTTCTTTTCAAGGGCCTCGCGATTTGGAATTCTCTACCTCTGTCTTTGAGAGAGACAGAAAATTTTATGACTTATAAACATCAGCTAACCAGTAATCTTTTTACACTCTGAATGTCCATTTTTTGTTTTTGTCCTGAGTATGCCTGTGTATTGTGTGTGAGATGTATATGATATAAATGTTGCAAAGCGCTTAGAGCCTGGGTTGCAAACGGGATTGAGCGCTGTATAAATGTTATGTGTTGTTATCATTATTAGTTGTGAACAGCTAATGATGAACAGATGCCGATTTGTAAATCAAAAGTATGTACAAATCCAGAATCCCAGTGTGAGAACCTCCGATTTAGACAGGTTGATCCGGGTTTTGTTAATGTTACTATTATGGTTTTTAACCATCCCATGTCAGCTATTTTAAAATATCCTCATCTCCCTACTCAGACTTAATACGAAGAACGCTCAATTCAGACGAACGGGTGTTTCTTGTTTTGCTTTGAAAAATGTATTGCATTGGAATGGATGTGTGTTTAGCTCTTTAGTTTAGGAGGTTCAGCTGCCCTTGGCATTCACACTTTACTTTTCTTGTTTGTATTTTTCTTCCTGTGGTAGGGATTAGTTGTTTGGTGTTTTTTTTTTTTTTTTTAGAATTTTGCCTTATTCGGCTTGCTCTTCTCGATTCCCAACTGCCAAGGAATCTTTAAGGTGCTTCTCCTTATCCGAGAAGACTAGGTGCTCGAGCCTAACTACCGTAGGACCAGAGATAGGGATTTTTTTTCCCCGAAAAAAAGTTCCAACATGCCTGCTCTGACCGGGGATCGAACCCGGTACCTTCGGCACGGGAAGCGAGATTGGGAGGGATGTGCAGAAAATGTAGATTCATATAAAAACTAGCCGACCCGCGAAAGATATATCTTGCAAATTTTCCATATACACGTACTAAGCGCAACCATATATCTAGATCTAGACTACATTAAAACGGCATTTGGATTCCATGTTATGACTAATAGAACTTACTGTTACACCACAATTTCACACAGAATTATTTTATTTAATTACCCGTTCTACGAACGGTTTCGTTTCTTGGTGCGGAACCAAACGTCCGCGTTCAGTCGGCGCGTCAAACCTTGCTCGTTTTGAAAATCAGATCGCTCTTCCGGTTCATTGACAACGGTATCATCAGAGAATATAGACGTATAGAGAGATCTCAGTTCCTCCAAATCGCGAAACTAGGTCGCTGCGGTATACAAGAAATTGAAGAACTGAAAGAGACCTTCTTCACCAAAGATAGTGTGCGTATCTGTTTAATGTGGTTTGTTCATATTTTTGGGCTGACTGAAACTATTTAGAGCCGTTTGTAAGTTCTTAAGCCCCGTGGAAATGCACCAACCGGTTTTGTTTACCGCAGCGACCTACTTTCCGCTCCATGCTAACAATGGTTTCGCGGAGCCTCCCGTGTCTCGCAGTGAAAATAGACCAATAGTGAAACCTCTCTATACATCTATACTCTCTGGTATCATCAGAGAGTATGGTATCATTCTTCCGGTTCACTCAAAATGGTGAATTAAAATAGAATGACCGAAAAAATCTATTTTGATAAATTCGGGGACAGGAGTTTTCATATGTTTTATGTGACGAAAACCTGGGTATGTAGATACTGTCGACGTGTGTAAAATTTGAAGCATGTGGGCTAAGTATTAACGGAGGAGTAGGCTAACATGGCCTCCAAAGTTCACTTTTTTAATAATAGATAGAAGATATTAGCAGAGGTACCTGTTTATTTGTTGCAGCTCTTGGTGATTATAATATAATGGGTCTGCTTCACCTTGCTCGGTCTTGTACAGTTGTACTTGTAGGTTTATGTACCATTGTATATTGTTTGTTTTTAGATAAAACCTTATTGCACTCCCCTCTTGTTCTTTAACCACGCCCGCCAATATTCGAGAAGAAGATTGTCATGAAGTGGCAATAAGTCTGAGCAATGGGCAGTTTGTACGATAGTGAACACTTGCTTTCGTTGGGGGGTGGGGGGGGGGGAATGAAATTAGCCACACAAAAGCTAACTGAACAAATATTCCATCGTTTCACCCATTATTTTAAGTCTCATAATCTAACCCAGAATCTTCTGTGGGTCGAGGGGAGGGCATGGACAAAGTTTCACACCGACCTGAGCTGTATGAGCTCAGACTTATGTCTTGTTGAAAATACCGAGAGCGTTGTGTTTTTTTTTTTATGTATATATTCAGAATGCATTTGGTCAGACACAGATTAAAGCAAAATAATTGTCAGACTGCATGTATCAGTCAGTGGTATTAGTTGCAAAGATAATAATATGATAACATGTACTGAGTATGTTAGAATTAAATTTCAAATTGTAGTGCTGGATTTTTTATATATATATGTATATTTTTTTGTGTGTGTGTGTTCAAAATTGTTCATTGTTCTTGTATTCGTAACTGTTGTTCTATCTGCCTGTCTGTCTGTCTTTCTTTCTTTCTTTCTGTCTCTCTGCTTGTCTTTTTTCTGTCTGCCTGTCTTCTTTCTTTCTTCCTTTTTTCTTTCTTCATTTTTATCACTATTCTATTACTTTTATTATTACTATTACCGACATAATCAAGGATGAATCGGCGGATAGTTTAATACTATATATAGGCGGTAGATGGATGGACAGATGGAAGAGGGCTCTATGATGAATGTGTATATGGAAAAGCCAGTGAGTAAAATTATCTCCCATTTCCTGGATTTTTATAGGATTTCATTAGGCTGGTGCAGGCATGTTGGAAGATTTGGGATTTTTCTCATATTTTCGTGTCCCTCATCCTATCGGGAGGTAGGATCGAGTACCTAGTCTTCTCGGATAAGGACGAAAAAAATTCGGAGGGAGTGTGCAGCGCACGAGATATCTTGGCAGATGGAAATCGTAAAGAGCAGGCTGAACAGGCCGCTGCCCGGGCAAAATCAAATAAAATTCATCCCTACCACTCCTTCCCCTTCTCTCCCTCACCCCCCTCCCCGCTCCCCCCCCCCCCACAACAAAACGCCGACCGGCGCTGCACTGTGGTGACAACGTGCCTCCTCATGTTGCAACTGGGTGCAATGGCACAAAGGCAAATTTCTCAAATGGGATTAAAGAGTTATACAAATACAACATACAAAATACAAATACAAAATGTCTCTATGTCAGTTTGAAGAAAACCGTGTCAAAAGATTGAAATATTTAACTGTGCTTCGTTTTAGCAGGAATTTTCCAGTTTACTTTGGTCTGTATTGCTGATGGATTTTTTTTTTGTTTATGGAAGGATCTTTCTATCAGGATTATAACATAAAGGATTATGTTGTACTTGTATACGCTTCTGCGTTTCTTTGGATTTGTTCCAGCTTGTCAGAAATGGAGTGTATTTTCGAAGATGTCTAGACAAACATTGACTTAACGGAGTGATGTTGTTGTTGTTGTTTTTGTGTGTGCAGAGGAGGATCTAGATCTAGGAGAGACAGAGAGTTTTCACTGTGTCTATTTTGATATCTTTATCCAAGAAACATCAAAAGGCGTGAGAAAGTTGAGAGATAAAAAGTGTTATATAACGTGTTTTCACGACTTGTAGAAGGTTTTCACTAGTCAGACATAGCAATGGACCCAGATTTTTTCAAAAGTTTACCTAATGTATTTAAGCTAGAGTGTACATTACTTCACTCGCGTCACCAGTATTGCGGTTTTGACAGCCATGCACTGCACCGAAAATATTTTGAGTACAAAATTAAATAATTATGTGACTTAAAACCTCGGAAGAGTGCTGATTTTCTGTCACCAAGAAAAAAAAAGGTGTTTTATTCATGTCTTTTAAAATAATATGTGCTTTTTCTTCACTGTGTTGTTGTTGTCGTTGTCGTTGTTGTTGTTGTTGTTGTTGTTGTTGTTGTTGTTGTTGTTGTTGTTGTTGTTGTTGTTGTTGTTGTTGTTGTTGAAGCCATCCTCTCATTGTATGGAAGGCCTTGGTGTCCTCCCGGCACAAGAGAGTAAACTTCATCATCTGTTCCAAACAGTTGGAGAGAAGATTTATTTAACATTAATTAATTCTCAAAGTCGCGAGATCAACATTCCTGCCAAATGACAAAGTTTGAATTTGGTTTCTTCTTTTTTTTTTTTAATTACCAATGTTTCTATATTGCTTTACAAAAAAAAAAAAATAGAAAAAAAACTTCCTTGTTCGATAAAACATCTTTTTTAAAAGTATAAACGGTGACATATTCGAAAAGTTCGATATGCCAAAAACAAAACAAAAAAAAAAAAAAAGAACAAACACATAATATATGGGTGTCCAATATCTTTTACCATTGCAATAGCATATCCATAATGACACACACCATAATAGTGCACTTACATTTGACACACTTTAACATCAAGCTAAGAACCAAACTCATGCACCTGCACTGTCTACAATCTCTTTGTAACGTCTCTTTGGGGCCCCAACATTCCTCGTTCCATTGGAGAGCTCAGAGAAGAAGATTTGCTTAGGGAGTCTGGAGTCGGGCATTCTGACAACATGTCCTGCCCAACGTAGCCCAACATAGTGTCAGGGGCGACTAACATGCTAAATATCTGAACGTTTTTTTTAAACGGCTGTATGCCCGTAGTTATGTTGCCTTCGATTAGTTATAGGTCTTAAATCCTACTTTTGTACAAACCCAAAACTGTTAAGGGTCATGCTAGTTAACTTATATCTGCTCTATAAATTACCCGTGAGGGATATGTCAGAAAACATTTTCAAGAGATGCAAAGTGATATATTGTGGATAAATCCTTTCAAAGCCACAAAATATTTAACTTTTCCCAAACTACATCAAGGAAATAAAATACACACCATCATCGTCACAAGGTTCTAGCCGCCATCACGTTCTCAAACCATTTTATGTTAGAACAAGATCTAGTGAAAGTTAACCGTTCTTCTGTGGCTATTCATGTTGACAACACCTAACCAGCTATTCAAGGTCCAACAGATAGTCATGGTCAACCATTTCTTTGGTATTCTGGACTTGTTTGTTTTGCTCGTTATGTAATGCTCCAACTTAAGCCATTAAAAAATGGCACTGAGATTTCGATTTCTAATGAACTTTGATTAGTAGGACCGCTGACTAGAGGAATACACAAATGTGATATTTAAAGTTGATATTTCGCCAGCAATGAATAAAAAGAGGTGAATAACGAATTTCCTATCAGGCTTTTCGATTGTAATGAACGAAAATGTGTCTCCTCCAGTACAGCTGAAAAGATCATAAGTAATATATCAAAGGTCAAATTTTGTCCAAACCTGATGTGGCAGCGTAATTAATCATCAAAAATTGAGACAACACACAAAGTTTCATTAATTATATGTCTGTAGTTGCGATGTTTTAGATGCGTACATATCCACTCTCTTGCTCCATGATAGAATGTGATACACAAGATGTTAAACTTCTGTAGACAGTGAATGCAGTTTCGAGTTGCTATCCGCTCAAGCCAGGATGCAACTCCAGTAGTTGTTTCGATTTCCATTCCTAGTTTTTTGAAGGAGTCGTGTTGAAATTATAAACGCCCAAAGTCCATTACTTTCACTATCAGTATTCTGATTCAGTCTCTGCAAGGTGTAAGTCTTGAAAAATGTTCGATGCTTCCATAAGAGAGTTCTCCATGTTCTTCAGAAGTTAAACACAGCGATTTTTAGTCATAGTTCCGACACATGTGTTGGCTTAATGTAAATTTAAGATATCTTGTAATCTCTTCACATATTCGGGGCGTGCATAAACGAGGCCATTGTCGTCAATGATTGCAATAGCCTCATGGTCATTTAGAGGTGCAGTCTCTCTTGAAGTGACAGAAGGATCTGCAGCGTTCAGAAAGTGTTTGAGCTTGTCTAAACTGAGTTCTTTATGATCTTCAGGATCGTAGACATTGGCTGATCTCTTACCAA
>OZ007583.1:34794680-35117180 GCA_963931925.1 Onchidella celtica | reverse complement strand
AATTTCGGGTCCAAAATTTATATATACAAACCAACACTGGAGAGTGATAATGTTTATTATGAAAGGCCAGTGTATCTAATTCTATTTGACAACAGTGCTATTCTATTTCCAACGATATTCAACGTATGGGAAAACCGAATAGAATTGCCATTGTTTTCTTATTAAAAAATTGTAAGTGCCATCTCAGCCGTCCAAAATAAGGGTTTTGCTGTCAAAAAGAAAGAAATATGATGAAACAATGTTTTGTCAATGATTTTCTCATCTGACCTAATACCAGGAGCGACATGACCTGGGCCGGATTTTTGTTTAGTTTTGCACCGCTCTGTTCACCTCATTATGTCCATAGACAGCACTAACTGTGCTAGAGTGAAGCACAATTTATGGACAGTGAGCCACCTTCCTGGCACCTACAGTGGCCTTGGATGTTTCACCCCTAAGTGGGGCTAATGGGTGGAGTATTGGGGATGGGGAACGAGGGGGGGGGGGCAGATTTTCATCTTTTTTTTTTATCCTACTATTCAGCATTTAAAAAATGTACCATCTTTGGGCTTTTTGTTTTAACCATCTGGCCCTAACACACTTGATTATGGACTAGTTGATGAGTTATATTGGAAGGCAAAAGAACAAGAAAAAAAATGTTTCGTGTTGAGATTTCGTCTTTTTTTGTAAATTTTCATTTTGGGATAATCAAAAGCAATCTCTTTGTCATAGAAATTCATAAACCAGATGGACGGATAGAGCGCATTTCATTGTATAATGTGATGGTAGAATTTTTTTTTTTTTAAAGGTGAATTTGACCTAGATTTTCATACGGTCTTTTTCGGCAGCATGGTACAATGTCTAAAGAGAATTCCCCTCTAAACTGCTAGGCGTGTGTACAATAGACACATCGTCTTCCTCTGCATATGCGGGGAATGAACTGGTAAATTACAATTTAAGAAATCATCAATCCAGAACTTATTAACGTTGTCCAAATGCTGAAAGCAAATCGGTGCCGATTAATCTTCGAAAGCAAGGGCGTATGATTGATTATTCACTTTTCACATTCATTTTAATGGCTTTTCCAAAGTCGTCATTGGAAATTTGTGGTATCTTATTATCTGTTTATTTTGTCAAAATTAGTGTTAAACGGACAGAGAGCCTGTGCAGTTAATAGAGTTGAAACATAGCTTTCCTGGGGTAAATTACTGCTTTTCCAAATTCCTTTCAATACAAAATTCCCTTACCTTCGACGTAGCCAATGCATCCCAATGTTTACAGTACAGTTGACGCCTTTATCGTTTTTTGGACGGTAAATATTTACAGGGCGCTTTCCTACAGAAATAACATGGCACAATAAACGACAATATAAATTCGCATAGTGTTCGCGCAAAATAACTCCATAGTGTTAAATTTTAATTGTTTTGCAGAGATTCGAAACGTGACAATTTTTATAGAAATTAAGCACTTATAGTCTTTTTTTTTTATGTGGAAAGAAAAGATAACGTGAAACTGAATATCCATTCTGTGTATACATGGGATTTTGCTCCGTGGTCCTACGATGTTATAGTGTTGAAAAAAGAGACCGCTAAGAGACTGGCAGTATGCCTCTACTGCAAACATTTGACTAGCATCGGAATCGGTACATTTAGAGAATGTGACTGAACGAATTTTTCCTTAAGATGATATCACCATCAGATTACAAAATTCACAACCATGCAAACAGCGATGGAAAGAGAGATTCTAAAAATAAAGCTTAGCGATAAATTCCCTCACATCAACATTCAGAAACAAACCCAAGTTACAGACATTGAGAAATCTATTACTACGGCAGAAATGGAAATGGGCTGGTCATATCGGATGACTGAAAGAGAACAGATGGACAATGCGTTGCACTGAATGGAGGCCTAGAAAAGGAAAGAGAACTACAGGACGCCCTGAGACTCTGGAGAGATAACAATATTATTCTGGAGACAGGTGGACAGGCGTGGACAAGCTGCGGTAAAACAAACAAGAATTTGGATCACCAGCGGAGGGCTACATAACGCACTGACGAGGTCTAACGAGAACAAGAACAAGATTATCACCAAGTTAACTTCCCATCATAATTTCTAAACATACTGTCAATCAGTAATGTCCTGTGTTATATTAAAAGTTACAGCGGGAGAATCTTTGTCCAAAACCACATACACTACACTAAAGGTCTGTGATTCAAACGGAAATATTCCTCAGAAAATATCACCAACTCATCATCCTACAATTGTTTCTAAACATACTTTGAACCACTGATTTGCTGCGTTATTTCACAATTTAGAGAAGGAAACACGTTGTTCAGGGTCACTGTCA
Organism: Onchidella celtica; assembly: GCA_963931925.1. Taxonomy (NCBI): domain Eukaryota; kingdom Metazoa; phylum Mollusca; class Gastropoda; order Systellommatophora; family Onchidiidae; genus Onchidella; species Onchidella celtica. Next base: position 35,114,855 of record OZ007583.1, on the reverse strand, counting down.
TGATCAAGACCTTCAGAGAAATTTCAAGAAACGTGTGGGGTCGCAGCAGCGTTAATACAGAGTATAAATGTGGCAAACAAACACAAAAAATTGCGTTTTGTCGAGCCCTGCATACGAAACAAAACATAAACATTACATACAGAGAATTGCAAAAGAACTGAAAGTGAAAGAGAAAAGTAATTTAATACAAGCTTTCTGTCATAGTGGACCTTCTTCAGGCAAAACAATAATAATAATAATATCAGGCAAATAAAAAAAAATGGTAATAAAAAATATACATAGACCACATTCATATAGGCAAAATTATTTTAAAAAACAGCTGTATATTCATTCTATCTCAACAAAAAAATTGAAGAAAGAAATAAAGAGCAGCATGTTCTTAGTGTGCAAAATAGGATCTGCTAACTAATACCATACATTCATTGAAAGATTAATAGTTGATTACACTGACACCATCTAGCTCTTCCAAAATAAAAGAAAATACACAGTAAAAATTTGTAGCTGAATTTAAAACGTAATTATGTGGCTATCCAAACACTGGCACACTGTCTTATAGTATATCATACATAATATCTAGATGAGCAGTGAACACAGCCTCGTATTTTCTTTATTCGGCTTGGTTATTAGACTGCCGTTGCCTAACAACTGTATTAGAAGCGCCAGTGAACTTTTGCACGGCCGGTACGATTAATTGGTTCGACTGACTTCACTTCTTTAAAACTATTTTAAACGCATTTAAACAGGCAAGTAAATAATGGACGAGTTCCACATCAACTGTTAAATTGCATGTAAAATTGATTTCCAATTCCTAAATATTTAATCGTGGTTTTTTCTCTCCTCCTTTTTTTTTTTTTTGCAGAGAGAGGGGGAGAAGAGGTATGACTCCTGGATGATAGAGTTCAAACGCAAGAGCAATGTGGTATTTTAGTTTCGCACTGAGGTATATATACCATTTAAACACATTCATGGAAGAAAAGCATCAAAGATATAATAGGCTTACCTTTAATCGCACCTGAAAAGTGTTCGTTCCAGACAATCGACTCCGACTCGGCTAGTTGTAAAGATGAATGGGCAAGAGTGCATTCACTGCGGTATAATGACTTAACTCTCCGCTAGACGACATGGACGCACTGCGTCTCTAATTGATTGTGTTGGGGGATCAAAAGATTTTGAAGACTTTGGAGCCAACTAACGATGCACGTGACATTTGGCTTCACGCGACGTTGTACGCAAATCTGACCTATTGGCTCTCTGTATACAACCGGCGCTGAGCCAGATATGTTTCTGACAGTTCGCAGCAGACAAAAGTTGCACCAGAGTGCAATAAAAGGAGGAATCTGGACGTCTATTTTTAATGCGAACCGGCTTTTGTTATAAATTCCCACGTCATTTCATCGGGATGCCGTGATCATCAGAAGAGCGGTAATTCAATGTCATAATCAGGTATGAAAAGTAATCACTGGCTTTCCTCCCCGTGGCACTCAAAAACCCTTTCGCCCGAAGCCAGGACAGGTAGTGGCGTTCACTAAAACCCCAGCAGCGCACTGTAACAGTCGACAGCAGGGGACGCACCATTTAACACCGACTGCTCTTTTATGTTGATTTGGAAGTCGTGCGCCAATCAACGGGTGTCGGGCGTATCTGTAAGATAGCGCTACCAGTTTCATTATGTCCACACACAATGAATCACAGAATATACATACAACATTCATTGACTCCATCGCCCGCTGAACCGCCTCCTTCAGAGACAAGGATTCTTTGTAATGAATGATTGATTAAAGGTATCCTCCACAATGTTTTTCCTGATGATCTATGTCCCGGTAGGGTGCGGAGGCGGGGAAAGGGGGGGGGGGGGCGGCGGAATCATTGGTTTCTTAGTGAGAGAGGTCATCATGAACAGACTGGATCTAACCCAGCTAGTGTCCCAACATCAATCTGACGTAGATTTGTGTAGGATTTCCCTAGTATTGGTAGGATTACCATAGGGGCGGGTTTCCTACATCAAACCGACATCGACGCGATATCGTAAGCAGCAGATTTACGTAGGATCGATCTCGATCTGATGTGCAAACTTGACGTCAATCCCATGCGTCGGATCTCCGTATGGTTGCATCTCTGGGTGAAGGCAGAACTCGCTGCCCCTATCATGACAGTGTATCATTAAAGTATGTTCGCATTTCGCACAACTGCTGATGAAGACCCCTTCTTTTGCTAAATATTCTATGAGCACCTTGAAAACTTTCATTTGTTCTGATGATTAAGGTGGAGTACAGCGGGTGTATCTCAAATTATAAAGCTAACAATATATTTAAGATAAGGAATAAATTCCAAGTAAAACATTTCTTTTTGTTATCGTTATTCCTGTAAAATTGGGTGCCCAACCAAGCCTGGTTACAAAAATCCGTCATGAAGGATTGATACCAAGTTAATTACACCGTTCTTAAGTAGATCTGCTGGTTTGATGTTGGGAATCCGACCGAATGGTAATCCTACCAATCCTGCGGAAATTCTATACAAATCTATGTTGGATTGACGTAGGATTCTGACTGGGAAGTTTCCAACAGCACCGAGGTACCAGATGTGCCTTGCTCTCTGCAATGTCAAAATAGGGCAAAAAGAAAACTTTTGACAATGCTTATAGCCCTGTTGCGACCCCACAGTTTTTCGGTGGTTTTTATAATATTTCGTCAATTTCTTGCTCTCTGCAGAAAGAAGTTTTGCCCTGTAACACAAAGGTAAGTCACAGGAGATTGATGTTGGGAGAAGGTGTGGCGCCAAAATTAATACACTCTTTACTTCAGGCAGGAAGGAGGAGTGATGGAGGACGTCTAGATAACTTCAATGACTTGATGGGAAGGGGCTGGAAAGACACCATTTATTATTAAAGGAAACTGGCGTCAGTTCCTGTTATTGAATTCTATTGCAAGTCTCTCTTCAAAGCCACGGTGCCACTTTGGGCTATAGTTAACCTTGTCTGACTCTTAATCATGAACGAAAATGAATTTTTCAAACAATAGCTGACACCAGCCCTTTTGTTTTTTTATGTTTTGATCTTGTTGCTCCTTGTCAAATATTCATCCTGAAATTGCCACTGGGAATGCTCACAATTAAATTAAGGTTTACAGTGATCAGTGTCAGATAATGCAAGCTTTCATTTATTCATCGCCCACAACAATTTGGATTCTCTTTTAATTAATCCAATCCGAGCGCTCCCTATCCAGGTTTTCTAATTTTGTTGAGAGCAACTTAACATTGCTCAAGTTGATGAAAAAATCATGATATTTGATTGGTGTACCTGTGTGTTTTCTTCGGTGGTCATTTGGCAGGGGCGTATCCCGGAGATGTTCACACCCTTTGAAAATTAACTTTGGTAAAAGTGAAGGAAAATGGTAGAATAAAGAGATAAGCTGAAGTCGTGGGTTCTAGACTTTAGACTTTTATATAAAAAAAAATAATAATAATAAGTTAAGCCTCACGGTGGCTGGCTGGATGGATGGATGGGTGGATAGGTGGGTGGATAAATGGATGGGTGGACTAAGGAGGATGAAGACAGATAGATGGATGGATGGATGGATGGGTGAAGGGATGGATAGATGATTGTTTCATTGTTCCCTGGTAGGTTCAACTGTCGATGATATAGCTCCAAATCTATTTTCTTTTTTTTCTGTGTTTCTCTGTCTTTGTCTGTCAGTCTGTCTGTATCTATCTATCTTTCTATCTATCTATCTATCGATCGATCTATCTATCTATCTCTGTCTCTCTGACACTCTCTTTCTCTTTCTCTCACACTCTTTCTCTCTTTCACGTATACACTCTCTCTCTGTCTCTATCTCTCACTGCCTCTCCCAATCTGTCACTCCCACTCTTTCTTTCACTCTTCCTTTCTCTCTCTTTCTCTCTCTCTCTCTTCTCTCTCTCTCTCTCTGTCTCTCTCATTCTCTCTCTGCGACTATGTACATGTGTATTCCTCTCTTTCCTTCTGCATATCTACATACATGTCCCCACCAGCTAGTCTATTGATTCACTCTCTCATTGCCCCGCTAAGTTGATCTCTGTCCCACCGTACCACCACAACATCTGCCACTCCCAACAACACTTCTTAGGTCGGGTGAACTCCATCCACAGTGCATTATTTACAATGCATGTCTACTTGGATGGACGGCTATCCAAGACCCGCCTTAGAAATAGCAACACTGTAGCTGGAGTGCATGATGGATCGTGGGAAGATACCAAACTCACCATCATGTCATTGCTAGTGACAGATCAAAGGTGAATTGGCTAGGAATCCTCTCCTGCCCCCTCTCAGCCATCACACATGATGGCAAGTTTTGGTGTGGCCAATTGATCTGCTTGGCTGCAATTGTTGTTGTTGTTGTTGTGTTCTCCTCCTTGTTCTTCTATTTCTCCTCCTCCTCTTCCTTCTTTCTCTTCTCTTTCTTCTTCTGCTATAATTTCTTCCTGTTATTAATTTCTTACGTTTCTCGCCCTGTTGTCTTCTTTTTCCATCTCGTCTCATTCTTTCACATTTCTTATTGCTTTTTCGTTAATGATTACATGTATTATCTAGCTAAGGTCACCATTCTCGCATCAGGCATATTATGGAAGAAGATGCCCCGTAAGTAATATAAACATATAATATAAAGATGTAATATAACATTGCAGATATAAACAGCTTGTCAGTGGCACACAGCTACGGACAACTTTTCGTGCCTATGGATCAGTGTAATTTCTTTTACAAATGGAATGGAAACATAAGCAAACAAAACATCATTCATCTCACAAACTGGCGTATCAAAGTGTTTTCTCATTCTACAGGACATAAAGCGTCTCAAAGTTTTTGGTCACTTTTGTTATTCTTGGATGTGACAAAAAACGTTGCTGCCTATGGCTTTCAAAACTTGAACCCTCCTGCACTCTTAAGAGGGCAAATTTTTCCGGATACAATTTCCCTGCTGCCCGCTGTAGAGGGTGGAGACCTTTACCTTCTACAAGACAAGTCGGCACTACCGGTAGCCTCGCATGCTTTTTGTCAAAATTATGATGTGGCCATGCTACATCTTCATCCACTTACCTTCGCTTTCCTTCCACTACTTTTATGTTTATATGGTGTTTTTGTCCCCAGAGTACCACATATAAAAACTGACCAATTTTGGCCAGGAGCCCAGGGATATAGGCATGTAAGGGTTAGGTCGCCAGTGTTCAAAGGGTTAAAGATATCGATGTGTCACACTGTGAGAATATAGATCGTCCCACGGGCATTGTTAAGGTGGTCCTAATTCAAAACTTTCAAAATCATTGATACATCACTGCATGGTCTATTTCCGCTTATTGGTTCATATTAATAAGGAGTATTCGTATGTTCAGTGGTGCCTTTTGTGTATTTTCACTACTGGTGTTTTTTGACTGCTACCGTCAAATCAGTGGGCCTCAATTAAACGCATCACCACAGCCATCTTGACTGTGCCAACGTTATAGCCTAAGTCAGACTTAGGGTGAACATTGCATTGACCTTTCACCTTCTTCAGTCATGTGATCAAAAAAGATGCGCCAAGCCGTCCGTGCAACATTGCAGTAAACAACTCCCATTACCAAATAAATAGTTCACTTTGATCAAAGAGTTTTGTCGCTTTTTCTCAACACTACGAGAAAATGAGAATGGTCATTACAGTTCGTTCACGGAGGCGTGATCACGGTTTGGTTGGATTTTCTCAGCTATTACTAAATACAGCGTCCTGAATTTTTGCATGCAGTCTTACATTTATCATGACCCTACAAATCTTGAATTTGAAGTCTGTGCACAGCACTGTTCTTTCAAAGCGGCGAATTCCTTTGATCTTTTCTCTGTTTTCAATTTAATCGGCCCCAAACTTGTAGATGTTTACAGTATATCTGTGTTCCAACATGATCTGTCACTTCTCGTTTCCGTGTAGTTGATCTAAATTCCTAAACATAGTAACAATCTGTGGTATATTGCAGTGGCGTAGCGTCACGTTACGGACTTGAGGTTTGCTTTACACGTAAATGCATTTATTGTTCCTTTCCTGTAAGATAAAGCTACTACAGAGTCATTACTTATCTATTGAAAACAACATTCTAGTTATGCTAAACGTTAACATCCTATGAAAGATAAAGTTCATAAAGTAGCTAGACTTTCCAATCTGTAATAAGTTGTGAGAAGAGGGACAGCAAAGAATACATCTGACGTGATACTGCGTGTCGTAAGAGGCGACTAAAGGTGCAAAGGTCCTGGTCTCCCGAGAAGAGCCAGTTGGCGGTGGGCCAACTACCCACCCTGTAAAAATAAACCAGTTACAGAAACACAAGCAAATACTTTAAATCAGTCTTTTATCTTGGGAGAAGGGGGAGCATCTGCACCTGTAGATTCAATGAAGGACAATGGACAAAGCCGAAAGGACTCCACTGGCCTGACTGCTCCTTCATCAAACAAGTCACTCCGGATTGCGTCGTGGAATGTCCGCTCCATGTATGAAGCAGGAAAGAGTGCCCAGGTTACAATGGAGATGAGGCGATACAGACTACACATACTTGGAGTTAGCGAGACCCGCTGGATACAGTCCGGACTGAAACAACTTAATTCTGGGGAAAAGATTTTGTATTCTGGAAGGGAGGACAAAAAGCATACAGAAGGAGTAGCGATCATCTTGAGCAAGCACGCCCAGAGGTCACTGAGGGGATGGGAACCCTACGGAAGGAGAATTATATTGGCATCATTTACTACAAAGAACAAGAACATCAACATGAACATTGTGCAGATATACGCCCCAACAAATGAAGCAACCGATGAGGACAAGGACGATTTCTACAACCAGCTTCAGGAAATAGTTGACACATTGCCAAGAAAAGATGTGAACATTATAATGGGAGACGCCAATGCCAAGATAGGACAGGACAATACAGGGTATGAGGACATTATGGGGTGCAATGCTTTGGGACAAATGAATGAGAATGGAGAGCGGTTTGCAAGTTTCTGCGCATTTAACAGCTATGTGATTGGAGGTTCAGTATTCCCACACAAGAGGATCCATAAGGCCACTTGGATTTCACCGGATGGAGTAACTGAAAACCAGATTGACCACTTCTGCATCACCCGACGTTTCAGACGCTCACTGGAGGATGTCATAGTACAGAGAGGAGCTGATGTTGGATCTGACCATCACATGCTGCTGGCAAGACTCAAACTCCGCCTCAAGAAACAAGGTACCAGAGCAGGAACAAAGAGGAGAAAGTTTCAAGTGAGCCTTCTGGATGGAGACAAGAAGGAAGAGTTCCAGCTGACGCTGAGGAATAGATTCAAACCCCTTGTTGACCTTGAAGAGAGTGTAGATTTGGAGACTCACTGGGCTAAGGTAAAAGGAGTATTTACATCGACATGTCAGGATGTTCTTGGGGAAAAGAAAGTGGAACACAAGGAATGGATCAGTCAAAAATCACTGGACTTTATAAGGATAAGAAGAGACCTAAAAGAACAGGTAAATGCAAGTCGTACAAGAAGCTCAAGAGTTGGTAACCAGGAAGAGTACCGGGCAACAGCTAAAGAGGTCAAAAAATCAATTAAAAAAGACAAAGAGGAGTTCATAGGAATGTTAGCAGAGAAAGCAGAGAAGGCAGCAACAGGAGGACACATGAGGATCCTCTACCAGACTACAAAGACTCTTGCTGGAAAATATGGAAAACCTGAAGTTCCTGTCAAGGATTACAACAGGAAGGCTATTTTTGGAAAGGAAGCTCAGGCAAAAAGATGGATAGAACATTTTAACAGCCTCTTGAACAGACCTCCACCAAGCAACCCACCCGACATTCTACCCGCAAGAAATGATTTACCGATCAGTTGCGACCCTCCGACTAAAGCAGAGATTAATGATGCCATAAAGCAGTTAAATCGAGGCAAGGCAGCTGGACCAGATCAGATCCCACCAGAGGCGCTGAAGGCAGATGCTGCTGGGGCTGCAGAGGGTCTGCACTCACTATTCTCGAGGATTTGGATCGGAGGCAAGTTTCCAAAGGACTGGAAGGAAGGACACCTCGTGAAGCTTCCAAAAAAAGGGGACCTCAGCAATTGTAGTAACTACAGAGGAATCACACTTCTCTCCATCCCAGGAAAGGTTTTCAATCGGATTCTTCTCAAGCGAATACAGAATGCAACAGACCCAAAACTTCGTGAGGAGCAAGCTGGTTTCAGGAGTAACCGATCAACCACCGACCAGATCGCCACGCTGAGAATCATAGTAGAGCAGTCGCTAGAGTGGAACTCCCAACTGATAGTGAACTTCCTTGACTACGAGAAGGCCTTTGATAGCATCGATAGAGAAACACTGTGGAGAATATTGAGACATTATGGAATCCCAGAGAAGATGGTGAACCTTATCAAGAGCATGTACGACGGGACAAGTTGCAGAGTCGTACACGATGGCGAGCTTACTGACAGCTTTGATATCAAGACTGGTGTTAGGCAGGGTTGTTTGCTGTCCCCATTTCTGTTTGTCCTGGTGATTGATTGGCTTATGAAAGAAACCACCAGTGGAGGAAGAAATGGCATACAATGGACCCCATGGACACAGCTGGACGATCTAGATTTTGCAGATGACTTGGCACTATTGTCGCACACACACGACCAGATGCAAGCAAAGACTACAGCTCTAAACAAAATTTCAGAATCTATTGGATTGAGGATACATCCTGCGAAGTCGAAGGTCCTAAAAATTGTTGCACTCCCAAGCGCACAAGTCAGAGTAGGAGATCAACCATTGGAAGATGTAGAGTCCTTCTGCTATCTTGGTAGTATCATTGACAATAAGGGAGGAACAGAGGCAGAAGTCAAAGCACGAATTGGAAAGGCACAGGCAGCTTTCACGTCCTTAAGCAAGATTTGGAGAACCAAGGATATATCTCTAAAAACAAAGCTGAGGATATTCAACTCGAACGTGAAGTCAGTCCTGTTGTATGGATGTGAGACTTGGAATGCGTCTCAGGCCTGCATAAAGAGAATCCAAGTTTTCATCAACAGATGTTTGAGGAAGCTACTTAAGATCAGATGGACAGACAAGGTCAGCAATGAAATTGTATGGAAAAGAACAAGACAGAGCCCAGTCAGAGAGGAAATTGGTAGGAGGCGATGGAGATGGATCGGCCACACTCTCAGGAGGCCAGGAAACAGCATCACGAAGAAGGTACTGGATTGGAATCCCCAGGGCAAGAGATCAAGAGGAAGGCCGCGCGGAACGTGGAGAAGAGCCAGAGAAAATGATGTGCAACGAAGCGGAAAGACTTGGAATAATGTAAAGAGGCTGGCCCATGATAGAGAGGGATGGAAAGTGTTTGTTCGTGGCCTATACCCTGATCCAGGGTGAGAAAGGCAATGATGATGATGAATAAGTTGTGAGAAATACACATATCGAGATAATTGTGACCACCCTTCCCCCTCTGAGTCCCTGTCATTGCAAGAGTATGGCCTTGTGGGTACAATGATCAGGTTGCACGCTTAGGACCACCTTAGGCCCATTAGAAAGGTCAGCCCTAAAAAGAGTATTTTTGTTCGTTCGTTTCAAAACGGTCAAGAATTTTTCGATGTTTTTTAATGTTTTATCATCTCAGTCGCTTTCTGAGTCGGATGTCTCCATTGGATTGATGACGATATTCGGTTGAATAAAATGAAGGCCCTCGTTTTGCCAATATTCTTCCTCCAACCGCGATACATGGTCCTCTCACTTGGAGAAAAATTCTGCATCGACTGTTTTCAGAGCTGCATGAGTTAGATTTTGGATGTCTGACACGTTGAAGGTCTTGTTCTCCAATGTTCCGCATCGTATTGATTTTGATGTTTAAATCCATGATGAAAAGAATATTCTGAAATTGAAAGATCTCTGACTGGATCTACGCTTCTGACGTTCTGTTGGCCTACCAGTGAACAATCACGAGTTTGTTTTTAAACTCACTTTAATCCCGTGCTGTACCACATTTTAGTGGGGCTCAAAACATTGTGTTAAATTATTACAGTAAACCATTGCCAGTACTCTCTTTATTTATATACCGCAAATAAACAAACTCAAAAACTACTTTAATAATTCGGGGGAAAAAAATCTGGGTTAGGGTCATCACAAATCTAAGACTTCATGCCAAATTACATTCAAATATCATCGACGGTTGCCACGCTACGAGCAGTTTTCTGTGATCATGCCTCGATGAACGGACTATAGCACAGTATAGCGATGATATTTCATGTTTCGAGCATTCATGGATTTTTAAAGTAGTCAAGAACATCCACTAATGGAAAACTAGGAAGATAACTTAAGAACTTCTTCGGAAAAGAACACAAGAATCAAGAACAGGGGAAACACAGGTTTAGGCTGAGGCCCTTTAGAAACAATCTTTCCAGTATTACTGCGTCGATCCAACGTAAATTTATGCAGGATTTCGATATGGTTGGTGCGGGGTGGAATGCCAAATCAAAATGACGTCGGAGCAAAGTCTTAACCAGCAGATCTGCTATCTATCTGCAGACTTGACGTCAGTCCTACGGGCGGGGTTTCTGTAGAGTGGTTGACTGAGAAAGATCTCATCTGTATTTTGGGATTTGTAATAAGAATGTTATTACAAGTACGTATGTCCACCAAGTTTTTTTTAGCGCTAGAGATACATATTTCAAAGCCTTTTGTGACTCCAGAGCTAGAGAGCCCCCCCCCCCACCCCCCCCCACCCCGAAATACTCCTAACAACAGCCTTAATTAATTATTCTTTCAAATTTTCTTTTTTGTTTTCCTCCTGTTTTTTTGGTTGGAAGGTTAGGGGCCAGGGTTAGGGATTCGATAGATTTAGGGCTGAGGATAAGGACGGGGTTAGGGACGGTTACGTATACGTGCGCGCCCCCAGGGCAAAACGCTTAAGATGCGTACGTACAAGTAATAAAAGCCTGAAAACTAAAATATCCTAGTTCCAGTGTATTCCCTCTTCAGAACGTTCTCCACGCCCCTGCCATATCGATGACCCGGTGGCAGTAGGTGGCCTGTACTATCATCATCACCTTGTAGTGTTTCTCTCTTCTTTCCTTTCACCACGCTCGTTTTAAAGTGTACTTACAGCGGCGAGGTATCCATGCGATGGAGCACTGGGTCTGTACATTATTGACAGGTGATAAAAACACCTTAACGAAAGCCACGTGTCACTCGCCACGCAAGGCTGAACCTGTGGCTAGAGATCTATGACGTCGGGCTATTCTAGTCTTGTTTTTGTTGTTGTTGTTCTTGCTGCTGATGCTGCTGTTGTCGGCAGAGGGTAAAAAGGGCAAATGCTCCCCCTCCCCCCTCCCCCCACCCCCGCCTTTCCACCTCTCGCCAGAGGCGGCCCCTCCCCATCCAAAAGTTCAACGCGCGGGTATAGAGCAAAATTGTTGTATCTTAAAATTGTTTATGAATTGGGGTTCACAATGGCAATACTGCAATAATGACCAAATGTTTGCTAAAATTTTTTCGTTATTCCGCTATCTTTAACCAGTTCCAAGTTACAGAGAAGCAGTATTGTTGTAACTCCCTTAAAAATGAGGTCATTGAGAGCAATATTGTGATATTTCCGAGTAAACTCCCATTATTCATAAACCTGGAGATACAACAATTTTGCTCTATACCCGCGATTATGATGAGTTTAACTTTGTTGCGTAAATTGTTGAGTCAGCCCTTGTTGAAGTGGTCAAGTACCTAGTTATTAGCTACTAGCTGAGGTCACTGGCCCTGCCCGGAATAAATCGGTTTGAATATTGGTTTCAGTTCTGGGTGATTATTATGGACCTGCTTCATCTTGCCTGTTCCTATTTGTTTATTTTAATTTTGTTTGTTTGTTTTTAATTAAGTCTTACTGCTCTGCCTTTGTGAGTTGACCCCCTGCGCATCCCGTACAATAGCATGGTCTGTGCACCGGTTAGTGTTTTTGATAGTGAACACATCGCAGGAAATGATAACGAAACATTAAAATGGCGAACCATGACTCGAAATAGATCTAAAATTGGGGAAACAATACATTTCCAATAAAAAAAAAACTACACCGATTTGAAACTGTGCACTCTTACATCCATTCGGATGCACCATATAAAATTTGAAGTCTTAGTGTTGAGTGGTTCAGAAGCCTTTAGCAACGAAAAATCTGAAGTCCACAAATATATATAGTATAGATGTTCTGCTTATAATTTCAAAAATATTAAAGTCCCTTTGTAAGACTTCTAGATCCGAATCAAATTCACACCATTTTAGACTCAATTTGCCTAGAGCTGGGTTTTCATGCGTACGGAAACGGAAAAAGCAACGGAAATGTCAAAAATCCATCAAGTAGTAAAAAGAAAGAGTGTTTTCTAGTGTACGGAAACATGAAAATATTCTTTCTATTTCACTACTTGGACGGTTTTTGGCGTTTCCGTTGCCGTCTCCGTTTCCGCACACATGAAAACCCAGCTTCACGTAATGATCTATTTGGAGTTTTGCTAGCACGCATTTACATGACTTGTATACGTATATAATTTGTCATGTATAACTTGTTAGTTCCAAGTACATGGAATAAGTGGTCTTCAGTGGGTAACTTTCGTGATCAGTCGTGTATATTAATTTCTGTATATGAGGGAACCACCGAAACTGAAGTGTCCAGAGGCACCCCCTCCCCCACCTCCCGAGGTCTAAGTTCGGCCCTGGTTGTCGGTGCTTAGAGGTTGCGGATGTTGTAATCTATTTTCGTACACATTTCATTACAGCCTTTGATCTGATGAGTGTCAACGGTGTCAGTGTTGTTGTTGATTTTTATGTGTTAGTTATTTTGTTGATGGGGGCGTTAGTGAGAGGAGTTGTTTTAGTTGTTGTGGTTCCGGGTTGTATCGATCAGCCAGGTCTTGGCTTGGCGTGTCGGCGTATGCATTTATTTAGCGTGTAGGAGGCCTTCAGACACAAGGGTGAACACGAGACGGATGCAGGGGCGAGGCTTCCTCATAATCAAATAATCAGTGATTACCCTTCGAATATTAATTCTAGAATTACTGTGCTTTCCATATCGAGCCCAACTCCAAATCCATTTAGTCAGTTCAGCATTCTATTCTACGTTGCTATTTTGGGTTTGTTGTTATAGTCTAACACCCCTCACCGAAAAACATCCTTGTAGGGACTTACACCATATGAACTGGTCCAAAATCAGTGATTAACAAAGACGAAGAAGATTTGACTACACCCAGAAGCGAGCTTGAGCATATGCTGTTTTCTTCAAAGCGGCGCCGCAGACAGCAAAATAGTGGGGGAACAAAATAGGTTTATAATCAAGATTTGACCCGATTTTACGTACTTATGCAGGTTTTTCACTATGCGGTCGTTTTCATCCCAATCGAAAGGTAAAGAGTAGAGTGAAAGAGTTTGTGTGGATCTTTTTGGTTTTTTTTTTTGTTTGAGGTAATCTAAGAATAATTTACTCTACGCACAACAAGAGCTATCAAAGAATAATAATTATTATAGTCTAGAACTAGATATAACTGTGATCAAAATCAGTCGAACGTATTAAGAACATCAATTCACTTGATAGGTCGCTCGAACCTAAACCGCAACGGCAGATAGCCACTTCTCCGAAATCGCTACACATTGTTGTGTCACAGAGATGCCATTTAAGCACTTTCTACCACTTAATGTTAATGGGTCCTTTCCGAGAAACTTTATGAGATGGTAGAATAACAAAATCTCTGGCTATGAATATGACAATGAAAACGTGCTGTTCAAATTATATTTTAAAAAATGGGTGAAAAATATGCGTTTATAAGTCTATTAGTATGAATGAATAGTTTTTGAGATTAGTCCGCCCTTCAGATTTTTGCAGTGCCTAGCAACCGTTTCATTGTTTTAGTCGCTGCATTTATAATTATAATTATGTAAATATGATGTAGCGATACGTCCTATTATGAAGATCTTACTAGCTTAAATTCTGATTACCCTCTGCAGAGGACCACTCTTCACCCCTGGACGGATGTATAGGTCGACAAGCAGACAGAAAGACAGACAGACAGACAGACAGCCTACCACAAGTAGACAGACAGGGAAAGAGACAGACAGACAGATAGACAAAAAGGCAGACAGACGGACTGACAGACAAATAGACAGGCAGATAGACAGAGAAACAGACAGACAGGCAGTAAACTGGAGAGCCAGACAGATAGCTAGACTGACAGACAGACAGACAAATACACAGACAGACCGACAGATAGACAAATATAGACATACATAGAAACAGACAAATAGACAGACATAGAAACAGACGGACAAAAAGACAAGTAGATAAACAGATAACCAGACAGAGAGACGAACAGACAAAACCTGGGAATGAGGCTGCGCCAACTTGTGAGCATGATCGTAACCAATCATTAACCCTACGAAAATCCGAGGCGTAGACCTGACCTCAAGTTTGCTCATAGAAATGATATCTTTCGTACATAGATCCACTCATTGCGACATCAGATTGAAGTTAGTTTGATATAGGGAACCAGTCCCTACATTAATCCTACCAACCCTAAGGAAATCCTGTACGAATCTACGTTGGATTGACGTAGGAATGCTAATAGGGTAGCGACCAAGGGCTCTGTGAAAAACAATAATTTAATGTTATGACAAACGGGTTAGACCACGCTACAAGAAAATCCTGTTCCTTCGGTTACCATCAAGATAAACTGAATGACACTCCTGTGGATTTCTGATTCTGCAGAGAAAACAAATTAAATCACTGTTTGGTATTTGGTTTAATTACTGATGTCGCACTAACAGGACCTCGCTAGTGAAGTCGTCTTTACGGCCAAAAGCACACGTTTAATTTCTTGCGTCCGTTTCGCAAGGAAATTTATTGCCGATTAATGTTTTTGTTTGCAATAATGGTAACGGATCTTAAATGATGATAATTTAACACACCACTTTGATTATTGCACCATTTGCCTATGAATTACAAAACGAATGGAAGTTTGAATACAAAAGCAGCACTGAGATACTAAGGGATGAAACAAATCAGGGCTGGTGTAGGGGGGACAGCGGTGGCTCGTCGCCCATAGGTTCTTGCTCCACACTAACACAATCTGCACTGCCCGTTGCATCCCTCTGGGTCGCGGTGTGGGCAGCGCCTGCTGCGTTAGGGTGAAGCAAAATTTATGGGCCTTGGGCTGTTTCTGGGATAAATCAGGGCTTTCAACCTAAGGTAAATTAACTTTCCATTGGGGGGGGGGGTGATTTCGCCTATCGTAGGGGTAAATTTATTGATCCCGATTATACACATAAATTATAACCTCTTCGTGTGTTTCTATACAGGTTTATAGATCTCATAAACGATGTTGGATGGAAGCCAATTACACATGCGGATCCATGATGACGTCATGACATTAGAAACAAAAAACGCCACAAAGCAGAAAGTGGATTCATCCTAGACCAATCATTGGAGCTTCCATCACCCTTCGGTTTTATCATTATTGAGGGAGTCATGAGAAAAAGTTTGTCAGTTATTTTAGAATGTCAATAGCAACTTTTGATGAGCTCCTGAAACGACTGGGCTCTTTACTCCTCAGGCAGAGTTCTCAGTAAGATGAAGGATGCCATCTCACCGACATGTCTTGCACCATGTTTATTAAAGGTGCAACACTAACCTCCGCCATTATTTGGCAAGCTGAAACAAAAAAAAATATCACAAAAATGATTGCATAGACAATATATGAATGCCATAGCGCGGTGACGTCACGGTAAAAACGTGGTGTTTCTGAATATGCTAATGTAGCTCAGGGTATTTGCCATGCCGAAGACGGGCGTAGTGCCGTGTCGTATTGAAATGGGTGCTGTGGTGACAATGACGTTCATAAGCCTACATGGAGTGTTTGAAGAGATGCACAAAGAGCTTTGGTTATTTCCGACAAAGAACTGTAGCGTACAAAAATACGCCCTCAAATACGTTTGATCCACGGCCCAGTTTAATAATTTTAAGACGTGGTGTATTTGCATATCAAGGTAAGAGAAGTTGGTTTTTTTTTTGAGTTTCAAAAACCAGTGTATAGCAGTTGGCTGAAGCTCTCACTCATAGAACATAAGCCTCAAGCCAAAACATCTACAACGAAAATCGGGTAAGACTTTTGATTTATCCTATTTCCAGGCAAATTGTCTTTTGAAGTTTTCTGTAATACTTGAGAAACTGGCCATTTCTACAAATGGTAAAAGACAAAAGGGAACATTTTATTTCTAAACCGAAAATATTCGACAGGATTAGTTTGGTTGGTATGGTTCCCTTGATATTGCTTACAGAGCCATCCATAAAATTCAAAACAAAGTCATAGGCGAATAATAGTTTCTCTGGAAATTCGTGGACAATACGTGGGACTGCCAGACTTTCAAAGAATCATATTCAGTCAGATAATAAACTGAAATTACCCAGCTAAATCGAGTGTGACGGAAGGTAGGCTTAGAATGCGCATAATTCACATTACTTCCTGGTCCGACATGTTTGTGTGAACCCGTCCACCACCATGACGCATAGTGGCATGTCAGATCCCAATCCGAGCCACACGGACCCAATCAGTGGGGTCAGATAGAGAGAATTTAAAAAATCTCCAAAATAAATGGATAAAATCCATAAAAATATTCCTCAAACCAGGTGGAGGCGAGAAACGAACTTTCAGCCGATGTAATTTCCCGATCGACATCGGCCTAGATTGATCTTGTTTGAACCACAAATTTTTACACGGCAGGGCAGGTCAAGGTAGGTTGATCCCTTTTGCAGAGGGAGAGAAAGAGACTTTCTATGAAGCTTCAAGAGCATTTTTTTGGATTGGGCGCTATATAGGTGGGGTGGGGTGGGGGGGGGGGGGGGCGGGCGGGTCCTGAAGGTGATTTTTTGTTATTCTGAGAAATAGACAATTTTAACTATCATAATCAAATTCATTGTATCCGGATTAGTAGAAAAAATGTAAAAAAAATTAATTCATTGTGATATGGTTGCCATGGGAGAGCCTCCATCTTGGATTTTCAGTCTCCAAAAAGCGTCAACTCAATTATAGAAAGGCTTCGCCAAATTTTATTGGATTTATTTGAAACTTCTGTTGTGTCTTATTCAATTCAATTTAAAACCTTACAGGGTAGGGAATTTTGATACCTTCTACAGATCTTTTATTATGAATTTTTGAAAATGGAATGTAGCGGAATTCCATTTTCAAGTTTTTTTCAATGGAAATATTGAAAAGTGTCACACATACATCAAAACTTCCCTGCTTGGGATGCTGGGCCCATTTTATGGTTTATGACAGAATGATGACATTGTCACGAGTGGAGTGAGCGATAGTTAATAATTACGGGGGGAAAGGAGGAGAGTAAAATTAACGCACGGAGACAGGGAAGAAAAGTCGTGCATGTCATGAGTGGGGGGTCTGAAGGAGGCGAAAGCGCTGTATAACTATCACTGCAAGTTAGAAGGTCCTAGGGATCGGACCTGTGAATAAAAGCCCATCGGGCGGACATAAAGGGGAAGCAGTCGAGAAGACTAGTGAGAGGTCTTTCCAGTTATGACTGGTATGTAGAACGTTGATTGATTATTATGATTGATGTATTATATTATATTCGTCTATTACCATGATGTGAATAAGTATATGTGAGGAATGTGGAAGTCCTTGATATTGGATATAGCAATGTGCGCCACGAGCGATAGATGAAAGTGAGTTCATGGATTTGTAGCGCGAGTGAGTAGTGTGTACTCCGATGGAGGTGTGTTACCGTAAGATGTGTGGTGAGTGAAAGGTGAACTAGTGTGTGTACGCTTCATGGATTGTAAGGAGAGGTGGAGCGAATAGAAATGGTAGGGTATTATACCAATGTAATGTTATTCTTGTAGGTGTCGGGGACGGGCCGCAGAGCCACCTCGATGAGCACAGGAGATAGGCCAGCATAGGGCCGGAGGCCACACATAGGCCAGAAGTGAGGCTGTCAGTGCAGGACAGTAGAGGCACATAAAGTCGTGGCAGTCAGGCCACGGACAGGGACGTAGATATGAGAGTGAATGAGATACTATATTGTTGCCATGTTGATAGGCTAGTGAACTGATACTATGTTGTTGCCATGTTGATGGCTATGGAAATACTAATGTGTTATTGCCCTGCTGAGGTGCTAGGGGAGTGCTAGGGTGTATGACAATAGGGAGGGGATATTGAGAGACTGCGGTGCCAGTAAATTATTAATGTACTATTAAGACCCTGAGGGGAGAGGCTGAGGCCGAAGTGCCTTTAGGAGTAACTACCGGATTGTGGATCCGAGGGAGAGTGTGTGTGAGAATAAGGCCGTTGTACGGCAGTCATTCCAATAATATAATGTATGTAATTGCGCTATTATATGTATAATTATGTTTAATAAATGTGTGAGTCTGATGGATTGTTCTGTTAAGTGTTAAACTTGTTTGTTCGTGATTGTTGTCCTGTCATACTTATTACATCTCCCAGTCTGGGATTTGTGACACTGGGGGCTCGTCCGTTGTGACATTGGGGGCTCGTCCGTTGTGACACTGGGGGCTCGTCCGTTGTGACATTGGGGGCTCGTCCTGTTTACCTGTGGTCATTTTGACATTGTGTATTCGTTATATCTAGTTGTTTTTCTGTTGTGCTAGGAATTCATGCTGTTGTCTTTGTTCGTGGGATGAATGGAAATTTCATGATGGTATGATTTATGTATGGTTATGAATAATAATATGTATTGATGCATGTATTTTATTGAATATGTATTAATGTGTACTTAAATTTCTGCAGAGTGTGCGTGCCAGCCTGTAGAGGTCAAGCAGCCAGAGCTCCGAGGAAGGGGAGAAATTGAAATCTAGGGTCAAAGTTAAGTAAAAGTCAAAATTTTTGTGCCCTGGATTGTGGGCTGTTCCTTTAATCTGTCTTTTTCCCTGTTTTTGCTGTTTTTGTTGTCGTTATAGGTTATACGGGCGGTGGCGCGGGTTTGCTGTGGTGAGCGTAGTTTGTCCTCTTCGGGAGGTGGGCTAATCTAGGAACTTCGTTCATCACAGTGAACAGTTCTATAGGGACCTGTATTTTTGTTTAGATTGTGCCGTTCCATCTTCCTCGTTGTTTTAGGAAGACGTTTCTCTTGTCCTTCTCCTACTTATCTGTATATACGTTCTTTTTTTTCAGACTCTGTTCTTGTTTGTACCGTGTAGTGTAATCGGCGTAGTTAGGTTGCATTTTTTTCCATTATATTTTCCTTTTTAGGTCTTTGTCCTAGTCTGGTTCGTTGTCCTTGACGTACTTGTGGTCCTTCTACTATAATTCTTCATTCTTGTCGTTTCTATTTTCTTCTATAATTAATAGTGCATACATTTTATAGATATAGAATTAGTTGTGCTGTAAAGGTAAATTTCTGAATTGTATTTGAGACAACTAGGTATTGTTATAGCTGGTGTGATCTCAGGTCTCTGGTCGTATCGTTAGTGATCATACCGACAGGTTGGTCGTCTTATAATAGATACCATAACGATAAATCTGTGAAATGGCGGAACTCCAACAACTAATGAAGTTGGGTAAGGAACTTGGCCTGGAGGGAGAGGAGCTACGCGGCTGGATTAAAGAACAGCAGGCGGATTTGCGCGATGAGCGTGCTAAGGATAGAGAGCGAGAAAAAGAGGCTAAGGCTCAGGAGGAGGAAAGAGAGGCTAAGGTTAAGCAACAGGAAAGAGAGGCTAAGGATAAGGAACAGGAAAGGGAGTTTAAGCAACAGGAAAGAGAGGCTAAGGAACGGGAGCAGGAGAGGGAGTTAAAGTTAAAGGAGATAGAGGCGCAAGTAAAGATCGCCGAGTTGGAAATCAAAAAGAACGCGCCAACAGAAACAGTTGAGCGGCAGGTATCCAATAAAGGTGGCGTTAGGATTAAGCTCCCTACGTTCGACGACCGGAAGGACGACATAGACGCCTTCCTTTACAGGTTCGAACTGAACGCACAATTGCAATGGGGGGAGAATAAGGAATTATGGGCCACGTACCTGGCATCGCTATTGCAGGGGCGAGCGTTAACCTACTTTAAAGAGCTACAGCGCGAAGACGTGCAAGACTACGATAAGCTGAAGGCTTTGCTGCTTCGCCGATTTGCGCGTACCGAGGAATATTTCCGGGAGCAGTTTAGGCGGGCACGTGCAGATACCAGGGAGGACTTTGCTGCCTTCGTCGCGAGACTAACTGAGTATTTCGCGAACTGGGTAGACTTGGCGCATGTGGGCGCGGATTTTGCTAAACTGAAAGACTTAATGATCCGTGACCAGCTGTACGCGTCGTGCCACAAAGATCTGGTGGCTTTCCTGAAAGAGAACGAACCCGCGACGGTGCAGGAGGCGTCTAAGTTGGCGGAGGCATACCGTACGGCACATCCGTCCAAACCGGTCGCCAGGGCGTACGTCCAAGATGCGGGGTACGTCGCCGTTGTCGAGAGGTCGCCGGCAGGACTTAGGGACAGGTCGCGTCAGCGTGGTGCCTATAGCGGGCAAGCCCAGGGGCAGCGTAGGGGCTATCACCAATCACCGGCATATGGATCCGGTAAGTTTGACCGAGCAGGAGGGCTAGGTCGCGGTAATGGCCGGGGGCGAGTTGTGACCTTTGCCGATGACCGACGGCATAGGGACTCTAGTTCCGGTCGCGAGGGGTCACGGGGACCCAGGCCTAGGGCAGCACAGGGAGCGGAGTGTTGGACTTGCGGACGCGTGGGTCACTTTTCACGCGAGTGTAGGGCCGCGAAGTGTTGGAACTGCGGAAGAGCAGATCACATCAGCGTGAACTGCCCTGCAGGTAGGATAGCGGCGAACGTGGACAGTAGCTCCAGTCCATGTTCCCCAAATAAATTTCATCATGCGGCTGCGTGCGTTACATCGGACAACGGAGGCGGACAGTATTCTAAGTGTCCCAGTTGTGAGAAGTTATTATCTTCCGGTGTTTTACCTTGTGGGAGAAAGATCCCCGTTATAAATTCATGTCATACAGGAGGTGGTCTTAGGGTTTATCCGGGGTTTGTTGGGGACGAACCGGTCTCGGTTTTACGAGATACAGGATCTACCGTTGTGGGAGTACATAGAGACTGCATTCGGGATTCACAGCTTACAGGTGAGACTGTCCCGTGCATCCAATTTTCGGGGGCCATTGAGAAATTACCCATGGCAAGAATAATGATAGATACACCTTTCCTTAGCGGGGAAGTCGAAGCAGTCGTTGGTTGTTTTCCAGGCGCCCAGCTCATCATTGGGAATGTATCACGGGTAGTTTCCCCTTCCGATGAGAACGTGCAAGCATGGTCGCAATCAAAGGGTATTGACTTTTGCGCCGCGGTCGAAACACGTCGACGGGTAGCGGATAAAGATAAGATTAGACCTTTGGCGACGCCAGCGGTCAACCTAGATATCACGCCAGAGCGCTTGGCGAGATTACAAAGGGAGGATCCATCATTAAACCCATGTTTTGGGGAAGCGCGAACTGAGAAAACGAGGAGATATAAGAAGGGGTCGTCCTCCTTTATTGTTCAGGCGGGCATTCTGTTCCGTAAGTATGTAACGGTGTCCTCCATTTTAAAGCAGGTCGTTGTGCCAGCGTTGCTGATCGCAACAGTATTGCATTTGGCACATGATGTCCCATTAGCGGGTCATATGGGGATAGCTAGAACCAAAGAAAGGGTTCTTAAAAATTTTTACTGGCCATCGGTCCACAGAGATGTGCAAGTCTATTGTAAGACGTGCAGTGCGTGCCAAAAGACGACGCATAAGGGTCGTACACCCCAGGCTCCTCTTCAGAAGATCCCCACGGTCTCGGAACCGTTTAAAAAGGTCTCGATAGACCTTGTTGGCCCCATTCACCCAGCCACCGATAGGGGGAATCGATTTTTCTTAACGGTCATATGTAATGCTACGAGATGGCCAGAGGCGGTTCCTCTGCGGACCATAACGTCTGAGGCAGTCGCGGAAGCGTTGTTTGCAATTTTCGCTAGGGTAGGAATACCAGAGCAAATTCTGTCTGATAGGGGCGCGCAATTTACGTCGGAGATGATGAAGGAATTGTTCCGCTTATTCAGTATACAACCCATCACTACCACCCCTTATCATCCGCAGGCTAATGGCATGTGCGAGAGATTGAACTCGACGTTGAAGTCGATGCTGCGTAAGGTAGCTGCTGATCGCCCTAAAGATTGGGATAGATATATCCCTGCAGTGCTATTCGCGTACAGAGAGGTACGGCAGGAGTCAACGGGATTCTCGCCGTTCGAAATGATGTACGGTCGTAGTCCTAGGGGCCCAACTGACGTTCTTCGGGACATGATGACGTCGCCATCATCGGGAGACGATGAGCAGGTTTCGGTGTTTCAGTACCTTGTTGATTTAAGAGAAAGACTATCTTCAGCGCGCACTATAGCAGAAGAAGCTTCTGGTATCGCTTCGAAAAGAGCAAAAGACTATAAAGATAGAGGTTCCAAACTGAGAATTTTTAAGCCAGGAGACAAGGTTCTGTTGTTGTTACCTACGGACCATAATAAGTTATTGATGACATGGAAAGGCCCTTATGTTATTGAGCGAGTTGTTTCAAAGGTAGATTACGCTATCCACATTGATGGAGCGAGTAAGGTTTTCCATGTTAATATGCTACAGAGATTTTATGAGAGACCACAGTATCTGTGTGCACAGACAAGACCAGAGGAGACTGTCTTCTCTGTTGCTTGTACGGGAGTCGTAGACCAGTTGGACTGTGACGTAAGCGACACCGAGGCGCAGGAAGAGTTACAAATTCAATTGCCGGAGTTAACTGCGACACAAGGTTACAGGGACGTAAAAATTAACCCTGACCTTACGAGTTCAAGGAGTAGGGAACTTGAGACCCTGTTAGCGTCATTTCCGGATGTTGTTACGGATTTGCCGGGTCGCACTACGGTGATCCAGCACCAAATAAAGTTGACTTCGGATAAGCCAGTATTTCTTAGACCGTATCCGTTGCCTTTTTCTTCGAGAGATAGAGTCATAAAGGAAGTTGAGTCAATGTTGAAGTTAGATGTGATAGAACCATCAACATCGCCGTATTCATCACCCATCGTCCTCGTGAAAAAACTTGATGGATCGGTGCGGTTCTGTATTGATTTTCGAAGATTGAACACTATTACGGTAGGCGATAGGGAGCCTATTCCGTTCCAGGAGGAATTAATAGCTTCATTGGCCGGGTCCACGTGGTTTTCCAAGATAGATTTGACGAAAGGGTATTGGGAAATCCCGCTTACTGAGGAGTCTAAACAATACACGGCGTTCCAAACGCCCATTGGACTATTCCAATTTAAGGTCATGCCATTTGGGTTGGTAAACGCGCCAGCGACGTTTGCACGATTAATGAGACTAGTGTTGGACATACCTAATGTCGTGTCATTCTTTGATGATATAGCATGCCATACGTCGACATGGTCTGAGCATATTCAGACACTAACAGTAATTTTTAAACGATTACGTCATTTTGGGTTAACTGCTAAACCCGCAAAGATGGATTTGGCATGTCCAGAGATAGTATTCTTAGGACATATTGTGGGTAGAGGTGTTCAGAGACCTGAAGAAACAAAAATTGACAAGTTAGTAGGGTTGCAAATCCCAAAAACAAAGAAACAAGTCAGAAGC
Organism: Onchidella celtica; assembly: GCA_963931925.1. Classification (NCBI taxonomy): domain Eukaryota; kingdom Metazoa; phylum Mollusca; class Gastropoda; order Systellommatophora; family Onchidiidae; genus Onchidella; species Onchidella celtica. The sequence goes on along the minus strand of OZ007583.1, from coordinate 35,091,207 downwards.
TTAGTGGGGATTTTAAATTATTACAGAAAGTTCATTCCAAATTTTTCCTCCTTGTCATCTTCTCTTACTGACCTTACTAAGAAGGGACAACCCGATAAGGTCCAGTGGACGTCTGAATGTCAGACATCATTTGATAATTTGGTGACAGCATTATCATCGTCACCCATTCTGATATTACCCGATTTTCGATCTAATTTTATCCTCAGAACGGATGCGTCGGACTCTGGTGTCGGCGCTTGTCTTCTACAGGAGAAGAACGAATGTCTCCATCCTGTATGTTATGTCAGTAGGAAGTTATTGCAGAGAGAAAGAAAGTATTCTGTGATAGAGCGTGAGTGTCTTGCCATTGTCTGGTCCGTCCAGAAACTAGGACGTTATCTCATGGGACGAGAATTTTGTATCCAGACAGACCACAAGCCACTGACATTCTTGTCGAAGAATCGTTCGTCCAGTCCACGCTTGTCTAGATGGGCATTGGCTTTGCAGCCGTATACCTTCGTTATTCAACCAATTCCAGGAACCAGCAATCATATCGCCGACTACCTTAGTCGAGCCTAGGGGAAGAGTTCAGGAGCTTATACATCGGAGGACAGGAACATTGACAGGATCTGTGTGAATGAGTCGACTTTAAAATATTGACATTATAAATATGATATGAAGAATGGTTGATAGGTTGAGTGGTTGTTGATTCTGTATTAAGTATTGTGATTAGTTAGCTATTCATGATGTGACACATATATGCATATTGCAGGCCATATTGATCCCCATATTTTCCCCTGATTTCGGTATTCTATATACTAGGGGAACTGGTAGGTCATTTTTAATGTAGGTATTGCTCAGGCTCACTCGTTGACAGTCATCTTGATGCGATTTGAAATTAATTGCATTAATTTTTTTGGGGTGGGGGATGATGTCACGAGTGGAGTGAGCGATAGTTAATAATTACGGGGGGAAAGGAGGAGAGTAAAATTAACGCACGGAGACAGGGAAGAAAAGTCGTGCATGTCATGAGTGGGGGGTCTGAAGGAGGCGAAAGCGCTGTATAACTATCACTGCAAGTTAGAAGGTCCTAGGGATCGGACCTGTGAATAAAAGCCCATCGGGCGGACATAAAGGGGAAGCAGTCGAGAAGACTAGTGAGAGGTCTTTCCAGTTATGACTGGTATGTAGAACGTTGATTGATTATTATGATTGATGTATTATATTATATTCGTCTATTACCATGATGTGAATAAGTATATGTGAGGAATGTGGAAGTCCTTGATATTGGATATAGCAATGTGCGCCACGAGCGATAGATGAAAGTGAGTTCATGGATTTGTAGCGCGAGTGAGTAGTGTGTACTCCGATGGAGGTGTGTTACCGTAAGATGTGTGGTGAGTGAAAGGTGAACTAGTGTGTGTACGCTTCATGGATTGTAAGGAGAGGTGGAGCGAATAGAAATGGTAGGGTATTATACCAATGTAATGTTATTCTTGTAGGTGTCGGGGACGGGCCGCAGAGCCACCTCGATGAGCACAGGAGATAGGCCAGCATAGGGCCGGAGGCCACACATAGGCCAGAAGTGAGGCTGTCAGTGCAGGACAGTAGAGGCACATAAAGTCGTGGCAGTCAGGCCACGGACAGGGACGTAGATATGAGAGTGAATGAGATACTATATTGTTGCCATGTTGATAGGCTAGTGAACTGATACTATGTTGTTGCCATGTTGATGGCTATGGAAATACTAATGTGTTATTGCCCTGCTGAGGTGCTAGGGGAGTGCTAAGGTGTATGACAATAGGGAGGGGATATTGAGAGACTGCGGTGCCAGTAAATTATTAATGTACTATTAAGACCCTGAGGGGAGAGGCTGAGGCCGAAGTGCCTTTAGGAGTAACTACCGGATTGTGGATCCGAGGGAGAGTGTGTGTGAGAATAAGGCCGTTGTACGGCAGTCATTCCAATAATATAATGTATGTAATTGCGCTATTATATGTATAATTATGTTTAATAAATGTGTGAGTCTGATGGATTGTTCTGTTAAGTGTTAAACTTGTTTGTTCGTGATTGTTGTCCTGTCATACTTATTACATCTCCCAGTCTGGGATTTGTGACAGACATGTCCCCTACACTTTCCACCCATTCTGTCAGACTTATCATTTTCTTTCATGTCCTAGTCGGTCACTGAACTCCAGTCCTGGTTTTTTTTGTTTTTTTCATTTTCTTTCTTATCCTGTCATTGTTTTCCCTGTTGTCCTGTGCGACTTTTCATTTTCCTTCATGTCCTATTGGTGTCTTTCTTCCAATTCTGTCCAATTTTTTATTTATTTTCGTTCATGTCCTATCAATAACTTACCTCCATTTCTATTCGACTTTTCGTTTTTCTTCATGTCCTATCAGTGACTTTTCTCCAGCTCTGTGAGTCTTTTCAATATTTTCATGTTCCATCAATTCTTGTCAGTCTCTTTACTCCTGTCTTGTTCGATCACTATTTCTTAAAAACACAGCAGAAATTAAATACTTCACCGAATCCATTCTTGCACATATTTAACGGGTACACAAGTGAGCTCTACTTCTAAGTAATATCTTTGGTATTAGCCTTCTATATGGAAATCAGTCATTTTATTTTATATTATTATAGATTACATTAGACAATAGACAAGTGGAAATTACAATGCCAGTGACTGTGAGAGAGACAGTTGCCGCAAAAATAGGCTGATGACAATGAATTAATTTAGCAATTAAGTAATCGATTAGTCAGTCAGTCCTTTGGTTGTATTACCCAGATTTTCATGTTAACCGAATATTCATTATCCGGTCAATTGATTTAGTTATTCTACCAATCATTCTTTTTACAGTGCAAGAGGCTGTCCAGATGCCTACCAAGAGACCAGATGCCCTACTGACCTCAGGGGTCCTGTTGCTGGGTTTAGGATTCGTTCTGCAAGTTGTGGGCCTAGCCACTCCAGCTTGGAGCTACTCTATAAATCTTTTTGGATCTCCATCAGTAAAATATGGGTTGTTTCAATACTGTGTGAGCAATGAATGTGAATACTATCCAGGTAAGTCTTGCAAGTCGTGGTCTCAAGGATACCGATTTGACAAAACTGACAAAATACAATTTAATGGGATGTTTGTTTTTTTTCATATATATTTTTTTTTAATATTATGGGAAATGTACATAAAAAGATATAACGTGCAAATAAAAGCTTTTTGAATGGATGCAAAAATTCAGTTATAAAAAGACTTTTTATGAAAAGAATGAAGTGCATACATATTTGGGTTAACATGGAGAAAATATTGAGTTGTGGTCACTGTTCGGCTAGCTTTAAATTATTGTGTTAAATGCTACGGTCCCATAACAACAGACTGGGGTGGACTTTTATTAGGGGACCGTGGCCTAATTACAAAGCCCAGAAAGAGAACCTACTGAGTTGTGTTCAGTATGCAGCTATAGATTACTATGTAAAATAAAACCGGAGCAATGTAAATCATCAAAGAGGGTAAGAACGGGAGACAACGAGGCAATGTGGCTTCGTGCATCAACTTTTTTTATGTGTCAATGGCCTTTTCCGAACTTTCTTAAAACTTTTCGATCTTCCCATCATCATACGGTAATCCATTGTAAAGGCATGGACTTATATCAGCTGGGGTGATTTTGTTTTTTTTTTTGTAACTTTATTTTGCAGCATATTATTCTTTCTGTATGTGTCTCGAATTTTTCAGTATAATTTTTAAAGGTTCCATGTACTAGAAATGCTAGTCCCTTTGCTTGTAGCGTGTCTTCAGTTTTTCCACATTCATATATCCATGTGCCTCCAGGTATTTCTGTGAGCCCTGTTCTTTTTGTTTCACACAATCCAATCACTTGCCACTTTACGTTTCCCACTTCTAGTAATTTATTTAGTTCCGTGGTCGATGACAGTGTTCTTGTATGTTGCGATGTTAATATTGACCGTGTTTCTTCTTTCTTTGTCGGCTTCACAACTCCCATAATATGGGTTTAATTGTGCGGCGTCATAGGGACTTGCGTCCAAGGTGGAAGTCGACACCTGTTTTTTGTCCCCATTATGGCCTTGGGCTTTACGGCCTTCTTTTGTTTGTTTCATCATCATTGTCAGGTTTTTAGCCTACAGTCGTCGCGCTAGCCGGGCGTGTTGATGACGGGTTTTTCACTCGAGGTTTTCCATCCTGTAGTCCTTCAACTTTCTAGTCTTTCCCGCAGGACAACGGGTTTTGATCAGGTATACCGCTGATCACTGGGTCCGCCTTAACAGTCTTAGCCTGTGGCCGGCCATGGCTCACTACAGTTTCCGCCACCTAGGTGAGCTTCCCAGGGGGAGAGCCTCGGACCCTCTGTCAGGGGATTTGCTCTCAGGGTTCGGTGCCAAAGGCTGTGGATCCGGGGGACTTGGGAAGGGGTCTACATACCAAAAGAAAAGAACTCAGAAAAGATCGGACAGTTTCGGCCAATCTCTTTGCTGAATGTCGAAGGCAAAATATTCTTCGCACTGATAGCCAGCCGAGGTACTTAATGGATAACGGGTACATAGACACAGCAATCCAGAAAGGATGAGTCTCTGGAAACCCAGGGTGCCTGGAACATACAATCATGCTTTGAGAAGCCATCCAGAGAGCGAAATCGGGGAAGCTAGACCTGCATGTAATCTGGCTAGACCTTCTTAACGTGTACGGATCAGTCCCTCACTCCTTGCTATGGCTGGCGCTAAGGATGTACCATGTTCCGGACCCCACGACCAGCTTCCTCAAGGAATACTTTGAGAGCTTCAAAATGAGATTCGCAACAAAGGAATATAATACAAACTGGATACACTGCAAACAGGCATTGCGATGGGTTGTACAGTTTCTCCGATTCTCTTTCTCTTGGCTATGCAAGTACTGCTAAAAGCCATGGAGCAATACTCAGAAGGAGTTGACTTGGGAGAAGGCGTTCTAATGGCACCACTAAAAGCATTCTTGGACGATACAACAATCCTGGCTTCCTCCGCAAGAAGGGATGGCTTTCAAACCAGGGAAGTCTAGAAGACTTTCAATGAGAAGAGGGAAAGTGGACGACACCATACAATTCCAGATTGGCGACTAAACGATACCAACAGTCTCAGAGCAACAGGTGAAGAGTCTAGACCGATGGTAGGATGCTCCCTTAAAGGACACAAAACGGAGAGGTAAAGTGCAGACACAGCTGGCAGATGGTCTGAGGAAAATCGACAGGTGTGGCCTCCTAGGAAAGTTCAAGCATGGATTCTCCAGTATATGCTTATCCCCAAACTTCTATGGCCATTGCTTGTCTATGAGATTCCAACCTCAACTGTGAAGGGGCTAGAGGCAAAGATAAATCACTACACAAGAAAATCGCTCGGACTGCCTCCATGCTTAACCGATGTCGCACTTGCATGCAAACAAGGAAAGCTAGTACATGTACTACAACTTAAATCCCTGCATGAGGATACAAGGTAGGGAAGGCCGGCCTTCATCTAATGTTCGAGGGTTCACAAGATGAAGCAGTAAGAAACATAGAACCTGAACTGAAAACAGGTCCAAAGTGGAAAGTGAGAGAAGCAATCGCAGTAGCAGAACGCTCCCTGCGGATAAAGGAAATCATCGGAACCACTCAGTCGTATAGAAGAGGACAAGGCGAGCATGAAGCTGGCTTTCAGTATCCGCGCTGCATACGATGTCCTTCCCACAACGGCAAACCTGATCCGATTTACCAAAAAGAGAAAACGATGAATGTCCGCTATGTGATGGGAAACAGACATTGCAGCACATTCTGTCTAGGTGCAAGGTCGCATTAGCTTGTGGAAGATACACCTGGCGACACAATCGAGTCCTTGAAATTCTGGCAACGACCATTGCATCAGAAGTAGAAAAGGCAGAGAAGATGACTGACAAACCCGGAACAAAGTCATTATCCAGGAAACCTGCAATACTCGCCCCAATGCACTGTGCAGTTCCCCTGCAGGCGGGTTAGTGGACGAAGCCAATGACTGGAAACTAGCAGCAGACTTGGAAGGATGGAACGACTATCCCGAGCTGGTAAGGACCTCCGGTATGAGGCCAGACATACTGCTCAGCTTAAAGGAAGCTCAGACATACATCCTAATCGAGCTAACGGTCCCGTATGAAACAAACAAGAAGGAGCAGCGCGAATATAACGTGGCCAAATACAAGGATCTCCTGGAGGATCTAAGGAATGCCGGAATGAGCTCAAGTATATTCGCGGTGGAAGTAGGAGCGAGGGGATTTATCGGTTCAACAATGTCAATCTCTTCTGAAGAAACTCAATCCAGGTGGCAGGAAAATTAGAAGTGCCCTGCAGGATTGGGTGTAAAAGAAATGAATACTAAATTCATGTAACCTAAAATTATACCATAAAACCAGTGGCAGTTTTGGCAAAATGGATAAGACACCTGCACAGAAAAACAGAAACCAGCGGCACGGGTTCAAACCCAAAGAAAAGCCTGGCGACAAAAAAATAAAATAAAAGGTGGGTGACGAACACCGAGAGTCCATGAAGTCGGTGTGGCCGGGGTTTTAGAAGATGTCAGGAAGTTAAACACCGAGAGTCCATGAAGTCGGTGTGGCCGGGGTTTTAGAAGATGTCAGGAAGTTAAAGGCCGAAACATCAAATGATCGTCATCTGCCTCGCTCCACCTGAGGATTTTCCTATCACTATGTAAAATAAAACCGGGGCAATGTAAATCACGAAAGAGGATCAGAACGTGAGTCAATGAGGCAATGAGGCTTCGTGCATCAACTTTTCACCAACAAAAAAAGTCACAGATTGACTAATGTTTACAGCAAGATTTTAAGAAAAGGACCAGGATGTTCACATAGATAGATAGATGGATAGATGGATAGATGGATAGATGGATCGATGGATCGATAGATGAATAGATGGATAGATGGATAGATAGATGGATAGATAGAATAGATAGATAGATAGATAGATAGATAGATAGATAGATAGATAGATAGATAGATAGATAGATAGATAGATAGATAGATAGATAGATAGATAGATAGATAGATAGATAGATAGATAGATAGATAGATAGACGGGCGGACAGACAGACAAGAAGATGGATAGATAATGTGTATGTTTCTCCACAGAAACACCCATTAAACTCAAATTAATCCAAGCCGTCAATGTTGTGGGATCAGTGCTGGCTGGCATCGCCTTTCTCAAGAGTATCATTTTCAGAGCCATTGTTTCCAGAGGAAAGACAGGCCATTGGAAACTTGCAATGTTCTCAGGTCTGGAGGCCCTGCTTGCAGGTGAGAGATATAGATTGTCACCCGTGGAAAAAGAACATTATTATCACGAATACTCAAGAGTTTTACATAAATAAGGCATGATAGGCCCAGTGGTGAGCAGAAAGGGGGTGAGATGGCCACTGGCATCTATTTCAGTGAGTGAAATTAATATTTTTTTAAAACTTGAAATTATCTCAGTTAATTAATTCGTTGTACAAGTTGCCCTGCAGTCCCACAAACTGGGGAATGTGGAGCCGTGTTTGCAAGCGAGACCAGAATATAGAAACCTGTTATATGTAAATACTGTGCATAATGCTGATTAAGATAATAATTATTATAAAGTAGCGCTAAATCTATGGGCGCTGTAAAGTTCTCTTAAATGGCTGATTTATGTTTAATTTTAACAAAAAAAGTTTTATTTCATCTGCTTTGGCATACTTTCTTTCTTACAATTCTCAATGCTAGGCCCTACACTTGAGTCTTGGACATAAAATCAAAGAATTGGCAACGGGTATCATCAAACCTGCGCACACCACTGGATAGGCACGAGAAAGAGATAAACGTGATAAATAAATTATGTCAGATGTTCATGGAAGATCAAAATGTCAAACTTCAATTTATTCAGAATACAACAAAAATGTTCAGATACGAGTCTCGACAGATAATTGCTACAGAGGAAAGAATAATTATACCGAAGGGGAAGCTCAGAGATGAAAATACAAAAGAAAATGATCCACAGCTTCTGGTCTAAACTGATTTCATTTTATTTATTTTTTTAAAGTTTTTTGGCACAAAAGCAGGAGCAAACAGTTAATAAATCGTATAAATGTTCACGATAACCTCTTGTTCTCATTTTTACATGAATACAAGACCATTGATGTCTTTACGTTTCATTCGTGCATAAATTTACAAATTTTACCAAGTTTACAGAATTTATGATATTAACATATTAAACTGGCCTTGTACTTTTTGTGTATAATCTATTGACAACGGCTTTAAGTGGAATATTTTACTTTAATTAAATTCTCCACGTTAATCCTCAGCTTTGCTAATCATTGTTGGGTTTGTGCTGTTTCTTGTCCTTTGCAAGAAAGGTTTTCTCGGCTACTCGTTCTACCTGTGTGCTGTTGCTCCAGGTCTCCTTGGATACGGCGGTATATTTGTTTTAATAGGGAGAAGACGGATAATCGCATCAGCGGCTTCTCAACCTGGGCTAGACATAACCCAGAGCGGCCCACCAATGGCTGTTGCCTATCAGGCCTCCAGCGGTGCTGTCTATGCGCCAAATTACCAACCTACAGAATCTTCCTTAATGCAGCAGAACCAGGGGTCCATGTATCCAACACCACAGATTTTACCCCAACAGCATGCAGCGTATCCGCCTCCACAGTAGACAACGTGTCCACCTCCACAGTACGCAACGGATCCACCCCAGCAATTCCCTTCCACTGGAAATCTGACAGAGCCGCCTAACCAACCACCAGCTACATAAAAAAAAACACTTAACTGTCCGAGAACTGTCGGGGGAATTATCAAAATTTTTGATGATCAAAAAGTGTCATTTCTGGATTTTTCTTCCCTTGAACCCACATTTCAAGTAATATTTGTAGATTTTCAACTGCAGACCGTTTGTCCTTTTTGTTCTTTTTATTTGAACTGTGTTTTCTCTTGCCCTTTGAATCTATCTTGCAAATATTTGCTGTCAAGATGTTATTGTGATTATTACTGTTATTCTCGTTCCAAATGGAGAGGGGTTTCTCTTTTCCAAATCATTATGCCCTACAACCCAACCCCTGATTATACGAACCACTCAACACATGATAATTTCTGACCATAAACAAAGAGCAACATTTCAAAACTTAAAGTTTCCTCTGATCTGAACGCAATTTGCTATGCAGGTACAATGTCTAAAAACTTGAAGATTTGACATTTCTCAGTACCAAGCCCTATTCTTGAGTCGTGGGGCACACAGTCCAAGCGTTGGCCCTGGCATCACCAAACATCTACTCGCTGTATAGGAAAAACAAAGAGATAAACTAAATAAATAAATTATATCACATGTTTCATGGAGGATGGCTGCTGAAACGTGGTTGTGTCATTTTATAACATTTGCATTTTCTTTTCCCGTTTTTTCTGGGTGGAAAGTATCAATGTCTAGCTGTCAATGAGCTGCGCTTTAGCTGGCAAAGTGCACATCTACGGGATATAACCAAGAAAATATTACACTTTTATCAAAACGACAAAGCTTATCTCCCATGTTGTTTAAACGCCTGGTGCGTAAATAAATAAAAAAACACAAAAAATTAAAGAATACAGAATTGCCCTTCCACTCACAATACCATTTGCAAATAATACCAGATGAATAAAGCCAAATGGGGTAGGGAGCAGTTTGAGATTGCCTGTGAGAGGATCTTCTGGGTGATCTAGGAGCTAACCACTGGTGTTGCATAGCTTAAATGCAATGCATATAACGAAATTGTAGCCTTTTAAAAATATTTTTGAGGGGCTAGGGAAATGTCTTCGGATTTTCTATCTCATCTTGGCGGGTTTACATGTGGGATTGTTGGGGTTTTTGAAACCCGTCCCCGGAAACTCTGTATTTGACAGCAGAGGTCAAGAGTTCAGGCCTGGATTTATAAAAAAAAAAAAAAAGGGGTTGGGGGCCTTAGCCTAGGGCCCCCGTATAAATTTAACTTTATGTAAATTGTTGAGTCAGCTATTGTTATCTATGGAAACTAAAGAGTACATGCAGATAAAAGATATTGTAAATTTGGTGATTTGCCGAGTACTTTAATTTGTAGGTATGAAAGGAAAACCCAACCGGCAATGCCCCAGGCCCCTCAAGTTATCAATCCCGTGGTGTGAACGTCTATGAATTGTTTATACTTGCTCCAAAATGTTCTTCGGCGAGGTGAATTGTTCTGAATAAGATGGTTAAAGCTTTGTTGTTGCTTTTTTGTGTGCCTTCAGCCAAATGAACAGGGCCATCCTATATTTATTTCAAGGACTGCTTTGTACTGGCCCAATAAAACAGTTTCTTCCAAGCCTTCGATGTCATTTTTTTCCCCCAGCATTTTAAACTGTCGAGTTTTCTTTTGCTTCTTTGTTTTCACTCTTTTAAGTAATCTTTAAGCCGTTTGCTGCTCTAATTTTGAATGATTTCTCCAAAATAAAGCCATTATTGCTATCAGTGATGTTATCCGTGGCATTTTCTCTCTCTCTCTCTCTCTCTCTCTCTCTCTCTTTCTTTCTCTCTTTCTTTCTCTCTCTCATCTGTATATATCTGTCTGTCTCTCCTTCTCTCTCTTTCTGCGTGTGTTGTTGTGCCTCTCTCTGTGTGTCTCTCTACATTTCTCCTTCTCGCTTTCCTTCTCTCTCCCTCTCCCTCTGTGGGAACCAATCCATACATTAATCCTACCAACCCGCGGGAAATCCTGTACGAATCTACATTGAATTGAACTAGGAGTACTAGTGGGGTAGTGACCAATGGCTCTGTACTATAAGGAAACTATAATTTAATGTTATGATAAACGGGTTAGACCACACTACAAGAACATTCTGTTCCTACAGTAACCATCAAGATAAACTGAATGACACTCCTGTGGATTTTTAATTCTGCAGAGAAAATGAATTAAATCACTGTTTTGGTGTTAGATTTAATTACTAATGTCCCACAAACAGGACCTCGCTAGTGGAAGTGGTCTTTACGGTCAAAAGTACACGTTTAATTTCTTGCGTCCGTTTCGCAAAGAAATTTATTGCAGTTTAACGGGTTTTTTTTGCAATAATGGTCTTAAATAATGTTAATACACCACTTTGATTATCGTACCATATCAATAGGACCATCAGGGGCGGTGTTGAAGTTGTAGTTCCGCCTATGAAAAACAAAACAAATGAAAGTTTGAATACAAAATCAGCACTGAAATAATAAGGGATGAAACAAATCAAGGCTGGTGTAGGGGGGACACAGGTGGCTTATCACCCACAGGTTTTTGCTTCACACTAGCACAATCTGCACTGAATGTGGATCGAGGTGTGGGCAGTGCCTGCTGCGTTAGATTGAAGCAAATTTTATAGGCCTTGGGCTGTTTCACGCCTTAATCAGGACTTCCAACCTAATGTAAATTACCTAAATTAACTTCCATTGGGCCGGGGGTAGATTTCCCTTACCCTGGGAGTAAATTTGTTGAACCTGGATTATACACATATGACCTCTTAGTGTGTTTCTATACAGGTTTATCGATCTCATAAATGGTGTTGGATGTAAGCCAATTATACATGCGGATCCATGAAAGAATTATTCTATGACGTGGACCGACAGCGCATCGTGTCGCTAGTTCAACTGGATTTAAAACTTTTGTACACATTTACCAAACTCTTTTCAAATCCATACAAAACAACTTTTGAGAATTTTACCAATATAATGAGATGCTTACGGAACTATTTAATTCCACAGGTGAAAGCTTCACATTGATGAAGCTCTGAAAAACAAATGTAAATAAAGTAACCAAACAGATTGCGAGAGTTGCAAAGAGACCATTATCATCCTGACACGTCCTAAAATAAATGACCTTACCTTTCCGTGTCAGGGTTATCTTTTGGTTATGGTAAATGGATTGGTTTTTCATAGCCTTCATGGCTCGTCTGAAACTGGGTAGACAGAGACTGGTAGATGGAAGGTGAGGATGGAACCATAGATGGTCCACGCATACACAAGACTGGTTGATGGTTAATATTAGTATCCTATGCTATGTCCCCGGCCCATACAGGTCACGGGGCGGAGCAACCCACAAGCCTGCACCAGAATGGTGCCATCACTATCAAATATTTTCTCGTCACCATCTTTTAACACTAGCCAAAGACACCGAATACTGCAAGAGGGCCTTTAATACGGTGACTCTGTTACCGTTACACCTTACACCTATTGGGATTGATTAACTGAGTTAGTTACTTGTATGTGGTAGGAGAGATGCAGCTGGCCTTCAGCTTTCTTGTACTGATTTGTGTTTTTATTGTCCCTCTATTGTTATAGATGGTTCTCTGTCCGGGATCTCCCCCAAAGGTCAGACCTCACTCAACGGGGCTGCCCAGGGACCCCCCCCCCCCAACTAGGTCTCCCGGGACACTCCCTGGAGCAAACGCTCTCCCCTCTCCAGGCCAGGCAACGACCCCAAAGGCAATGGCCTGCCCCGGAGGTGGGAAAGGGGAGGGACAGCTGACCATACGGGAGGGGGGCCCATCCTGAGAACCCATCTTTTTGTGTGTTACGCTTTTCCTGCGTGTTATCCCAGCTGTGTCCTTCCTGTTATTTCAAAGTTAGTTGTCATTGTTATCTGCGATGTCGCGTTATCTAACCTCTTGCAGTGTGGATATAATTCGCGATGCGCTAGGATCTAAATAGGTCCTTATCTGCAGTGGTTAGTATCTGTGGAGTAGAAGTTCTTCCTTTCATTATTCCCATAGATTTCTCAGAGCTAATTCGCTATTCAACACATGGGCTCCATTCCTCTACCGATTCAGCAACTTAATTTGGTCTAGTGGGCGGTGCAGGTTGACAGATTTATTGCCCAGTAACCACGGCCTGTACCAGGGCTACCCGTAATCCGATCCGTTTTTACCTGTGCGGGGCTTGCTTGATCCTCACTTGAGGATTAAAATTTAATCTCACTCTCTTGTTTTTTTTTCAAGTTTTTGCGATCGCCTTGTGTGTATTGTGAAAGTATATCGATGAGATAAATTGATAAAGAAACAGATAAACAATTCCTCTTTACAGTGATATAAGTTTTATGAGGAGAACATTTCAATAAGTCTTTTAATAGACACTTTTTCTTTATGGATCGCGATTAAAAGTGCTTGAAAATTTAGGCATGGTTCCATTTAAACTTAATTATCTAAAAATTGCGAGATATTACAGTATTTAGTTAACCATCCAGGGATAGAGGAACCTATGCCTAATGCAGACCTGCAAAAATTAAATGCATCTACTTCTTTTGCTGCCTACAGGAACTGTTTTTCCCTCCTAGGGGTTAGTTGTTAGTTCCACTTGAAGCGAGAAAGTGTTTGTGGATGTGTGTGAGAGAGAGAGAGTGTGTGTGTTTGTTTGTGTATATGTGAGAGAGAGAGAGAGAGAAGGGGGAGATGGGGAAGATACAATTGAACACTTCTATGTTACTCCTTTTATGGAAATTTATATCATATTAATAACTGGGTGTATTGCTCTTTCTTTCCGACTTCGTCTCTCTTTAGCTTTCCTCACCTGTCTCTTCCTGAATCTTCTAGTTTTTTATATATCTATTAATGACATCATTTTATAATAGCCTTAGGTAAGGGATAGTTCAATTATTGATTTTCAGAAAAATTGGCTATAATGGAACATACACTGTTCAGTCACACTGATCTGATCAATAAACTCTGTCATGTTTGTAGCCTTCGTGTGCAGAGCTCTGCTGATGTTAAGGCAAATAAGACCAAGAGACTGTGCACCATTTCGTTCTGAATTACTTATCTACTTTGCAATAGATATCACTTCGGATGACAGCAGGCATTCTGCAAAAATATGCCAAAAATGCATTGTCCGTATGAGCAAGTTGAAGCTAAAGCCCATTACTGCCACACAACATGAATTAGTCAAGAAAACGGTCCAGGATGTCTGGTGTGCATATTTATTTGTTTTGGTAATATTAAGTACAACTGTATCATTCACACGAACTAGTTACATAGACGGCTGACTAGATGTCATGTGTTTCAAAAGCTTTAATAGCTTAATCTAATCTTTTTTTTATTATATCTGTGAATAATTCCACTTTGTTATATTCATAAACAAAAAGGAAGTGTGACTGAGAATCTTTGATTGATTGAGAGAGAGAGAGATGGAGAGAGAAAGAGAGAGAGGGAAGAGAGAGAGAAGGAGGGAGGGAGAGAGAGAGAGAGACAGAGAGACTAAAGGAGCGACTTTATCATGCATTTTTAAATGAAGCCACTACTAAAGACTTAATATCTCACTTCTGAAGAAGTAGATGCAAATGGAAACTTGACAGTGTCAAGTGCTATGGTTGCCTGTATTTATAGTCGACACAGTTTGTTTGGGATATCTCGCGTTTTGTAATAATAATTAATTTGATATGAAATTGTATGTTTTTTTTAATAATTTGCATGCCTTTCTTGGAGGCAGGGTGAATGTGGCATGTCGTCATTTTTTTCACTTTTTCAGTGTCTTATGTTATAGGGCGCATGTTAAACTTTGATTGCACATGTCACATGTTGTTGTAGGTCACTTGGTTATCAAGATATTAAATTTCAAAGTTTGGTAAAAATGATGAAATCAGGCCAGTTTTGACTTCTTACTGGTCCCAAGTGCACTCAGGGGTGGAACGGATGGAGACGGCCTAACCGTCAACCGAAACCCGATAGGCTTGGGCCCACCCACAGCTCCCGAACTAAGTTGCAGGTTGGAGTCCATGTGTCAATAATACCAAAATGTGACCATGCTTTCCGTATTTGTATTTTGATATTGTCAGTTTTGCCACCAGGATAACGTGGTTTAGAATTAAAAGATCAGCTGACTTCAGGCTGTCATGATAGGGGATGCCAAGAAGGCAAGTGGAGCTGGTTAGCTGGATCCGTTTACCTGTATTGCTGTTAATCAGGTTCTCTCGACCTCTGAAAACCCAAACTTAACCTCAAGCTCACAGTCCTATTGGCGTAGAGTTACCAAAATATACTACAATTGAATTTCGCACCGCCGCCTAGAGGCAAACGCGCGGAGGTCATGAAAAATGCTGTCTTTTACAAAGCCAAATATGGAAAATATTGAATTTTGTTCATGTTCAGCTATCGCTACAGGTCCTGATTGACGTCACTTATTGTGGAATTATAAAATCAATCTCTGTGGGAAAACGCTGGGTTTTGTGTGTGTGTGTGTGTGTGTGGCTATTTGTTCTTTTTCTTTTCTTTTAGTCGCAGTAGCACTGTCACAATTTTGCATCATAAATTTACTATTATATCAAGCATTCTTTTCATACTACTAGTTGGCCCAGAGGCTCGGGGAATACACAGATATGATGTTTAAAGCTAAGTTTCGATCACTAATATATAAACTGAGGCTGACAACGAAATTTCCTGTCATAATTTTTAATTCTACTCTTATTTTTCCCTACTGAAATTGTGACAAAACTTTTCTTCTGTCCAATTCAGTTGTGGCTCAAAATCAACCAAAGTATTAAAAAATAGAGCGAACTTCAAGACCTTTTAAAATATGCCCACGTACGACCTTTTAGGTTTTTCTGTGCGTGATATGATATTTTGTAGAATTTAAGGCCCGGAGGTTAAGAAGCCTTTCATGATTACATGTGAGGTCTTACTTCCTTTTTTTCATACTATGGACCATGAGCGTCCCCCCCCCCCCCCAAATCAGCGCGAAAATTGTGTGCACGGTTTTTTTAATGATGCGAAGGAGACAGTGTCTCATCTTATGATTTTTAGAATCTCTAGAGTTACCATCTTTATTGGTTCCCAGCCAACGACCCATGGAAATCCCGTCGCGTGGAAATGTCGTCGTTCTGGGCATAGGCCCATTGGTTGCTACATCGCGCCATCTCGATTTGATGTTGGAAATCAGTCTTGCGGTAATCCTACCAATCATACCGATGCCCTATACAAATCTCTATTGGATTGACGTAAGGACGGCGGCTGGACTAGATGCGCATAATAAAAACATACACAGAAAGGGTTTTCGTTTCAGCCGGGTCTATACTGAATTAGTGCACATTCTTGTTTAAGTTGAACATTTCATTATATTTCACATGGCTTAAAAATACTTTTGTCAGTGCAGTATTAAGTTATCTTGAGGAGACAAGACATTAGAAACAAAAAACGTTAGCGAAGCAGAAAGTGGATTCATCCTAGACCAATCACTGGAGCTTCCATCACTTCTCGGTTTTATCAATATTGAAGGAGTCATTAGAAAAAGTTTGTCAGTTATTTTAGAATGTCAATAGCAAGTTTTGATGAGCTCTTGAATCGACTGGGCTCTTTACTCCTCAAGCGGAGCTCACAGTAAGATGAAGGATGACATCTCACCGACATGTATTGCACAAAGTTTATTAAAAGTTCAGTTCAACATTAATACTAACCTTCTCCATTATTTCGGAATTAAAAAAAACAACAACAAACAAACAAACAAAAAACACAATAAATGAATATCATAGGACAGTGACGTCACGGCAAAAAAGTGATGTGTCTGAATACGCTAATGCTAAATATAGCGAAGTGTGTTTGTCATGCCTTAGACAGGCGTATCGTATTGAAATGGGTGCTGTGGTGACAATGACGGTCGTACACGGCGCTTTTGAAGACATGTACAAAGAGCTTTGTTTATTTCGAGCAAGGCATTGTGTGGCACAAAGTAATGCCCTCAAATGCGTTCGATCCACGGCCCAGTTTAATAGGTTTAAGACCTGGTGTACTTGCAAAACAAGGTAACAGAAGAGTTTTTTTTTTTTAGTTTCAAAAGCCAGTGTGTAGCAGTTGGCGGAAGCTCTGATAGAATAGAAGCCCCAAGCCTGAACATCTGCCACGAAAATCGGGTAAGACTTTTGATTTATCCTATTTCCAGACAAATTGTCTTCTGAAGTTTTCTGTAATAATAGAAAAACTGCCCATTTCTACAAATGGCAAAAGAAAAACATAAACATTTTATTTCTAAACCGAAAATAATCGGCAGGATTAGTTTGGTTTGCACAGTTGCTTGATATTGTGTACAGAGCTATCCATAAAATTCAAAACAAAATCATAGGCAAAAAATAGTTTCTCTGGAAATTCGTGGACAATCCGTGGGAACTGCTAGACTCTCAAAGAATCATATTCAGTCAGATAATAAACTGAATTACCCAGCTAAATCGATTGTGGCGGAAGGTAGGCTTAGAATGCGCATAATTCATATTACTTCCTGGTCCGACATGTTTGTGTGAAACCGTCTACCACCATGACGGATAGTGGCATGTCAGACCCCAATCTGAGCCATCCGGACCCAATCAATGGGGTCAGATAGAGAGAAGAAAACAAATCTCCAAAATAAATGGATAAAATCCGTACAAATATTCCCCAAACCAGGTGGAGCCGAGAAACGCACTTTCAGCCGATGTAATTTCCCGATCGACATCGGGCTAGATAGATGTTTGGACCACAAGTTTTTTACACGGCATTGCACGTCAAGGTGGGATCTGCTGAGAGAGAGAACAAAACTTTCTGTGAAGCCTCAAGAGCAATTTTTTTGATTGGGCGCTATTATAAGGCGGGGGCCGGGGGTGGGCGGGCGGGTCCTGAAAGCGATTTTTGTTATTCTGAGAAATAGACAATTTTAACTATCATAATCAAATTGAGGATGTCTGAATTAGTAGAAAAAAATGTTTATAAAAATTGTTTGTCGTATGGTTGCCATGGGAGCGCCGCCATCTTGGATTTTGAATCTCCAAAAAGTGTGAACTCAATATAGACAGGCTCTTCCAAATTTTATTGGATTTATTTGAAACTTCTGTTATGTCTTATTCAATCCAATTAACAACTTTATACAATAGGGAATTTTGATATCTCCTACAGATCTTTGAATTTTGAAAATGGAATGTAGCGGAAAACTTCTGGTATGGTGCTTGGGAGGTGTGTCCGAGGTCATATTGGGCCGCCAGGCGGACCGTTTGTTGTTTAAAAAAGACTGCTATTACGTGGGTCACAATCTAAATCTGCTAAATAAGGAGGGCATGACCTTCGCCCCAGCCAATGAGAAGAATCAATTTATTGCTCCGTTTACAATCGGCCAGTCACTGAAATAGAAGCGAAGTAAAGCTCGGGAATGATCACGCACCCTCTTATGTTTTACTGTGGTAGTACAGTGGTATTGTATGCTTGTATAGAAGTGAATGGGATGTCTCGGACCTGTTACCTTGACCTAGACCTGTAGGCAACAAAGGTCTCGATACCGAGTATTCACTAAAACGTGTGGTTTTGGTGGCGACACTGAGATTGTTATTTAGGACTAATTTTGTGGCCCAATAGCAGGATTCTGCTGACTTTTTCTTGACCCCCACCTCACTAAAAGGCATATTTCAGGGTTATAAACATTCAAGATTGGCAGACGGTTAGTAGAATAGTGTTCCTAAATGAATAAACTAACCGAAATGTACGAAATTTCGATGTTGATTTTTTAAGCCTAATTTCTATTTCAGGACTCCCCACCCCCTCCCCCTCACCCCAAATGATCTTCATTATTATTATTATTATTATTATTATTATTATTGTTGTTGTTATTATTACTATTATGTCTGGTGCTAATGGCCAAGTAATGCTCTGTCTCATTTTACTCACAATGAGTTATGGTGGGTTCTGTGATGTTATTTATCCTGCTGCAAAATTTGAACAAGCATTATTTTCTTGTCTCTACAAGTCAACATCAACTAACTTACTGACTATTTTACTCTCCAATGAAGTTAATGTCCAACCACTGTGTATGTTTTTACATGCACGACCCTGTCTTAAAATGGTTAGATAATTTTATAAGTTGTTTGGTTTTGTTTTTTGGTCTGGGGGGGGGGGGGGCGGGGGGTATCAGATTATGTTATTTAAAAAATTCCAGAATGTAAGATGTTGAATAAATTTCTACATCTTATCTCATCATTTCAACACATTCAACACAAAGCTGGTTTTCAGTCTCAGGGGGAAAAAAAGGCCTGAAGGAATGACCTGTATTGTCTGTAGAATAGGATTAAAAGACAATCTTGGCAAATAGGGGGGTGGTGTGGTCAGAAAAAGCCCTTACATACTGAGAACAGTTTGGGGCTGAGTGGACAGGGCGCCCGGCGTTTTTGTCCTCAGGATAGTGTAAATGTTTTGTGCTTATTTTTTTTAACGGAGTCATCATTCCTCTTGTCGGAACCGCCTTTTCATTTCCCTGACGTCCTGTTCAGTCACTTTCCCCCCGTTCTGTCAGACCTATCATTTTCTTTCGTATCCTATTCGGCGACTGAACTCCAGTCCTGTCCTTTTTTCTTTCCTTCATTTAGTCCCTTTCTTCCAGTTCTGTCCAAATTTTTTATTTTCGTCCATGTCCTAACAGTGACTTACCTCCATTCCTGTTCGACTTTTCATTTTCCTTTATGTCCTAACAGTGACTTACCTCCATTCCTTTTCGACTTTTCATTTTCCTTTATGTCCTAACAGTGACTTACCTCCATTCCTGTTCGACTTTTCATTTTCCTTTATGTCCTAACAGTGTCTTACCTCCATTCCTGTTCGACTTTTCATTTTCCTTTATGTCCTAACAGTGACTTACCTCCATTCCTGTTCGACTTTTCATTTTCCTTTATGTCCTAACAGTGACTTACCTCCATTCCTGTTCGACTTTTCATTTTCCTTTATGTCTGTAACAGGGCGACAGACAGGCAAGGTATAGCTAGCGTGGGAAGATAGCTAACGGCGGGGAGACAGAGTTATTGTAGGCCAGAGGGGGAAAGTAGCCGATGCAACTGAAGCGCTTTGACACCCGAAAAGGGTAGTGTTTACTTGACCGCCGTACTTGTCGATCAGATCACCTGGGAATTGCTTGGGGGGGTAGAGCTGTTTCAATAGTATTTGACGTGGAGTCGACGGGGGTGGCTATTAGGATAACGGTGGGCGTCTTGGGACGCTACCTGACTGGGTATAAATCCCCGAACGCTCCTTCCAACTTCAGACCGCTGAGAGCACTCACCAGCTTCGTGCCGAAGAGGAGACCACAACCGCAACTGTAACTTTGTACTAGTCTTGTGAGTGGGGAGGGTCAGGGAACCCGCAAACATCCTTTGTCAGAGCGTGGTATCTTTGGTATCTTGTCGGCATTTGAGCTGTTGCTGAGTGGTAAGTTAATTGTACGATGTATGTGTATTTTACTTAATGTTCATGATTGCAGAACCTAAATCTAGTGGGTTTACTTTGGTATAACTACTGCCTCTGAGAGAGTCACGGAAACGCCGTTACATATGTGTTACGAAACCTTATAGGATGGGGTCTGTTAGAGAGAGCGTTATTCTTCGTGGGGAATGTGTAAATATCATTAAAACTGTGTTGATCGTTTATTCTATTGCCTATATGGGAGTCTATGGAGTATAGGAGCTGCAGCCTGTCTTATAACAGTGTCAGCGGTTAAAAGTATTAATGATGAATATCCGTCATGGAGTAAGTATGGAAGTCATGCCTTCCAACAGTAGATTAGGAAGTTACGATTGTTTTTCTACAGAGGAGGAAGAACAACACCTTCTTGGCTTCTCAACTTCTTGTACTTTGATTAACGACATCGTGGCTTCTTGGTTTCCCGACCTATTGGTACCTGCCGATACCTGTTGATCTAACTGCGCAGTCAAGCCAGGGTAGAGAGGAAGAACCAGTGCCCAGATAGCGCCATACACCCCTAAAGGAGAGGTTTCCTTATGCTGAATGTTCCCATGTGTTTTATAAAATGTGCTAGAAATTGAATATTACGAAGCCATTTAATTAGCATGTACTGATTTGCATCAACTTCATTCCATCGAAATTCACATGAAATTGTATGGCCTATGTTCCTATTATTATTGAATGAATTAATAATTATTGTATATATGTAAGCAATACAGATATCGTTTGTTATAACTTATAGAAGAGAGATAGTCGATTATTTAGTGTGTTTGTGCCGTGCCCATCACGGCTGGTGTCAGAAGAAAGTTAGTGAGAGAAAGTGGAAACATCACAATGTCCTAACAGTGTCTTACCTCCATTCCTGTCAGTCTTTTCATTTTCCTTTATGTCCTATCACTGACTTTTCTCCAGCCCTGTCAGTTTTTTCAATATTTTCATGTTCCATCAATTCCTGTCAGTCTCTTTTCTCCTGTCTTGTTCGATCACTTTTTCTTCTAGTACAGTAGAGATTAATTACTTCACTGAATCTGTTCTTGAACACATTTAACGGGTACATAATTGAACTCTACTTCTGAGTAATACGTTTGGTGTTAGCCTCCTATATGGAAACCAATCATTTTATTTTATATTATTATAGATTTACATTAGACAATAGACAGGTGCAAATTACAATGCCAATGACTGTTAGAGAGACAGTTACCGCAAAAATAGGCTGATGACAATGAATTAATTTAGTAGTTAAGTAATCGATTAGTCAGTCAATCCTTTGGTTGGATTACAAAGATTTTCATGTTAACCGAATATTCACTATATGGTCAATTGATTTATTTTGCCAATCATTCTTTGTAGAGTGTAAGAGGCTGGCCAAGATGCCTACCAAGAGAACAGATGCCATACTGACCACAGGGGTCCTGTTGCTGGGTTTAGGATTCGTTCTGCAAGTCGCAGGCATAGCCAATCCAGGTTGGGTGTTAAGTCCAGGAAGTTCGGGGAATCCATCATTAAGATATGGGCTATTTATATCCTGTGTGCCCACACACATGAATGTAATGAGCGTACAGATAAGCCTTTCATGTTGTGGTCGAGAGCATACCGATTTGACAAGACTGAAAATACAATCTAATGGGTTTTTTTTCCATAGATTTTTTTAAAAATATAATTATGGGAAATGTACATAAAATGACATAATGTGCAAATAAAAGCTTTTTTAATGTATGCAAAAATTCAGTTATAGAATGACTTTTTATGAAAAGAATGAAGTGCATAGATATTTGGGTTAATGTGGAGAAACTATTGAGTTGTGGTCACTGTTCGGCTAGCTATAGATTATTGGGTTAAATTCTACGGTCCCATAGCAACAGTCAAACGTGGACTTTTATTAGGGGACAGTGGCCTAATTACAATGCCTAAAATGAGAAAATTCTGAGTTGTGTTCAGTGTTCGGCTATAGATTACTATGTAAATAAAACCGGGGCAATGTAAATCACCAAAGAGGGTAAGACCGTGAGACAACGTGTCAATGAGGCTTCATCCATCAACTTTTCACCAACAAAAAAATTCACAGATAGATAGATAGATAGATAGATAGATAGATAGATAGATAGATAGATAGATAGATAGATAGATAGATAGATAGATAGATAGATAGATAGATAGATAGATAGATAGATAGATAGATAGATAGATAGATAGATAGATAGATAGATAGATAGATGGACGGGTAGACAGACAGACAGACAAGTAGATGGATAGATAATGTGTAATATGTTTCTCGACAGTAAAGCACGCGAAAATAGTCCAAGCTTTCCGTGTTGGAGGAGCAGTGCTGGCTGGCATAGCCTTAGTCAAGAGTATCATTTTCGGTCTCATGGTTTACAGGGGAAAGACAGGCTATTGGAAACTTGGAATGTTCTCAGGTCTGGAAGCTCTGTTTGCAGGTGAGTGACGTAGATTGTCACCTGAGGTAAAAGAACATTATTATCACGAATACGCAAAAGTTTCACATAAATAAGGCATGATAAGCCAGTGGCCTGCAGAAAGGGAGCGGGGCAGAGGGGGCGATGGCCTCTGGCATCCATTTCAGGGGACAACCAATCAGTGAGTGAAATTAAGATATTTTTTTAAACTTGAAGTTATCTCAGTTAACTTCGTTGCACAAACTGCCCTGCAGTCCCACAAGCTGATGTGAATGTGGACCCGTCTCTGCAAGCGAGACCAAGGTAGAGAAACCTGTTACATGTAAATACTGTGCCTAATGCTGATTAAAATAATGTTTTAAAGTACAGCTAAATTTATGTGCGCTGTAAAGTTCTCTTAAATGGCTGATTTACGTTTAATTTGAACAAAAAAGTTTTATTTCATCTGCTTTTGCATATTTAAAATGTCTTTCTTTCTTACAATTCTCAATGCTAGACGCTGCACTTGAGTCTCGGGACATGCAATCAAAGAATTGGCCACGGGTATCATCAAACCTGTGTACACCACTGGATAGGCCCAACAAAGAGATAAACGAGATAAATAAATCATGTCACATGTTCATGGAAGATCAAAATGTCAAACTTCAAATTAAGAATGCAACAAAAATGTTCAGATGTCAAATTCGACCAATAATTGCTACAGAGGAAAGAATAATTATACAGAAGGGGAAGCTCAGAGATGGAAATACAAAAGAACAAAATTATCATACAGCTCCTGGTCTAAACTGATTTTATTATTATTATTTCTTTTTTTAGTATTTTTGGCATAATAGGAGGAACAAACAGTTAATAAATCGCATAAAAGTTCACGATAACCACTCTTTTTCTCATTTTTACATGAATACAAGACCATTGATGTCTATAGGCCCATTGCAGATATTGGTCATTTTAGTTGTAAGGACAGACACATAACCATGGCGATGGTAGCATTGATTTTGATTCGTTAGCTGATTTGCACTGCGAGCACTTCAGGCGTTGCGAACCAATCGGCGACGAGCTAAAAAAAAGTTCACTACAGTAAACAATGACACGTGTGTTCACGCACATGGGAGACGTTCAGTCAATTCTTTCACTTCCTTTCCTTTGTTTACACGGATGGTAGGGAATCTGACCAGCTTGGATCCATTCTTTCCACCCCTGTCATAACAGTCATCTGCAATGCAAAAAGCAGGCATTTTAACCGCTTAGACATATCTCGAAGTTGCATTCGTCAGCTGATCCACCCACCATTTTAGGTGTCGGGAGTACAAAACAAAAACACTCTGTGTCGTCATTCGCAATGGGCCTATACTTTTCATTCTTGCATAACTCTACAAATTTTACGAAGGTAACAACATTTTTAACATCAACATATAAAACTGATCTTGTAATTTTTGTGCGTAATCTGTTGAGAACCGCATCAAGTTGAATATTTTACTTTAATTAAAATCTCTCCGTTATTCCTCAGCTTTGCTGATCTTCGTTGGGTTTGTGCTGTTTCTTCTCACTGTGTACTTCAGTTATACCCACTACTCGCTCTACCTGTGTGCTGTTGCTTCGGGTCTCACTGGATTGGGAGGGATATCGGTTTTGATAGGAAGAACACGGATAATCGCATCAGCGGCTCCTCAACCTGGGCTAGTCATAACCCCGGGCGGCCCATCAATGGCCGTTGCCTATCAGGCCTCCAGCGGTGCTGTCTATGCGCCAAATTACCAACCTACAGAATCTTCATTAATGCAGCAGAACCAATGGTCCACGCCACAGATTTTACCCCAACAGCACGCAGCATGTCCACCTCCACAGCAAGCAGCGTATCCACCCCAGCAATTCCCTTCTCCTGGAAATCTGACACAGCCGCCTAACCAACCACCAGCTACAGAAAAAAACACTTAACTGTCTGAGAACCGTCGGAGGAATTATCAAAATTTTTTATTGGTCAAAAAGTGTCATTTCTTGCTTTTTCTTTCCTAGAACCCACATTTCAAGTTATATTTGTAGATTTTCAGCTGAAGACCAGTTGTCCTTTTTCCTTTTTTATTTGAACTGAGTTTTTTCTTGCCCTTTGAATCTATCTTGCAAATATTTGCTGTCATGATGTTATTGTAATTGTTATTGTTATTCTCGTTCTCAAGGAAGAGGGGTTTCCCCTTTCCAAATCATTGCGCCCTACAGCCTAATATGTCATTATACGAACCACTTAATACATGGTAATTTCTGAACATAAACAAACAGCAACATTTCAAAACTTAATGTTTCCTATGATCTGAACGCAATTTGTTATGCGAGTTTAATGATTAAAATCTTGAACATTTGACATTCCACAGTACTACACCTTGAGTCGTGGGGCATACAGTCCAGGCGTTGGCCCTGGCATCACCAAACCTCTGCTCGCTGTATAGGCCAAACAAAGAGATATAAGAAATAAATAAATTATATCACGTTTCATGGAGGATGACTATTAAAGCGCGGCTGTGTCATTTTATAACATTTGCTTTTTCTTTTCCCGTGTCATCTGGGTGGAAAATATCAATATCTAGCTGTCAATTAGCTGTGCTTCAATTAGCGATATGCACATTAAGGGATATAACCAAGAAAATATTACACTTTTATCAAAACGGCAAAGCCTATCTCCCATGTTGTTTAAACGCTTGGTATGTAACCATAAATGAAAGAAACTAAAGAATACAGAATTGCCCCTCCACTCACAATACCATTTGCATTTAATACAAGATGAATAAAGCCAAATGGGCTAAGGAGCAGTTTGAGACTGCCTGTGAGAGGATCTTCTGGGTGATCTAGGAGCTAACCACTGGCGTTGCAGAGTTTAAGTGCAATGCATATAACGAAATTTTACATTTTAAAAATATTTTTGAGGGGTTGGAAAGTCTTCGGATTTTCTATCTTATCTTGGGAGGTTTACATGTGGGATTGTTGGGGTTTTTGAAACCCGTCCCCGGAAACTCTGTATTTGGCAGCAGAGGTCAATAGTCGATTTATAAAAAGAAGGGGTTTTGGGGCCTTAGCCTAAGGCCCCCGTATAAATTTAACTTTATGTAAATTGTTGAGTCAGCTATTGTTATCTATGGAAACTAAAGAGTACATGCAGATAAAAGATATTGTAAATTTGGTGATTTGCCGAGTACTTTAATTTGTAGGTATGAAAGGAAAACCCAACCAGCAATGCCCCAGGCCCCTGAAGTTATCAATCCCGTGGTGCGAGCGTCTATGAATTGTTTATACTTGCTCCAAAATGTTCTTCGATGAGGTGAATTTTTCTGAATAAGATGGTTAAAGCTTTGTTGTTGCTTTTTTCGTGTGATTTCAGCCAAATGAACAGGGCCATCCTATATTTATTTCAAGGACTGCTTTGTACTGGCGTAATAAAACAGTTTCTTCCAAGCCTTCGATGTCTTTTTCTTTGCCAGCATTTTAAACTGTCTACGCTTTTTTTGCTTCTTTGTTTTCACTCTTTTAAGTAATCTTTAAGCGGCTCTAATTTTGAATGGTCAGTAGTGTTATCCATGGCATTCTCTCTCTTTCTCTCTCTCTCTCTCTCTCTCTCCCTCTCTCTCTCTGTCTCTCTCTCTCTCTCTCACGCACACATACGTACACACTTTCACACACTCTCTCTCACGCACACACACGTACATACTTCTCTCATTCTATCTCTCATACGCAATCTCTCTCTCTCTCTCTCTCTCTTTCTCTGGGACTCCCATACCCCTCATTCCCCCATCCCCCACCGTTGTCTTTCATGTGTGTATTTCTGTTTCTCTATGACTGAGTATGAGTGTGTGAGAGAGAGGGCAGAGAGAAAGAGAGACAGACAGACAGGTAGACATACAGGCAGAGAAGCAAATTACCGGGATGGAATAGGGTTAAGGGACAGCTTTTTTTCATAGATGGCTGGAGTCTCAGGTATGTCCAGAGCTTGGACAGAGATAGCGAAGCAATAAAAGTTCAATTCCCGTGGTTGCCTCCAAAGATACATTATAGGCCTACTTGTGTACTGTGTCTTGGGTACCGCTTCACCAATGTTTCACCTCATTCACATCAGTTCCCTCCCTCCTCTCCCCTCTCTCTCTCTCTCTCTCTCTCTCTCTCTCTCTCTCTCTTTCTCTCTCTCTCTCTTTCTCTCTCTCATCTGTATATATCTGTCTGTCTCTCCCTGTCTCTCTTTCTGCGTGTGTGTGTGTGTGTCTCCCTCTCTCTGTGTCTCTCTACATTTCCCACTCTCGCTTTCCTTCTCTCTCCCTCTCCCTCTATGGGAACCAGTCCCTACATTAATCCTACCAACCCTCGGGAAATCCTGTACGAATCTACGTTGGATTGAAATAGGTGTACCTAGTAGGGTAGTGACCATGGACTCTGTGGAAAACTGTAATTTAATGTTATGACAAACGGGTTAGACCACACTACAAGAAAATCATGTTCCTACAGTAACCATCAAGATAAACTGAATGACACTCCTGTGGATTTTTTATTCTGCAGAGAAAATAAATTAAATCACTGTTTTTGGTGTTTGATTTTATTACTGATGTCCAACAAACAGGACCTCGCTCGTGGAAGTGGTCTTTACGGTCAAAAGTACACGTTTAATTTCTTGCGTCCGTTTCGCAAAGAAATTTATTGCTGGTTAATGGTTTTGTTTGCAATAATGGTACTGTCTTAAATAATGTTAACACACCACTTTGATTATTGCACCATATCAATAGGACCATCAGGGGCGGTGTTGAAGTTGTAGTTCCGCCTATGAAAAACAAAACAAATGAAAGTTTGAATACAAAATCAGCACTGAGATAATAAGGGATGAAACAAATCAAGGCTGGTGTAGGGGGGACACAGGTGGCTTATCACCCACAGGTTTTTGCTTCACACTAGCACAATCTGCACTGAATGTGGATCGAGGTATGGGCAGTGCCTGCTGCGTTAGAGTGAAGCAAATTTTATAGGCCTTGGGCTGTTTCACGCATAAATCAGGACTTCCAACCTAAAGTAAATTACCTAAATTAACTTCCATTGGACCGTGGGTAGATTTCCCTTACCCTGGGAGTAAATTTGTTGAACCTGGATTATATACATATGACCTCTTAGTGTGTTTCTATACAGGTTTATCGATCTCATAAATGGTGTTGGATGGAAGCCAATTATACATGCGGATCCATGAAAGAATTATTCCATGACGTGGACCAACAGCGCATCGTGTCGCTAGTTCAACTGGATTTAAAACTTTTGTACACATTTACCAAACTCTTTTCAAATCCATACAAAACAACTTTTAACAATTTTACCAATATAATGAAATGCTTACGGAACTATTTGATTCCGCAGGTGAAATTTACATTGCTGAAGCTCTGAAAAACAAACATAGATAAAGTAACCAAACAGATTGCGAGAGTTGCAAAGAGACCATTATCATCCTGACACGTCCTAAAATAAATGACCTTACCTTTCCGTATCAAGGTTATCTTTTGGTTATGGTAAATGGATTGGTTTTTCATAGCCTTCATGGCTCGTCTGAAACTGGGTAGACAGAGATTGGTAGATGGAAGGTGAGGATGGAACCATAGATGATCCACGCATACACAAGACTGGTTGATGGTTAATATTAGTATCCTATGCTATGTCCCCGGCCCATACAGGTCACGGGGCGGAGCAACCCACAAGCCTGCACCAGAATGGTGCCATCACTATCAAATATTTTCTCGTCACCATCTTTTAACACTAGCCAAAGACACCGAATACTGCAAGAGGGCCTTTACTACGGTGACTCTGTTACTGTTATACCTTACACACCTATTGGGATTGATTAACTGAGTTAGTTACTTGTATGTGGTAGGAGAGGTGCAGCTGGCCTTCAGCTTTCTTGTACTGATTTGTGTTTTTATTGTCCCTCTATTGTTATAGATGGTTCTCTGTCCGGGATCTCCCCCAAAGGTCAGACCTCACTCAACGGGGCTGCCCAGGGACCCCCCCCCCCCAACTAGGTCTCCCGGGACACTCCCTGGAGCAAACGCTCTCCCCTCTCCAGGCCAGGCAACGACCCCAAAGGCAATGGCCTGCCCCGGAGGTGGGAAAGGGGAGGGACAGCTGACCATACGGGAGGGGGGCCCATCCTGAGAACCCATCTTTTTGTGTGTTACGCTTTTCCTGCGTGTTATCCCAGCTGTGTCCTACCTGTTATTTCAAAGTTAGTTGTCATTGTTATCTGCGATGTCGCGTTATCTAACCTCTTGCAGTGTGGATATAATTCGCGATGCGCTAGGATCTAAATAGGTCCTTATCTGCAGTGGTTAGTATCTGTGGAGTAGAAGTTCTTCCTTTCATTATTCCGATAGATTTCTCAGAGCTAATTCGCTATGCAATAATACCAAAATGTGACCATGCTTTCCGTATTTGTATTTGATATTGTCAGTTTTGCCACCAGGATAACGTGCTTTAGAATTAAAAGATCAGCTGACTTCAGGCTGTCATGATAGGGGATGCCAAGAAGGCAAGTGGAGCTGGTTAGATGGATCCGTTGACCTGTATTGCTGTTAATCAGGTTCTCTACCTCTGAAAACCCAAACTTAAACTCAAGCTCACAGTCCTATTGGCGTAGAGTTACCAAAATATACTACAACTGAATTTTGCACCGCCGCCTAGAGGCAAACGCGCGGAGGTCATGAAAAATGCTGTCTTTTACAAAGCCAAATATGGAAAATATTGAATTTTGTTCATGTTCAGCTATCGCTACAGGTCCTGATTGACGTCACTTATTGTGGAATTATAAAATCAATCTCTGTGGGAAAACGCTGGCTTTTTTTTTTGTGTGTGTGTGTGTGGCTATTTTTTCTTTTACTTTTCTTTTAGTCGCAGTAGCACTGTCACAATTTTGCATCATAAATTTACCATTATATCAAGCATTCTTTTCATACTACTAGTTGGCCCAGAGACTCGGGGAATACACAGATATGATGTTTAAAGCTAAGTTTCGATTACTAATATATAAACTGAGGCTGACAACGAAATTTCCTGTCATAATTTTTAATTCTACTCTTATTTTTCCCGGCTGAAAATGTGCGAAAACTTTTCTTCTGTCCAACTCAGTTGTGGCTCAAAATCAACCAAAGTATTAAAAAATAGAGCGAACTTCAAGACCTTTTAAAATATGCCCACGTACGACCATTTACGTTTTTCTATGCGTGATATGATATTTTGTAGAATTTAAGGCCCGAAGGTTAAGAAGCCTTTCATGATTACATGTGAGGTCTTAACTCCTTTTTTTCATACTATGCGCCATGAGCCCGCCCCCCCCCCTCCCCATCAGCGCGAAAATTGTGTGCACGGTTTTTTTAATGATGCGAAGGAGACAGTGTCTCATCTTATGATTTCTAGTATCTCTAGAGTTACCATCTTTATTGGTTCCCAGCCAACGACACATGGAAATCCCGTCGCGTTGGATTGACGTCAAACAGATAGGAATGTCGTCGTTCTGGGCATAGGCCCATTGGTTGCGACATCGCGCCATCTCGATTTGATGTTGGAAATCCGTCTTACGGTAACCCTACCAATCATACCGATGCCCTATACAAATCTATATTGGATTGACGTAAGGACGGCGGCTGGATTAGATGAGCATAATAAAACATACACAGAAAGGGTTTTCGTTTCAGGCGGGTCTATATTGAATTAGTGCACATTCTTGTTTAAGTTGACCACTTCATTATATTTCACATGGCTTGTAAATACTTTCGTCAGTGCAGTATTAAGTTATCTTGAGGAGACAAGACATTAGAAACAAAAAACGTTAGCAAAGCAGAAAGTGGATTCATCCTAGACCAATCACTGGAGCTTCCATCACTTTTCGGTTTTATCAATATTGAAGGAGTCATGAGAAAAGTTTGTCAGTTACTTTAGAATGTCAATAGCAAGTTTTGGTGAGCTCCTGAATCGACTGGGCTCTTTACTCCTCAAGCAGAGTTCTCAGTAAGATGAAGGATGCCATCTCACCGACATGTCTTGCACAAAGTTTATTACAGGTTCAGTTCAACATTAATACTTACCTTCTCCATTATTTCGGAAATTCAAAGAAAACAAAACACAAACAAACAAACAAACAAAAAACACAATAAATGAATGTCATAGGGCAGTGACGTCACGGCAAAAACGTGATGTATCTGAATACGCTAATGCTAAATATAGCGAAGTGTGTTTGTCATGCCTTAGACAGACGTATCGTATTCAAATGGGTGCCGTGGTGACAATGACGGTCGTAATGGCGCTTTTGAAGACATGTACAAAAAGCTTTGTTTATTTCCAGCAAGGCATTTGTCGCACAAAGTAATGCCCTCAAATTCGTTCGATCCACGGCCCAGTTTAATAGTTTTAATACCTGGTGTACTTGCAAAACCAGATAAGAAAAGTGTTATTTTTTTTTAGTTTTAAAAGCCAGTGTGTAGCAGTTGGCGGAAGCTCTGATAGAACAGAAGCCCCCAGCCTGAACATCTGCCACGAAAATCGGGTAAGACTTTTGATTTATCCTATTTCCAGGCAAATTGTCTTCTGAAGTTTTCTGTAATAATAGAGAAACTGGCCATTTCTACAAATGGTAAAACACAAAGATAAACATTTTATTTCTAAACCGAAAATAATCGGCATGATTAGTTTGGTTTGTACGGTTGCCTGATATTGTGTACGGAGCCATCCATAAAATTCAAAACAAAATCATAGGCAAAAAATAGTTTCTCTGGAAATTCGTGGACAATCCGTGGGACTGCTAGACTCTAAAAGAATCATATTATTCAGTCAGATAATAAACTGAATTACCAAGCTAAATCGAGTGCGACGGAAGGTAGGCTTAGAATGCGCATAATTCATATTACTTCCTAGTGGATGGTGGCATGTCAGACCCTAATCTGAGCCACCCGGACCCAATCAGTAGGGTCAGATAGAGAGAATAAAACAAATCTCCAAAATAAATGGATAAAATCCGTGCAAATATTCCTCAAACCAGGTGGAGCCGAGAAACGAACTTTCAGCCGATGTAATTTCCCGATCGACATGGGGCTAGATAGATCTTCTTTGGACCACAAGTTTTTTACACGGCATTGCAGGTCAAGGTAGGTTGATCCCTTTTGCTGAGAGAGAGAACAAAACTTTCTGTGAAGCGTCAAGAGCAATTTTTTGGATTGGACGCTATTATAAGGCGGGGGACGGGGGTGGGCGGGCGGGTCCTGAAAGCGATTTTTGTTATTCTGAGAAATAGACAATTTTAACTATCATAATCAAATTCAGGGTGTCTGAATTAGTAGAAAGAAATGTAAAAAAAAAAAAATTTTGTCATATGGTTGCCATGGGGGTGCCGCCATCTTGGATTTTGAATCTCCAAAAAGTGTGAACTCAATATAGACAGGCTCATCCAAATTTTATTGGATTTAATTGAAACTTCTGTTATGTCTTATTCAATCCAATTAACAACTTTATACAATAGGGAATTTTGATATCTCCTCTACAGATCTTTGAATTTTTGAAAATGGAATGTAGCGGAAACTTCTGGTGCTTGAGAGGTGTGTCCGAGGTCATATTGGGCCGCCAGGCGGACCGTTTGTTGGTTAAGGGGGGGGGGGGGGGGGGCGCGGGTCCTGAAATCGAAATTAGGCTTCAAAATATCGATATCACGATTTTGTACTTTTCGGTTAGTTTATCCATTTAGGAACACTATTTTACTAACCAAATGTCAATTTTGAATGTTTATAACCCTGAGATATGGCTTTTAGTGAGGTGGGGGGTCACGAAAAAGGCACAAGAATCATGCCATCGGGCGGCAAAATTTGCCCTAAATAACATCTTAGTGTCGCTATCAAAACCCCTACTCCTCCGTACACATCTGTCATAAGCCTTTGGTTGTTTGGAAATCATTGTTGAGGGCCAGCACACCAGTAATGATGACTTTAGCCATGTGTAACACGTTTCAATAACATTTTTATTCAAAAAAACTTTCTAGTGCGATTTTCTCGAAATTGCACTTTTGATCAGTGATTTGTGAACTAGTTTTTTATTTATTGACCAATTGGTATAAAGTTTGGCTAACAACATGTTTGAAAAAATAAAAAAATTCGTACGGACGGAAATTTGTTTAACTTTTCATCTTTTTTTTTTTTGCTTGAATTTTTTTGTGATAGAAAATAAGAAAAAATGGAATTCTGCTACATACCATTTTCAAAAATTTATAATAAAAGATCTGTCAGAGATATCAAAATTCTCTTCTGTATTCAGTTTTTAATTGGATTGAATAAGACATAAGAGAAGTTTTAAATAAATCCAGTAAAAATTAGCGAAGCCTATCTATATTGAATTTGGTACTTTTTGGAGACCCAAAATCCAAGATGGCGGCGCTCCCATGGCAACCATATGACAAACAAAGTTTTTTACATTTTTTTCTGCTAATTCAGACACCCTGAATTCGATTATAATAGTTAAAATTGTCTATTTCTCATAATAACAAAAATCGCCTTCAGGACCTGCACCAACCCTTAAAAAAGACTTCTATTATGTGGGTCACAATCTAAATCTGCTAAATATGGAGGGCATGACCTTCGCCCCAGCCAATGAGAAGGCTCAATTTATTGCTCCGTTTACAGTCGACCAAACAGTGAAATAGAAGCGAAGTAAAGCTCGGGAATAATCACGCACCCTATTATGTTTTACTGTGGCAGTACAGTGCTATTGTATGCTTGTTTAGAAGTGAATGGGATGCCTTAGGCCTGTTACCTTGACCTAGACCTGTAGGCAACATATAAATAAAGGTCTCGAAACCAAGTATTCAGTAAAACGTGTGGCTTTGGTGGCGACACTGAGGTGTTATTTAGGGCTAATTTTGTGGCCCAATAGCAGGATTCTGCTGACTTTTTTTTTTTACCCCCACCTCACTAAAAGGCATATGTCAGGGTTATAAACATTCAAAATTGGCAGACGGTTAGTAGAATAGTGTTCCTCAATGAATAAACTAACCGAAATGTACAAAATCTCGATGTCGATTTTTTAAAGCCTAATTTCTATTTCAGGACTCCCCACCTCCTTCCCCTCACCCCCAAATGATCCTCATTATTAGTAGTATTATTATTATTGTTATTATTACTATTACTGTCATGTCTGGTGCTAATGGCCAAGTAATGCTCTCTCTCATTTTACTCACAATGAGTTATGTTGAGTTCTGTGATGGTATTTATCCTGCTGCAAAATTTGAACAAGCATTATTTTGTTGTCTCTGCAAGTCAACATCAACTAACTTACTAACTATGTTACTCTCCAATAAAGTTAATAAATGAATGTCCAACCATTGTGTGTGTATTTACATGCATGGCGCATGACCCTGTCTTAAAACTTTATAAGTTTGGGGTTTTTTTTTGGGGGGGGGGGGGGGAGTGTATCAGATTATGTTTTTAAAATATTCCAGAATGTAAGATGTCGAATAAATTTCTACATCTTATCTCATCATTTCAACACAAAGCTGGTGTTCGGTCTCAGGGGGGAAAAGGGCCTGGAAGAATGACTTGTATTGTCTGTAGAATAAGATAAACAAACAATCTTGGCAAATAGGTTTTTCGTCTTTTGTTTTTTGTTGTTGTTGTTTTTTTTTGGGTCAGAAAAAATCCTTACATACTGGGAACTGTTTGGGGGTTGAGGACACGGGGCACCCGGGGTTTTTGTCCTCAGGATAGCGTAAATTAAAATGTTTTGTGCTTATTTTTTAAACGGAGTCATCATTCCTCTCGTCGGAACCGTCTTTTCATTTCCCTGACGTCCTGTTCAGTCACTTTCCCCCCGTTCTGTCAGACTTATCATTTTCTTTCATGTCCAATTCGGTGCCTGAAATTCATTGCTGTCCTTTTTTTTTTTTTTTTCATTTTCTTTCCTATCCTGTCAGTGTCTTCCCCGTTGTCCTCTGCTACTTTTCATTTTCCTTCATGTCCTATTAGTGACTTTCTTCCAGTTCTGTCCAAATTTTTACTTCCGTTCATGTCCTATCAATGACTTACCGCCATTCCCGTCCGACTTTTCATTTTCCTTCACGCCCTATCAGTGACTTTTCTCCAGCCCTGTCAGACTTTTCAAATATTTTTATGTTCCATCAAGTCCCGTCAGTCACTTTTCTCCTGTCTTGTTCGATCACTATTTCTTCTAACACAGCAGAGATTAAAGACTTCACTGAATCCATTCTTGAACACATTTAACGGGTACACAAGTGAGCTCTACTTCTGAGTAATATGTCTGGTGTTAGCCTCCTATATGGAAATCAATCATTTTATCTTATATTATTATAGATTACATTAGACAATAGACAAGTGGAAATTACAATGCCAGTGACTGTTAGAGAGACAGTTACCGAAAAAATAGGCTGATGACAATGAATTAATTTAGCAACTAAGTAATCGATTAGTCAGTTAATCCTTTGGTTGGATTACCCAGATTTTCATGTTAACCGAATATTCATTATCTGATCAATTGATTTAGTTGTTCTGCCTATGATTCTTTTTACAGTGCAAGAGGCTGTCCAGATGCCTACCAAGAGAACAGATGCCATACTGACCACAGGGGTCCTGTTGCTGGGTTTAGGATTCGTTCTGCAAGTCGTAGGCGTAGCTACCCCATCTTGGAGGTCCTATGGAGGAACAAAAACATTTGGGCTATTTGAATCCTGTGTGAACGACGAACGTTCTGAGCATGCCGGTAGGTCTTTCAAGTCGCGGTCTCGAGGATATCTATTGGACAAGACTGAAATACAAGTCCAATCTAATGGGTCTTTTTTTTTCAAATTTTTTAAATATTATTATAGGAAATGTACATAAAATGGCGTAATTTGCAAATAAAAACGTTTTTAATGGATGCCAAAATTCAGTTTGATCATTAAAAATGGACATCAAAAGATAAAATTATAAAAATATTTTTCATGACAAAAATTAAGTACATACCAATTTGGGTTAATATGGAGAAAATATTGAGTTGTGGTCACTGTTCGGTTAGCTATAGATTATTGTGTTAAATTCTATGGTCCTATAACAACAGACAGACGTGGACTTTTATTAGAGGACCATGGCCTAATTACAAAGTCCAAAAAGAGAAAATATTGAGATGTGTTCAGTGTTCGACTATAGATTACTATGTAAAATAAAACCGGGGCAATGTAAATCACCAAAGAGGGCAAGAACGTGAGTTAACGACGCAATGTGGCTTCGTGCATCAACTATTCACCAACAAAAAAATTCACAGATTGACCAATGGTTGAAGAATGATTTTTAAAAAAGGAACCGCCTGTTCACATAGATAGATAGATAGCTAGGTAGATAGATAGATAGATAGATAGATAGACAGATAGATAGACAGATAGATAGATAGAAAGATAGATAGACAGACAGACAGACAGACAGACAGACAGACAGACAGACAGACAGACAGACAGACAGACAGACAGACAGACAGACAGACAGACAGACAGACAGACAGACAGACAGACAGACAGACAGACAGACAGACAGACAGACAGACAGATAGATAGATAGATAGATAGATAGATAGATAGATAGATAGATAGATAGATAGATAGATAGATAGATAGATAGATAGATAGATAGATAGATAGATAGATAGATAATGTGTATGTTTTTCGACAGAAACGTTCGGTTTTCTGAAAGTAATCCAAGCTTTCAGTGTTGGAGGAGCACTGCTGGAAGGCATAGCCTTACTCAAGAGTATCATTTTCTGTCTCATGGTTTACAAGGGAAAAACAGGCCATTGGAAACTTGCAATGTTCTCAGGTGTGGAGGCCCTGCTTGCAGGTGAGTGACATAGATTGTCACCTGGGGTAAAAGAACATTATTATCACGAATACTCAAAAGTTTTACATAAATAAGGCATGATTGGCCAGTGGCCTGCAGAAATGGGGCGGGGCAGAGAGGGCGATGGCCTCTGGCATCCATTTCAGGGGGGCAATCAATCAATGAGTGAAATTAAGATTTCTTTGTTTTTTTTTAATTTAAAATTATCTCAGTTAACTTCATTGTAAAAAGCTGCCCTGCAGTCCCACAAGCTGATGGGAATGTGGAGCAGTGTTTGCAAGCGAGACCAGAGTAGAGAAACCTGTTATAATATTCTGTGCATAATGCTTATTAAGATAATATTATAAAGTAGCGCTAAATCTATGGGCGCTGTAAAGTTCTCTTAAATGGCTGAGTTATGTTTAATTTGAACCAAAATGTTTATTTCATCTGCTTTTGCATATTTAAAATGTCTTTCTTTCTTACAATTCTCAATGCTGGGGCCTACACTTGAGTCTTGGGACATAAAATCAAAGAATTGGCCACTGGTATCATTAAACCTGCGCACACCACTGGATAGGCCCAACAAAGAGATAAACGAGACAAATAAATTATATCATATGTCCATGGAAGATCAAAGTGTCAAACTTCAAATTCAGAATGCAACAAAAATGTTCAGATATGAATTTCGATAGATAATTGCTACAGAGGAAAGAATAATTATACGGAAGGGGAAGCTCAGAAATGAAAATACAAAAGAACAGAATTATCTTACATCTCCTGGTCTAAACTGATTTTTTAAAATGTTTTTTAAGTGTTTTTGGCATAACAGCAGGAGCAAACAGATAATAAATCGCATAAATCGTCACGATAACCACTCTTGTTCTCATTTTTACATGAATACAAGACCATTGATGCCTATACTTTTCATTCTTGCATACATTTACAAATTTTACTAAGTTAACAGAATTTTTAACATTAACATATAAAAATTAAAACTAATCTTTTAATTTTTGTGTGTAATTTATTGACAACGGCTTTAAGTGAAGTGTTTTACTTTAATTAAATTCTCTCCGTTAATCCACAGCTTTGCTGATCTTTGTTGGGGTTGTGCTGTTCATTTTCTACCTTCTGTTTGTCAACTATCCCGGCTATTCTTTCTACCTGTGTGCTGTTGCTTCGGGTCTCACTGGATTGGGAGGGATATCGGTTTTGATAGGAAGAGCACGGATAATCGCATCAGCGGCTCCTCAACCTGGGCTAGTCATAACCCCCGGCGGTCCATCAATGGCCGTTGCCTATCAGGTCTCCAGCGGTGCTATCTATGCCCCAGATTACCAACATACAGAATCTTCATTAATGCAGCAGAACCAGGGGTCCATGTATCCCACGCCACAGATTTTACCCCAACAGCACGCAGCATGTCCACCTCCACAGTACGCAGCGTATCCGCCTCCACAGTACGCAGCGTATCCACCGCAGCAATTCCCTTCTCCTGGAAATCTGACACAGCCGACTAACCAACCACCAGCTACAGAAAAAAAAGACTTAACTGTCTGAGAACTGTCGGAGGAATTATCAAAATTTTTTATGGTTAAAAGTGGGATTTCTTGCTGTTTCTATCCTTGTTGAAGTTATATTTGTAGATTTTCAACTGCAGACCGGTTGTCCTTTTTCCCTTTTTATTTGAACTGAGTTTTCTCTTGCCCTTTGAATCTATCTTATAAATATTTGCTGTCATGATGTTATTGTAATTATTATTGTTATTCTCGTTCTCAACGAAGAGGGGTTTCCCCTTTCCAAATCATTGCGCCCTACAACCTTACATGTCATTATACGAACCACTTAATACATGGTAATTTCTGACCATAAACAAACAGCAACATTTAAAAACTTAATGTTTCCTCTGATCTGAACGCAATTTGCTATGCGAGTTTAATGATTAAAATCTTGAAGATTCGACATTCCACAGTACTACACCTTGAGTCGTGGGGCATGCAGTCCAGGCGTTGGCCCTGGCATCACCAAACCTCTGCTCGCTGTATAGGCCAAACAAAGAGATATAAGAAATAAATAAATTATATCACGTTTCATGGAGGATGACTGTTGAAGCGTGGTTGTGTCATTTTATAACATTTGCTTTTTCTTTTCCGGTGCCATCTGGGTGGAAAATATCAATGTCTAGCTGTCAATTAGCTGTGCTTCAGTTAACGATATGTACGTCTAAGGGATATAACCAAGAAAATAGTACACTTTTATCAAAACGGCAAAGCTTATCTCCCATGTTGTTTAAACGCTTGGTATGTAACCATAAATGAAAGAAACTAAAGAATACAGAATTGCCCCTCCACTCACAATACCATTTGCATTTAATACAAGTTGAATAAAGCCAAATGGGCTAAGGAGCAGTTTGAGATTGCCTGTGAGAGGCTCTTCTGGGTGATCTAGGAGCTAACCACTGGCGGTGCATAACTTAAGTACAATGCATATAACGAAATTGTACACTTTAAAAATATTTTTGAGGGGTTGGAAAGTCTTCGGATTTTCTATCTTATCTTGGGGGGTTTACATGTGGGATTGTTGGGGTTTTTGAAACCCGTCCCCGGAAACTCTGTATTTAGCAGCAGAGGTCAAGAGCC
Organism: Onchidella celtica; assembly: GCA_963931925.1. Lineage (NCBI taxonomy): Eukaryota > Metazoa > Mollusca > Gastropoda > Systellommatophora > Onchidiidae > Onchidella > Onchidella celtica. The sequence continues at coordinate 35,052,135 of OZ007583.1, read as the reverse complement.
CAGGCCAGGATTTATAAAAAGAAAGGCCCCCGTATAAATTTAACTTTATGTAAATTGTTGAGTCAGCTATTGTTATCTATGGAAACTAAAGAGTACATGCAGATAAAAGATATTGTAAATTTGGTGATTTGCCGAGTACTTTAATTTGTAGGTATGAAAGGAAAACCCAACCGGCAATGCCCCAGGCCCCTCAAGTTATCAATCCGGTGGTGCGAGCGTCTGTGAATTGTTTATACTTGCTCCAAAATGTTCTTCGGCGACGTGAATTTTTCTGAATAAGATGGTTAAAGCTTTGTTGTTGCTTTTTTGTGTGCCTTCAGTCAAATGAACAGGGCCATCCTATATTTATTTCAAGGACTGCTTTGTACTGGCCCAATAAAACAGTTTCTTCCAAGCCTTCGATGTCATTTTTTTCCCCCAGCATTTTAAACTGTCGACTTTTTTTTTTGCTTCTTTGTTTTCACTCTTTTAATTAATCTTTAAGCCGTTTGTTGCTCTAATTTTCAATGGTCATTAGTGTTATCCATGGTATTTTCTCTCTCTCTCTCTCTCTCTCTCTTTCTCTCTCTCTCTCTCTCATGCACACATACGTACACTCTTTCACACACTCTCTCTCTCACGCACACACACGTACATACTTCTCACACTCTATCTCTCATACGCAATCTCTCTCTCTCTCTCTCTCTCTCTCTCTCTCTCTCTCTCTCTCTCTCTCTCTCTCTCTCTCTCTCTGGGACTCCCATACCCCTTATTCCCCAATTCCGCACCGTTGTATTTCATGTGTGTATTTCTGTTTCTCTATGACTGAGTATGAGTGTGAGAGAGAGAGGGCAGAGAGAAAGAGAGGCAGACAGACAGAGACAGACATACAGGTAGACAGACAGGCAGAGAAGCAAAATACCGGGGATGGAATAGGGTTAAGGGACAGCTTTTTTTCATTGACGGATGGAGTCTCAGGTATGGCCAGAACTTGGACAGAGATAGCGAAGCAATAAAAGTTCAACTCCCGTGGTTGCCTCCAAAGATACATTATAGGCCTACCAGTGTACTGTGTCTTGGGTACCTCTTCACCCAGGTTTCACCTCATTCACATCAGTTCCCCTCCCCCCCCCCTCTCTCTCTCTCTCTCTCTCTCTCTCTCTCTCTCTCTCTCTCTGTCTCTCTCTCTCTCTCTCTCTCTCTCATTCTTTCTCTCTCTCATCTATATATATCTGTCTCTCCTTCTGTGTGTGTGTGTGTGTGTGTGTCCCTCTCTCTGTGTCCCTTTACATTTCTCACTCTCTCTTTCCTTCTCTCTCCCTCTCCCTCTGTGGGAACCAGTCCCTATATTAATCCTACCAACCCTCGGGATATCCTGTACGAATCTACATTGGATTGAACTAGGAGTACTAGTAGGGTAGTGACCAAGGGCTCTGTGAAAAAGTATAATTTAATGTTAAGACAAACATGTTCGACGACGCTACAAGAAAATCCTGTTCCTACAGTTACCATCAAGATAAACTGGATGACAATCCTGTGGATTTCTGATTCTGCAGAGAAAACAAATTAAATCACTGTTTTGGAGTTTGGTTTAATTACTGATGTCACACAAACAGGACCTCGCTAGTGGAAGTGGTTTTCACTGTCAAAAGTACACGTTTAATTTCTTGCGTCCGTTTCCCAATGGAATTTTTTTGCTGTTTAATGGTTTTATTTTCAATAATGGTAATGGGTCTTAAATGGTGATAATTTAAAACACACCACTTTGATTATTGCACCATATCAATAGGACCATCAGGGGCGGGGTTGATGTTGTAGTTCCGCCTATGAAAAACAAAACAAATGGAAGGTTTGAATAGAATGAGCAGCACTGAGATACTAAGGAATGAAACAAATCAAGGCTGGTGTAGGGCCAGACCAGTGGCTCTTCACCCATAAATTTTTCTTTCACACTAACACAATCTGCACTGCCCTTTGCATCTCATAAATGATGTTGGATGGAAGCCAATTACACATGAGGATCCATGAAAGATTTATTCTATGACCTGGACCCACAGCCCGTCATGTCGCTATTTCAACTGGATTTAAAACGTTTTATACACATTTACATAACTCTTTTCAAACCCACACAAAACAACTTCTGAGAATTTTAGCAATGTAATGATAATGTATACGGAACTATTTAATTCCACACGTGAAATTTACATTGCTGAAGCTCTGAAAAACAAACAAATAAAGTACCCAAACAGATTGCGAGAGGTGCAAAGAGACCATTATCGTGCTGACGCGTCCTAAAACCCAAACTTAAACTCAAACTCACGGTCCTATTGGTGTAGAGTTACCAAAGAAACTGGAAATAATAGATAAGACAGCTAGTGCTGTTAGCGTGCACAAATATTGCATCGCCGCCAAGCGGCAAACTCGCGGAAGACATGAAAAGTGCTGTATTTTATAAAGCCAAATAAGCAAAATATTGAATTTTTTTCACTGTTCAGCTATTGCTATAGGCGTTGATTGGCATCACTTATTGTTGGATTATAACCTCAATCGCCGTGGGGAAAACTCTAGCTATTTTTTTCCTTTTTTTTTTTTCAGTCGCCGCACTACTGTCACAATTTTGCATCAAAAATTTACCATATCAAACATTCTTTTCATACTATGCACATTGAGCTCCGTCCCCAATCAGCACGGTTTGTTGTGTTGTTTGGTGTTGTTGTTTTTTTTTGTGGTGCACTACTCCTAGTTCAATCCAATGTAGATTCGTACAGGATATCCCGAGGGTTGGTAGGATTAATATAGGGACTGGTTCCCACAGAGGGAGAGGGAGAGAGAAGGAAAGAGAGAGTGAGAAATGTAAAGGGACACAGAGAGGGACACACACACACACACACACACACACAGAAGGAGAGACAGATATATATAGATGAGAGAGAGAAAGAATGAGAGAGAGAGAGAGAGAGAGACAGAGAGAGAGAGAGAGAGAGAGAGAGAGAGAGAGAGAGAGAGAGAGAGAGAAAGAGAGAGAGGGAACTGATGTGAATCTATGTCATACCTGTATGTGTTTCGCCTGTGGCTAGTTGTATTCTTGCTCGTAGCTTCTAATCAGTAGGTCGCCATCTTTGTTCTCTCCCCTGTCTGTAATAACAGTCAACCGTAGTTGTTTCCCCCTTTTGATAGTAGGTCTGTTCCAGTAGTCGGTGATGTAGGTCTGTTCCAGTAATCGGTTATATCATTCTCCTCCCTTGTTTGAATTGGCTGCCTCCTCCGTATCACAACCTATTTCTAATGTTCTGTTCTTCACTATTAGGCCTAGTTCGCCGCTGTCCTAACCTCCCCAACCCTTTTCTCAGTTTCCTATTTCTCTATTGTTTGTCACACTCTTCCCAACATAATATTACCGTTCTTCACGAATCACTGTTCTTGGACGTAAATAATAATTGTTCTTGTGCTATCCACTACTTGTGGTAGAAGCAATTACTCTCATCTTAATGTTTCAAGTATCTTTGGAGTTAACATTTTTGTTGGTTCCCAGCCAGCGACCCATGGAAATTCCGTCGTGTGGGATTGACGTCAAACATATAGGAATGGCGTCGTTCTGGGCATAGATCAGTTGAATGCGATATCGTGCCACCTCGGTTTGATGTTGGAAATCCGTCGTACGGTGATCCTACCAACTTTACCGACGCCCTGTACAAATCTTTGTTGGATAACCGCACAGACTAATAAAATATACAGACTGGATGATCCCACTGTGTGACGTCACAAAACAGCGAAAGGTCATGAACCATCCGCCACATTAGGTTTACGCTGACGACCGACGCTTCAGCATAGCTACAATGTTGAATGACACCATTTTGACGCGCCTATTGAACGCGGAAGTTTGGTTCCGCACCAAGAAATTAATACATGTATAACCAACCTTGACAAATAAAAAGAAATTTCTACTGCAGATAGAACTAGAATCGGAATTTCCCGAGCGGCGGCCATGTTAGTTATGCGGCCCCCGCTCGGGAAATTCCGTAAAAAACGACACAGCCCGAAGCTCGTGTTTCCAGTCTGGTTAATTTATTAGTCTGTGGATAACCGTAAGGACGGCTGCTGGACTGGATGCGCATAATGAAATAAACATACACAGAAAGGGCTTTCGTTTCAGGCGGGTCGATAATGAATTCGTGCACATTCTTGTTTGAGTTAAAAATTTCATTAGAATTCATATTGCTTAAATGTACTTTTGTAAGTGCAGTATTTAAGGTATCTTTAAATTGAAAAGTCACAATATTTATTTCCTAAGCTTGAAGTTCCCAGTCCTGAGGAAGACCTTCACGAGACCATGACCAGTGTTGAGGCTAAAAATGTTAAAGCCACCACCACTGACCTTATCGTACAAGGATATCGACAGTTATAAAAAAACTAGCTGAGGTCCCTGGCCCTGCCCGGGATAAATCGGTTTGAATATTTAGTTTCAGTTCTGGGTGGTTATTATGGACCTGCTTCATCTGGTCTGTTCCTATTTGTTTATTTTATTTTTGTTTGTTTGTTTTTAAATAAGTCTTACTGCACTGCCTTTGTGAGTTGACACCCTGTGCATCCCGTACAACAGCATGATTTGCGCACGGGTTAGTGTGTTTGATAGTGAACACATCGCAGGAAGTGATAACGAAACCTTAAAATGGCGAACCATGGCTCGAAATAGATCTAAATGATGGCGAAACAATAAATTTCCAATTAAAAAAACGAACAGATTTGAGACTTCTATTAAAAATTGTGCACTCTTACATTCATTCTGATACACCATATAAAATTTGAAGTCTGAGCGTTGAGTGGTTCAGAAGCCTTTTGCAACGAAAAATCTCAAGTCCACAAATATATATAGTGTAGAAGATATGTAAATGATGTGACTAATGAAACTTGTTTCATTAAAATAAAATAAAAAATAAATGCAAAGAGCTACAAGGAAGAAAAATTTCAAAATAATGATGACAATGTCAAAGTTTATACTGGTTTATCTGCTTAAGAGCATCTATCTTTTTAAATTCTATTTTCAATGGAATTTCTCCTCTCCATCTGTCTGTCTGTCTGTCTGTGTGTGTGTCTCTCTCTTCTTTTCTCTCTCTATCCCTTCGTCTCACTCACTCTCAACTTCTCTCTCTTCCTCTGTCTGCCCCCCGGCCCCTTCATCTCTCTCTCTCTCACACATTCTCTCTCTCTCTATATATATATATATATATATGTCTCTCTTTCTCTCTCTCTCTCTCTCTCTCTCTCTCTCTCTCTCTCTCTCTCTCTCTCTCACTCTCTGCACTTTGGTAAGAGATTATACAAATTCTCTATTTTCTTGCCCGCCCTCCCGCCCTTGTAAAAAAGGGAGAGAGAGAAATTCCAGTGGTGCACAGCCTCCTCCGACGACAAGTAAGAAACTGTTGCACAAGAATTAGATCATCCTAAAATCTCGCCGTTTTCCGATTTCTCAATGATTATAATGCGCGTACAATGCTCCGTCCTAATTATACTACCTAAAGATCACAGATTTGAAAACTCCGACAAAACAGCCTAAGTAGGCACGAGCCGATTTTGATCTACCGATTAGTTGCATGATGATGTCATGACATTAGAAACAAAAAAACGATCACGAAGCAGAAAGTGGATTCATCCTAGACCAATCATTGGAGCTTCCATCATCTTTCGATTTTATCAGTATTGAAGGAGTTATAAGAAAAAGTTTGTCAGTTATTTTAGAATGTCTATAGCAAGTTTTGATGAGCTCCTAAATCGACTGGGCTCTTTACTCCTCAAGCAGAGTTCTCAGTAAGATGAAGGATGACATCTCACCGACATGTCTTGCACCATGTTTATTAAAGGTTAAACACTAACCTTCGCCATTATTTGGCAAGCTCAAACAAAAAAAATTATCACAAAAAATGATTGCATAGACAATAATTATATGAATGCCATAGTGCGGTGACGTCACGGCAAAAACGTGGTGTTTCTGAATAATATGCTAATGTAGCTCAGGGTATTTGCCATGCCGAAGACGGGCGTAGTGCCGTGTCCTATTGAAATGGGTGCTGTGGTGACAACGACGGTTGTAAGCCTACGTGGAGTGTTTGAAGAGATGCACAAAGAGCTTTGGTTATTTCCAACAAGGAACTGTAGCGTACAAGATGGGCCTAATGCCCTCAAATGAGTTCGATCCACGGTCCAGTTGAATAATTTTAAGACCTGGTGTATTTGCAAATCAGGGTAAGAGAAGTGTCATTTTTTAATTTTTTTTTAATTTCAAAAGCCAGTGTGTAGCAGTTGACGGAAGCTCTGATAGAACAGATGCCCCAAGCCTGAACATCTACAACGAAAATCGGGTAAGACTTTTGATTTATCCTATTTCCAGGCAAATTGTCTTTTGAAGTTTTCTGTAATACTTGAGAAACTGGCCATTTCTACAAATGGTAAAAGACAAAAGGCAACATTGTATTTCTAAACCGAAAATAATCGGCATGATTAGTTTGGTTTGTACGGTTGCCTGATATTGCGTACGGAGCCATCCATAAAATTCAAAACAAAATCATATCCAAAAAATAGCTTCTCTGGAAATTCGTGGACAATATGCGGGTCTGCCAGACTTTCAAAGAATCGTATTCAGTCAGATAATAAACTGAAATTACCCAGCTAAATCGAATGTGTCGGAAGGTAGGCTTAGAATGCGCATAATTCATGTTACTTCCGGGTCCGACATGTTTGGGTGAAACCGTCTACCACCATGGCGGATGGTGGTATGTCAGACCCCAATCTGAGCCATCCGGACCCAATCAGTTGGGTCAGATAGAGACAAGTTTAAAAATCTCCAAAATAAATGGATAAAATCCGTACAAGATTCCTCAAACCAGATGGGGGTGAGAAACGAAATACTTTCAGCCGATGTCATTGCCGATCGACATCGGGCTAGATAGATGTTGTTTGCACCAAACGTTTTTACACGGCAGTGCAGGTCAAGGTAGGTTGATCCCTTTTGCAGAGGCAGAGAACGAGACTGTCTATGAAGCGTCACGAGCAATTTTTTTGGATTGGGGGCTCTAATTATATGGGAGGTTGGGCTGAAGGTGATTTTTGTTATTCTGAGAAACAGACAATTTTAACTAACATAATCAAATTCAGGATGTCTGAATTGGTAGAAAAAAATGTAAAAAAAAAAATGTGTTTGTCACATAGTTGCCATGGGAGGGCCGCCATCTTGGATTACTAGTCTCCAAAAAGAGTCAACTCAATAAATTATAGAAAGGCTTCTCCAAATTTTACTGGATTTATTTGAAATCCAATTAAAAACTGTATTCAGTAGGGAATTTCGATATCTTCTACAGATCTTTTATTATGAATTTTTGAAAATGAAATGTAGCGGAATTCCATTTTCCCCTATTTTCCATCATACAAGAATTCATTTTAAAAAAATAAAAAATTCAAAAGATAAACAAATTTCCTCCGGTATGAATTTTTATTTATTAGTTCAGACACGCTGTTAGTCAAATTTTATACCAACTGGTCAATAAATATAAAAAGAAATTCATAAATTACTGATCAAAAATGCAATTTCGCCAAAATCGCATTTGAACGTTTTTTTCAGTGGAAATATTGAAAAGTGTCACACATAACTCAAAACATCCCTGCTTGGTGTGCTGGGCCTCAACAATGATTTGCACACTACTGAAGGTTTATGACAGAATGATGTGTGCAGAGGGGTAGAGGACAAAAGGGGGTGGGATGGGCGGGGGGTGGGAGAAATAGTAGAACGGTGTATAGCACAGTCGAGAGTGATTGATATACTGGGGAAGGAGGATGGGCGCGCTTGCATCATGTGAACTTATGCAGCAACATGTACTAAAAGGACTAATGGAGAACCTCTCGCCTTTCCACTAGCTTTTGAACCCAGTACAGCTCATCTCAGCTATCCACAATAAAAACAATGTAACATAATCAGCACGCTTCTTCTGTTGGTGATCTACACCTTCTTGAGATCTCTTGTCTGACTTTTTTGCAACTGCAAGGAAGGCAAAGTGGCCTCCTATTGGGCATCTTTCACAAACGGTAACAATTTCCATGTCGTAGAGCAACGTTATAAAAACAAAGACTTGAAACAAAACCACTGTCCAGTCAGCTGACATTGTATTCTTTAGACTATTATGTGGGTTGTAGATCTTTATTTAGGGAGGATTGCTGCCCTTAGCATTTGCACCTCACTTTTCTTGTTAGTTTTGTTTATTATTGTTGTTTTTCTCCTTGTTTCTTTGGTTCTTTCCTAGTCTTCAGAAGGACTCCCTAATGGGCTGCCTTGATCTTGGTCATTCTTTTTTATTTTCGTCTAGCTCTTTTCCAGTAGGCTGGCGCCAAATTCTTAGAGACAGAAGACAAAGTTCTCTACTATGGAAGGGGGGGGGGGTGGAATATAAACTTCAATTATAGTATCGTTTTGCTTTCTGCCTCATGTCATTGGTGTTTTGTTATTTACCATTTAATTGTTGTCGCCCCTGCTGGTGGCAAGGACGAGAGTTTTTTTTCCAGTTGTGTCCCTGCTCAGTACCAAGAATTCACAAAAATGCGTGGTTTTGGTGGCGACACTGAGATGTTATTTAGGACTAATTTTGTGGCCCAATAGCAGGATTCTGCTGACGTTTTCTTGACCCCCACCTCACTAAAAGGCATATTTCAGGGTTATAGACATTCAAAATTGGCAGACGGTCAGCAAAAGAGTGTTCCTTAATGAATGAATAAACTACCTGAAAGGTACACTCGATGTCGATATTTTGAAGCCTAATTTCTATTTCAGGACACCTCACCCCTCACCCCACCCCTAAAATGATCCTCATTATTATTATTATTGTTGTTATTATTACTGTTATGTCTTGTGCGATTGGCCAAGTAATGTTTTCTCTCATTTTACTCACAATGAGTTATGGCGAGTTCTGTGATGTATTTTATCCTGCTGCAAAATTTGAGCAAGCATTTCTGGTCTCGGCAGTCAGCATCAGCTAACTTACGGGCTATTTTACCCTCGAATAAAGTCAATAAGTAAATGTCCAACCACTGTGTATGTTTTACTTTTTATTAAGCACCATCCTGTCTTAAAATGTTTAGATAATCTATAAGTTTTAGAGGTTTTTTTTTGGTTTTGATTTGGGGGGGAAAAGGGGGGGGGGGGTATCAGATAATGTTCTTTAAAAAATTCCAGAAATATAAGATGTCGAATAAATTTCTACATCTTATCTCACCATTTCAACACAAAGCTAGTTTTCGGTCTCAGTGGAGAAAACGTCCTGAAGGAATGACCTGTATTGTCTGTAGAATAGGATTAAAAGACAATCTTGGCAAATAGTTCTGTTGTTTGTTTGTTTTTTGGTCAGAAAAAGCCCTTTCATACCAAGAACGGTTTGGGGTTGAGGGCAGAGGGCACCCGGCGTTTTTCTCCACATGATAGCATAAATGTTTTGTGCTTATTTTTTAAACAGAGTCATCATTCCTCTCGTCGGAACCGTCTTTGCTCATTCACTCTCCTCCCGTTCTGTCAGACATCATTTTCTTTCATGTTCTATTCGGTGACTGAACTCCAGTGTTTTTGTTTTTTTTCTTATATCCTGTCAGTGTCTTCCCTCTTGTCCTGTCCGACTTTTCATTTTCCTTCATGTCCTATTAGTGTCTTTCTTACAGTTCTGTCCAAATTTTTTGTTCATGTCCTATCAGTGACTTACCTCCATTCCTGTGCGACTTTTTGTCGGGCTGTTTAAATACTGTGAGAACGATGTCTGTAGAGCGCATGATGCCGGTAGGTCTTTCAAGTCGTGGTCTCGAGGATATCTATTTGACAAGACTGAAATACAAGTCCAGTCTACCGGTTTTCATATTTTTTAATGTTATTATTCGAAATGTACATAAAGTGGCCTAATGTGCAAATTAAAGCCTTTTTAATGAATGCAAAAATTCAATTTCATTATCAAAAATGGACATCAAAGGACAAAATTATAAAAAGACTTTTTATGAATGGAGTACATACAAAGTTGGGTTAATATGGAGAAAATATTGAGTTGTGGTCACTGTTCGGTTAGCTATAGATAATTATGTTAAATGCTAAGGTCCCAGAACAACAGTCAAACGTGGACTTTTATTAGGGGGCCGTGGCCTAATTACAAAGCCTAAAAAGAGAACATTCTGAGATGTTTTCAGTGTTCGGCTATAGATTATTATCTAAAATAAAACCGGAGCAATGTAAATCACCAAAGAGGGCAAGAACGTGAGTCAACGAGGCAATGAGGCTTCGTGCATCAACTTTTCACCAACAAAAAAATTACAAAAAATTAACACATTGTCCAATGGGTTGAAGAATGATTTTTAAAGAATAAACCGCCTGTTCCCATAGATAGATAGATAGATAGATAGATAGATAGATAGATAGATAGATAGATAGATAGATAGATAGATAGATAGATAGATAGATAGATAGATAGATAGATAGATAGATAGATAGATAGATAGATAGGTAGGTAGGTAGGTAGGTAGGTAGGTAGGTAGGTAGGTAGGTAGGTAGGTAGGTAGGTAGATAGGTGGGTGAGTGGGTGAGTGGGTAGGTAGGTAGGTAGGTAGGTAGGTAGGTAGGTAGGTAGGTAGACAGACAGACAGACAGACAGACAGACAGACAGACAGACAGACAGACAGACAGACAGACAGACAGACAGACAGACAGATAGATAGATAGATAGATAGATAGATAGATAGATAGATAGATAGATAGATAGATAGATAGATAGATAGATAGATAGATAGATAGATAGATAGATAGATAGATAGATAGATAGATAGATAGATAGATAATGTGTATGTGTTTCGACAGAAAGGTCCGGTTTTCTGAAAATAATCCAAGCTTTCAGTGTTGGGGGAGCAGTGCTGGCAGGCATAGCCTTAGTCAAGAGTATCATTTTCAGTATCATGGTTTACAAGGGAAAGACAGGCCATTGGAAACTTGCAGTGTTCTCAGGTGTGGAGGCTCTGCTTGCAGGTGAGTGACATAGTTTGTCACCTGAGGTAAAAGAACATTATTACATGTATCGCTAATACTCAAAAGTTTTACATCAATAATGCATGATATACTCAGTGGCGTGCAGAAAGAGGGCGGAGCAGAGGGGGCGATGGCCTCTGGCATCCATTTCAGGGGGTAACCAATCAGTGAGTGAAATTAAGATTTTTTTTTTTTTAATTGAAATTATCTCAGTTAACTTTGTTGTACAAGCTGCCCTGCAGTCCCACAAGCTGATGTGAATATGGAGTTGTATTTGCAGGAGTGACCAGAGAAGAGAAACCTGTTATATATGTAAATACTGTGCATAATGCTGATTAAGATAATATTATACATAGCGCTAGATCTATTAGCGCTGTAAAGTTGTTCGAATGGTTGATTTATGTTAAATTTGAACAAAAAAATGTTTATTTCATCTGCTTTTGCATATTTAAAATGTCTTCCTCTCTTACAATTCTCACTGCTAGACGCTACACTTGAGTCTTGGGACATACAATCAAAGAATTTGCAACGGGTATCATCAAACCTGTGCACATCACTGGATAGACCCAACAAAGAGATAAACGAGATAAATAGATTATGTCACATGTCCATGGAAGATCAAAATGTTACACTTTAAATTCAGAATGCTACAAAAATGTTCAGATAGGAAATTTCGGCAGATAATTGCTACAGAGGAAATAAAAATTATACGGAAGGGAAAGCTCAAAGATGAAAATACAGAATTAGAACAGAATCATCCCACAGCTCCTGGTCTAACCTAATTGCATTTTTTAAAGTATTTTTGGCCTAACGGGAGGAGCTAACAGTTAATAAATCGCATAAATATTCACGATAACCACCCTTTTTTTTTTTTCATATTTACATGAAAACAAGACCATTGATGCCTTTACTTTTCATTCTTGCATACATTTACAAATTTTACCAAGTTAACAGAATTTTTAACATTAACATATAAAAATTAAAACTGATCTTGTAATTTTTGTGTGTAATTTGTTGACCAGCGATTCAAGTTGAATACTTTAATTAAATTCTCCCCGTTAATCCTCAGCTTCGCTGATCTTTGTTGGGTTTGTGCTGTTTCTTGTCCTTGGGGTACTCTGGCATTTGAAGTTCGAGTACTCGTTCTACCTGTGTGCTGTTGCTTCGGGTCTCACTGGATTGGGAGGGATATTGGTTTTGATAGGAAGAGCACGGATAATCGCATCAGCGGCTCCCCAAACTGGGCTAGTCATAACGCCGGGCGGCCCACCAATGGCCGTTGCCTATCAGGCCTCCAGCGGTACTGTCTGTGTCCCAAATTACCAACCTACAGAATCTTTCTTAACGCAGCAGAACCAGGGGTCCTTGTATCCCACGCCACAGATTTTGCCCCAATAACATGCAGCGTGTCCACCCCCACAGTACGCAGCGGATCCATCTCCACAATACGCAGCGTATCCACCCCAGCAATTCCCATCTATTGGAAATCTGACACAGCCGCCTAACCAACCAGCAACTACATAAAAAATACGCTTAACTGTTCGAGAACCGTCGGAGGAATTATCAAAATTTTTGATGATCAAAAAGTGTCATTTCTGGATTTTTCTTTCTTTCAACCCACATTTTAAGTAATATTTGTAGATTTTCAACTGCAGACCCGTTGTCCTTTTGTTCTTTTTATTTGAACTGATTTTTCTCTTGCCCTTTGAATCTATCTTGCAAATATTTGCTATCCTGATGTTACTGTGATTATTATTGTTTTTCTCGTTTCCAAATAAGAGGGGTTTCTCCTTTCCAAATCATCGCGCCGTACAACCCAACATGTCATTATACCAACCATTTAACACATGGTAATTTCTGACCATAAACAAACAGCAATATTTCAAAACTTTATGTTTCCTCTCATCTGAACGCAATTTGTTATGCGAGTAAAAATGACTAAAAACTTGAAGATTCGACATTCCACAGTACTAGGCCTTATTTTTTAGTCGTGGGGCATGCAGTCCAAGCGTTGGCCCTGGCATCACCAAACCTCTGCTCGCTGTACAGGCCAAACAAAGAGATATAAGCAATAAACAAATTATATCACATGTTTCATGGAGGATGACTGTTGAAGCGTGGTTCTGTCATTTCATAACATTTGCATTTTCTTTTCCCGTGTCGTCTGGATGGAAAATACCAATGTCCAGCTGTCGATGAGTTGTGCTTCAGTTAGCGAAATGCACATCTACGGGATATAACCAAGAAAATATTGCACTATTATCAAAACGACAAAGTTTATCTTCCATGTTAGTAAACGCTTGGTATGTAACCAAAAAAGAAAGAAACTAAAGAATACAGAATTGCCCCTCCACTCACAATACCATTTGCATTTAATACAAGATGAATAAAGCCAAATGGACTAGGGAGCAGTTTGAGATTGCCTGTGAGAGGATCTTCTGGGTGATCTAGGAGTTAACCACTGGCATTGCATAGCTTAAGTGCAATGCATATAACGAAATTGCACACTTTAAAAATATTTTTGAGGGGTTGGGGAAAAGTCTTCAGATTTTGTGTCTGATCTTGGGGTTTTTACATGTGGGATTGTTGGGGTTTTTGAAAACCTCCCTGGAAACTCTATTTGACAGCAGAGGTCAAGAGTTCAGGCCAGGATTTATAAAAAGAAGGGGTTGGGGGAATTAGCCCCGGTGTAGGATCCGGTTTCGTCCCCCCTTTGAGATGGTCCCCCGGGGGACCTTTTCAGACTAGAAACTGCTCTGAAAAGGCCCCCCTTCAGCGATCCAGCCTCGTTTTCGATTGGTCCCCCACTAGTTATTTTTCTGATAAGGTCCCCCGGGGGACCATCTCAAAGGGGGGACGAAACCGGATCCTACACCGGGTCCCGAATAAATTTAACTTCATGTAAATTGTTGAGTCAGCTATAGTTATCTATGGAAACTAAAGAATACATGCAGATAAAAGATATTGTAAATTTGGGGATTTGCCGAGTACTTCAATTTGTAGATATGAAAGGCCTACCCAACCGGCAATGCCCCAGGCCCCTCAAGTTATCAATCCCGTGGTGTGAGCGTCTATGAATTGTTTATACTTGCTCCAAAATGTTCTTCGACGAAGTGAATGTTTCTGAATAAGATGGTTAAAGCTTTGTTGTTGCTTTTTTGTGTGCCTTCAGTCAAATGAACAGGGCCATCCTATATTTATTTCAAGGACTGCTTTGTACTGGCGCAATAAAACAGTTTCTTCCAAGCCTTCGATGTCATTTTTTGCTTGTTTGTTTTTCACTCTTTTAAGAAATCTTTACGCCGTTTGCTGCCCTTATTTTGAATGATTTCTTCAAAACAAAGTCATTATTCCTGTCAGTAGTGTTACCCATGGCATTTTCTCTCTCCCTCTCTCTCTTTCTCTCTCTCTCTCTTTCTCTCTCTCTCTCTCTCTCTCTCTTTCTCACGCACACACACGAACACACTCTCACACTCTCTCATATGATATACAATCTCTCTCTCTCTCTCTCTGGGACCCCCCCACCCCCCCTCTCTCTCTCTTTCTCTCTCTCCCGTTTGTCTTTCATGTGTGTATTTCTGTTCCCTGTGAGTGTGAGTATGAGTGTGAGAGAGAGAGAGGGCAGAGACAAAGAGTGTCTCTCTCTACATTTCTCACTCTGTCTTTCCTTCTCCCCCCCCCCTCTCCCTCTCTCTTTCTTTCTTTTTCTCTTTCTCTGTTTTTCTCTCTCATGTATTACGTGTATGTGTGTCTTGTCTCTGTTGCTTTTGTTTAAATCGATATTAACATGTAGTAGGCCTATACGTTGGTTCTACATTAAACAACTATTGACAAACACAGCAAATGCTTCTGAAAATGGTAAGGTAATCCACATGTTTACTGGTACCACTGTGCCAACAGGCCTGTAAGAAGGTCTGTAGAGACACATGGAGGAACATATTAGCCACTATTAAAGATGCACGATATATATTTTTTTTTAAATATCTAGATTACCACTGCTTTTTTTTTTTTTTTTCAAATCCTAGTGCTACAGGTTTTGAATATACCTTTTCTAGTTCTGATCTAGGTCTCAAATTATGCTAAACCTACACCAGTGTTTTTGACGAAACATTAGTACGATCGATCTAGCATCTTGACAGGACCCATTATGGACCTATGCTAGACTAGTATGACACCCATGCTTTTTAAGTACAATAGAGTGCTATTGCTAGACTGGTTTGAAACCCATTCATGTAGACAGGAGTTTGAGTTCAAGTTCGGGTCTTACCGTGCATCAGCACGATGATGGCCACACTGCGCCTTTCACGGTCTATTTGGGTATTCTAATCATGTTTGGTATTCAGAGCTTCTCGATTTCACAGACAAAATTAAACAGTTCCGTTTTAATTGTATTACACTGATAAACTTCTCAACAATTTTGTAAGATCAGAGAAGAGTATTGTAAATGAGCATACAAGTTTTCAAATCAAGTTGTAGATCTCAGCTCCTTTCAGAAAGGACAAGACGGCAGACAGAAGTTAAATGACATAGTAGGGTGAAATCGAAGTTACGAATAGCAGAGTAGAATGCGAAGACAATAATTCCACAGCTACATAAGGCAGGCAGTGCGGACCGAGAATTGCGTTCAGTGGACAGGTCTCCATCGTTTGTACCTGATTGTATGTTCTTACAAAGCCTATTTGGTTCTCTACCATATATCGTTCAGTAGTGTATATCTATGCCATATATTGACTTCTTCATGCTCAAATTTCAGAAAAAATCCCTTCGGTAGCTTTCGTTCCTGGTAGCCTATACAGAAATATAATAGATATAGGTTCATTTCCATTTTATTCTAAAATAAAAATATAACGGAATAAAACGACTTCTTATCCTGTGCCCACCACCAGAAAGTTCTCTTTATGAGTAGGCCCAAGTCAGCAGAAAAAAGGACTCATAAGGCACAACTTTTAATGACTGTCATGACAAACTCTGCTGGGAGCGCAAAGCAATTAGTAGCTGAAAATGGCATCAGTGAATCATTACAGCTCTAGTCGCAATATTTGTTACGGTGACTATGTTTTCAAAAGGCATAGAAATGTTGCTTAATTCTTGAAGTGAATTTCAATTTTGTCCTCTCAGATATAATAATATATGATGAATTAGCAAAAACTATCGGATTTTTTCGGTAATATGTGTAATATCCACCTCCGGTTGTTTTTACAATTTCCTTTTATGTGATGTCACTTCCGTATTCTTGTTTACAGAAAGGAAAGTTGAAAACTGCGTAGCGGAGGCTCAGTGTCTATCAGACGCAATCCTTGATATTTTTGCCCTCTGGAACCGGTCAATTAGTTTGTATGACGACAGAACTAAATTTCAAAGGATATGGTAAGTTTACAAGTCGGAGGCGTAACTCACTGTATCTGTTGTTCAGTATTTCTTGAATAGACGCAGACTAGGAATTTCGTCATTAGAAAATGGCTGCTTGATTCAGTGTTCTTCTTCTTCTTCTTCCTTAAAACTGGTTTTCTCAGATTTGAGTATCTCACCAGTGCGCAATAAAAATCGACTCGGCCCGTGTCCCTGGGAGTTAAAGATTTGGAAGGAATTCCGTACGAGATCCGCACTGTTGCCGATAAAGCGCCAAAGACCAGAAACTAACACAACTACCCCAGCCCCTTTTCGCCTGAGTAGTCAATCTGACTACCGCCCATTGATACAAACTGACTAGACCCTCACGCCCCCAACATTGCTTTTTTTCCAATGACAATTGGATTAACTAACAAAATTAATAAGTACCGAAAAAATATATAGAGTCTAGATCTAGATTCTAGATCTAGATCTAGGGTTTTTTATCAAAAAGTGCGGATCTCGTAAGGAATTCCTCCCAAAAAGTTATAGATCTAGATCTAGATCTATATCTATGCAGCCTGTTCAGTAGCTAGCTCTCAACGTGTGCTTTTCTAATTTTGTCTTAAAAGAGTCTAGGCTACTGCACAATTTTAGGTCCTCCGGCAAAGAGTTCCACAGCCTCAACCTGCTCGGACAAAAAGAATATAAGTGGCTGTCAACACTGAACGATGGTATGGCATAGGTCTGGCTATTCCGCCTAGTCTTACTAAAATTAATCCCAATGTGTTCCATGGGTATATCCATCAGACCGCATCTACCTTTAAAGAAGCTGGTAATTTTATTTCTTGCCCGCCTCTCCTCTAAAGGCATCCAGCCAAGTTTTTGCATATTAATCTTGGTGTTACCCTCCTCAAATTTATAGTTGTTTGTCACGAATCTGGCTGCTCTTTTCTGTATCTTTTCTAGATAATCTATGTGAGTTCTACAATGGGGGTCCCAGATGCTACATCCATATTTGAGTATTGGTCTAACTAACAAGGGTCTTATAACATTTATCTTTAACATCCATGGGACAGTCTGAGATATTTCTCCTTAAAAAAGCTATTACTCCATTTGCCTTACGACTAATTGTGCTATACTGTTGTTTCCATCTAAGTTTCCTATCAATAACTATGCCAAGATAAGTAGCTGTTTCTGTTTCCTCTAATTTGATGTTGTGGATAGTATAATCAAACACTGATGGTGTTAATTTTGTTTGTCACTCGAAGTACTTGACACTTCTTAGGATGGAATTCCATCTTCCACTTTTGTTCCCACTGTTGGAGTCTATTCAGGTCATTTTGTAACATTTCTGCATCTCTTACACTTCTGATGTTTCTATACAGTAGACTGTCATCGGCGAACAGCCTGATCGACGTACCATTGGACAGATCTTTGGATATATCATTTATATAAATTAGGAAAAAAAGAGGTCCTAAGACAGTACCTTGAGGGACTCCTGATACAACAGGTTTAGGTGATGATTCGCTCCCATCAACAATTACTTTTTGCTGGCGGTTGATCAAAAAAGATCTTATCCAGTCTAGTAAAGAATTCCTAATTCCGAGGTGTTTCAATTTCAAAAGCAGTCCCAGATGATCTACCTTATCAAATGCCTTCGAAAAGTCTAGAAGTATGGCATCTATCTGTCCCCTGGAATTTAAACATTCGCTAAAGTCATTTAATGTTGTTATCAGTTGCGTTTCGCAGCTTCTTTTTTGTCGAAAACCATGTTGAGAATCATCTAAAACTTCATATTTCTGTAAATGGTCCATGATGTTACTGTGAACAATATGCTCTAAGAGCTTACATGAAACTGACGTCAACGAAATTGGTCTATAATTTTCAGCCTTTGCCTTATCGCCTTTCTTAAACAGCGGAACTATGATGGCACTTTTCCAATCATTTGGCACAGATCCCTGGTCTAAGGATGCTTGGAAAAGCAATGCATAAACGCTCGCTAATTCCTGGGCGCAAATTTTCAAAATTCTTCCTGGAATGCAGTCAGGTCCAGTGGCTTTATTTTCCTTAATGTTAATCAAGAGTTTCAAAACACCTGCTCTGCTCACTTTTATTTATTTTGTTCATTTCATTAAAAAGTCTGTTGTTATTAAAAAAATTGTCTTCTATCTTTGGTTCTGGGCTGGAAAAGACAGAACAAAACTGCTCATTCAGGAGATCTGCTTTAGCTGTGGGGTCCTGAACTGTGGGGTCTTAGTTCACTGAGTAGATTTAGAAAATATTAGTATAAAGTCATCAGGTTGTTTGCCTTTTAATATGTTTATATGTGAGAATTTGGTGAACTGTATATATATTGACTGTCTTCACTCAGATCATAGAATAAATGTAGATTCTAGGCCCTATTTTTTATTGCTTCTCTTTTGTTGACACGGAAATTTACAGTTCCAGTGTGTAAGACTAAGAGAGACACACAACAAGGCAAAATAAAGTTGTATTTGTCCAGTATTTAAATATTTTTTTTACAGATAGCCATTGATTTTGGTTGTGGGATGTTTCATTCTCAGGCGGTCTGTAGATAAGATTCTTGTGTCAACATTTTCCTGTAAAGTGTAAAGGTGTATAACTATAAGGCCTAGATCTACTAGATCTAGAGTCTAGAGTCCCTGATATGTCAATCTGACTACTGCCCAGACGAACATCGGCCTACGGCCTCGATGATACAAACTGACTAGACCCTCACGTCGTTACTTATCAATCTGACAATCTGACAAAAGTGGCGCTCGAGTAAGGTACTCCTCCCTCTCTGCGAATTAAATTTTTCAACAGATTTAGTCATTGCTATTTATTACGTTACTTTGAAACTTTCTAAAATATAAATGATCTAATTTACGGAGTCAACACATGAAAGTGACATTGAATCATATAAATCTGTGGAATTAAAACACAGGGGCTCCTGTAGAAATCTCATTTATGTTGGCAAAAAGTGAAAAAGCAATGAAAAATTCATGTGCCTGACAGTTTCTCTTAAATATTGGACTTCTTCCTTTTCTGTATTTCAGATCCTTTTGCTGACACAGGCGAAGGTGTTGGGGGTGCCCCTGGTATTCAGGGCTCTCTAATTCACATCCGTATTCAGCAGAGGAACGGAAGAAAAACACTCACCACTGTTCAGGGAGTTGATCCCAAATACGACTTCAAGAAAATCGTGAAGGCAGCTAAAAAGGTATTGTAAATATGATACAAATTTCAACATACGCCTGATAGCGTAAGCGACTGAATTGTTTAATTTAAATATTCATAGCTGCCAGGCAGTACGTAAAATGTAGGCCTACGTATGTACTTGGCACGTTTCTGGGGTTCCAGCATGTAAATATGTTCGAAGTGCTTATTCGCAGACGTCTGCGAATAAGATCCCCATCTTAACCGCAGACGTCTGCGAATAAGATTGGGATCTTATTCGCAGATGGGGGGGTTTCTTGATTTTGTGATGTCTACTATGGGAAAGTTCTCCTGTATTCTGCAGTCTGCGATGGCCCAATGGCTAGCATCCGCGGTTATCAGTCTAAGACTATGGGTCCGGTCCTGGGTTCAAACCCACGGCGGAGCATATTCTTTTTTTAACCTAGGATTGCTCATTTTTAGGAAAAACAATTTTTTTTTTTTTAAAGGGTTTTGCAAAATACCCTTTCGTGGGGAAATTGATCAATCTTACTAGATCTAGTGTGCTCCAGATTACTTTATTCCTGTTCATTTTATTTATTCCTGTTCACTGAACGGGACAGAAATAAAAATGTAAAATCAAATTTTAAACATGTAAATGATTTCTTTTAGTCAGTGCGAATTGAACAGCTGATATCTCTCCACAGTAACCTGGATCTATTTGTCATGTTTTATTTTATTACATTTTTGGCTACAAAATTGGCTAGACTAATAATAATAATTCAAATAATAATTCATCGAAAAAAAAAAGTTAAAATATATTTTAAAAAATCCCAGCCACATTTTTATACTCTGAAGCAAAGCAACGATGATCGGGGGGGGGGGGGGGGGGGGGGGGAGAGCAGTAAAAAAAGTCACCCAAAAAAACGTCAGATCTTGCGGAGCCTCGAATCTCCTCGGCAGGCGAGTTTAGTTCTGATTGATAGGTTTTGGAATAGAAGAAAAGGAATGTGGGGCAGAGGACGAACTCTTCCGGCTTTCCGATTTCCCCCTCGACACGCTGTTTGTTAACTCTGGTCCATTTGTGAATGAGAAGTGATGCGCATCCTTTGTTTTGGTCATGTGATTGAGGTGGCCTCTCGCTCGTCGAGCGAAGGAATTGTTCGTTTCAGCTTTTCAATGTATGTATGTGAAGTTAATCTAATCTCTCTAGACTTTTATCACTCGCTAAAATTCAGAGGGCTTTGGTTCTCGCCTGCTTGATATGGTACTTGGGCGATTTTTTATCCCATAAACGGCTCTCGCCATCAAAAATGTTTTTGTGAAAGTTTCATCGATAACGCTATTTTACGCCGGGGAGGTTGTCAGGTGACGCATAAGGAGCTCTTCCTAAAATAAAAATCACAAACAGAAAATCCATCTGCGAATAAGATTCTGATATAATTCGCAGATGTGTGCGAATAAGCATGGCCAAATATGTTTTTATGGTAAAAAGTACATATTTGAAGAATTTTCCTATTTATACAAGAGAAACACAAAAAGGAGAAAACAAAAACCTAACTTATGTAACTGGGCCTACCGCTAATAGCAGTGGACCTAGCTATTCAATGGGGGCAACCATAAACGCAGTTCGACCCCACCGTATTCTGCCGTACCGCCATGGGCATGGGTGAAAGTTGCCGGAAATATGCCGGATTTTCGGTTTTCATTCCTGATAAAAATATCTACATGAGGAACACTACCCAGCCAGTTAAATTACAGGAAAATGTTTGACGGAGGGGGGGGGGGGGGAGGTGTTGATGTCAGTAGTCTGTTTTGGCGTTTTTGAAAGTTGGCAGCTATGAATATCATTTATTATCAAACAGGTTTTTCTTGCTTCACTAAATAGAGATGCACATGGAAGATTGAGAATAGATGTTTTCATGACTCTGGAGAGCGTCATGAAAAATATGATTTTTTAAGTTTTCAATACATTATATTGATGTTTCATTCCTAGGCGGTTCAGCATGAATACTATTGGCCCAAAGGAAATTTAGTATCAACTGTGGGGAGAGATCTCATAGAAGTAGAACTCCTGCAATATTAAGGTTTTCCAGTGACACTCATCCAATGTAACATATTGTTTAATTTGCAACATTAATCAGGATGAACGATTCAACTGAATATAGTTTTAAACATCTGTTTTGACTCTTTTGAATTATTTTGTTTGTGATCAGGAGTTTGCCTGCAACGGCACTGTGGTTGAGCATCCAGAATATGGGGAAGTAATCCAGCTGCAAGGAGACCAGCGTGAGCACATTCGTGGTCTACTTATCAAAGTCGGCATCGCCACACCGGAGCAGATCAAGGCAAGTTTCACTGTTTTTCATTTCTTATGCTCGTCAGTACAAAGTCATTAGGTTGTAGAATTGCTTTAGATGCAAATTAACACCCATATAGGTAACATAATGTGTTCATAGCATTCGCAAACAACAGTAAGGGATCAGGTAATGCTTAGTCCAGGGTAAAACTTTTGCACTAGTGGGGATGATAACTAGAAATCTTTTATTTTTTGTATGTGTGTTGTTTTTGTTTTTTGCAGAAGTGATTGTTAAGTTGTTTCTTAACTATTGGTGCAAAGTATAGATAAATTATTTTTACAAAAGTCAAGGCTATGTCAAGACATGAGGTGACGTGTGCCCCAGATTCTATTAAAATTACATTATTGAACTTACAGTTTAAAACTGAACATTCCTCGTATTCATTTTTGCCCCACCAGATAATCAAATTGATTTTTACAATTTTAAGCTTATGTATTTGTACATTTCTATTTTTATACACTCATAACATATACATTTCTTTTTTTTTAGCAGTCTTAATTTACTTAAAGAGCATTGTATGTCATGTGCAGTGGATTGGTTAGGGGATATTAACCCTAGTCCTGCGGGAGGCCACTATATTGGCCTCCCCGCGCAACACGGGAGGCCATTATTTTGTCCGCCACGCTTAACCGCGGGTCCTGCGGGAGGCCACATTTTTGTATAGCAACCAGGGGTGATGAAATCTTAAAATTTAAACTAGTCCGCAGGACTACTCCACAGGAAAATCAGCTAGTCCGCAGAAATTTTTACTAGTCCGTCCACTTTGAAAATATAAAAGAAACAAAAGGCAGAGTAAAGTTAAAAAAAGTGTGTTTTAATTGACTGAAATGACAAGGGAATGAAACACAGATGACTAGAATAAGCATTATTAATTTATTGCATGAAGATCTTCAAATACTGTACTGGGTTATGGCTAGAATAAACATTATTGCTATCTGGTAAGAAAACAAATTCTGATGTATTCAAACTATTTAATCAGAGTAGACTGTCATCCAATGCAGCCTCAAAGTCATCCAGCTGTTTCTGGCAGCAGCCTCTCCTGTGACAAGCCCACTGCAGTTCTGCCTCAGAGTCCTCTTCTTCTTCCCCCTCTTCCTCTGTGCAGGTCTCCTCCTCTGGCTCTTCAGTCTGGGCTTCTGCTGCTTGGCCTGTGGCTGCTGCTCTCTTATATGAAGTCTTTCTGCGAGTCTTCCCACTCCTCATCCAGTGCTGCACTGAAGGCAAGGGGTCAAACTCACTAATGCCTGCAGTGTGCATAAGGACAGTCATGAGGTCAGACAGGGTGCCTGTGTGGAGAGAACTTCTCCAGTCAGACTTGATCTGCTTCATGCAGCTGAAACCTCTCTCACACTCTGCTGTGGAGGAAGGCAGAGTCAACAGCTGATCAGCAAGAAACAGCAAATTTGGACATGTGTGGCCAAACTCTCTGTTGAGTTCAGCCCATGACGCGGTCACAAGTCGTTCTTCTGGTAGAACCTGGTGACCAGTGTTGTCCATTCAGAGGCAATGTCTGATATCTGGACACCTTGAGCAGTCAGTACAGGCTCGAAGAAGGCACACAGCCTTTTGATGTCAGACTGGCCAAAATCTGAAACAGACCAAAGAAAAGTTTCAAACTACAATGACCATGTCGTTGTGTGTGAGTTACTGAGTAACTTAAAGTTTGCATACACAGGGTGGAAGAAAGAATACTGTGACAGAAAGAGAATAACAATAACAGCATAAGCTCAAAATAAAAGAAACATGATGTCAACACATGTATGCACCACACACCAACTTCTATTGTTACTACACTGACCTTTAGAGTTCTCTTTGTCTGGCCATGTCTTGATGGAAGCAACAGCTGTAGCCTGAAGGATGCCCTCTTTGACATCATCAAAGCGCCGCTTCAAGCTATCTTGCAGGTCATTGAGCAGTTTGATCTTTGAAGCGTTGAAGGATGCTGCAGTTCCTGACAGCTCAACACCTTCAAAACTGCCGTCCTCTATGCTGTTAGTGTTCAACATAGTTATGAATGTCAAACACATAAGCACATTCCAACACACACGCACACACAGGAGAGAGAGAGAGAGAGAGTTGTCTGAGTAAAATGTTTTCTTACTGGGTTTTATATGTTTCAAGAACATTATGTGTCACTTCCAGGCTGCTATGCACATCAGCAACACAGGTGTGGCGGCTTTGCAGGTCATTTGAAAGTTTGCAGAAGTGGAACAAGACGTCATTCATGAAACAGGCATAGCTCACAAGTGACAGATTGGTTGCCATCTTGTAAAACTTTTGGGCTTTTGCTTGTTGGTCACCCCGCACACCAACTGCATCTGGTGACTGAATCTGCAACATGGATAGGGTTCAAACTTCTTTGTTATAAAAACCTAATAGTAAATAGTACTACTATAATAGCTATACTAGCACTAGCTGAGCAAATCACAGAAAACAACAGTATTTCGAAATAATAATTTTTTAATAAATTATAACAAAACAAAACATCACTAGTTCTAGCTACTTCAAATTTATATTTCATTAGAAAAAAAAATATCAGCTACACATATTTTCTCTTTCTTTATTCCGTTCGTATTTTTTATAAATCGTCAAATCAATATATCTGACACTGAACTACAATACAATATTACTTTACCTGTTCAAGGTGCTGCACAATAGCTTTGTAGCCCTTCAGGAAGTGTTCCAGAGCTCGCTTGACGTGACCAACCCACCGCGTTCCACCAATTCGAGTTGGTATTAGTACAGGCTTCTCTAGTGCCTTGAAGCTGTTTTTGAGGTTGGCCCTATTCAAGGCACTGTTGTGATAAAACAGGTACAGCCCAAGCAGAAGGTCTTCCAAATTCTTATGGCAAGAATTTTTGTGAGCAGCATCTTTGAAGCTAAGTTCAATCCGATGATTCATGCAGTGGATTCCAATAACACGGCTTTTGTCTTCTCGGAGCTTTTTGGCACACCATTGTTTTTCCCCATCATGACTGCTGCACCATCAGTGCCAATGGCAACAAGTTTGTGCTTCCAGTTGGCGTCAAGGCGTGTGGAGAGACCCATGTCTATGGCTGCTGAGATGTTTTCCGCATTTGCTTTTTCTACAGCTTGCAATGAAACAAACTGCACATGAACCTTTCCTTTCACTGCATATCTTGCATAAACTATCTCTTCCTCTATCACAGCTGAGTCCGTGGATCCATCTGACAGAATGGAAAGAAATTTGGCATCTGAGTATGCAAGCTTCTGCTCCTGCCTTGTAGTTTCAGCAATGGAATGCACAAAGACTTTAGCATACAGCCTGTTCAAATAGGTTTCTCCCAGGTCTATTCCTTTCATTTTGTCCAAACTGAAACAACCACAGAAACCAATACGTATAAGCTGACTTGTGATTTGAAAGAGAGATGTATGTGTGTGTCACAGTGTGTGTATCACTATGTGTCAAAAGATGAAATTATAATAATAATATGAGTCAGAGAGAGAGTGTATGTGTATCAGAGATAAAATTATGAGTCAGAGAGAGAGAGAGAGAGCTATATATATTTAAATCAAAATCAATGCATTTTATGGAAAACAAAAGACATAAACACACACACACACACACAATCACAAAGTGACATACAGAAACTTACTGCATATATATATATTTAAATCAAAATCAATGCATTTTATGGAAAACAAAAGACATAAACACACACACACACAATCACAAAGTGACATACAGAAACTTACTTGCACATCCAAACGAAGTCTGTGAAAGGCCTGGCATTTTTTGCCAGAATATGAGCAGTTCTGAATAGAACTGTTAGTCTCTCGACCTGGGCCTTGTCCATTGAAGTCAAGCATTTCGCTGCCTCTGTGTCTGCTTTCTTCTTGTCACGGTTCTCCTCGCATGTTTCACTCCACATGTGTCCCGCAGACTTTTCATGAGTGGTCACACTTTCCAGTTTGAAAATCGCTGATCCGACCACAAATGGAGAGCTTTTCACTTTCCCCGTAGCAAAGTGTTGACAGAAAGTACAATACATTTTCTGTCCGTCGAACTTCAGCCATGTCCGACGCTCGCCTGTCGACGCATTGACGTACCATGTTTCTTGAAAAGACCGGCTGCGTATTTTTTTATCATAATGACTGTCTCTGGATTTCTTCTCCTCGTCAGTTTTTTTCTTTTTTGGCGGCGGGGCGTCACCAGATCGTGTTAGGAAGCGATCCATCTTAGATCTAGTCTAGAACAAGAAACTTATTTGTAAGTCTGTGCGTAAAATCTGTCTGACCGAGACAGGAGGAGAGCTGATGCCCGACCTCATGGCGCCACTAAGCAGGCCACTATTAGGGCATGCTGCATAAGGGCGTCTGTCAGTAGGTTTTTCATCAGGGAAAACTGGGAGAGAATGACCGACTTTGTTGTTGGTCGTTGTCTTTATTTGATGTGGTAATTAGAGAGATATTGTGTTCCTTTGGTTAAACCGCTTTTCAGTACATGTATGACTGCTCTAAGACCTGGAACTGGAAATCAAATCTCTCGCTAAAACTAACATAGTACGTGGAAGCTTTACATAGTAGAGGAGGGAGAAGGCAATGTCACGCTACATGTGGTTAGTAAATGAAGCGAATGGCTTAAAAAATAATTTGTTCACCTGAATGGCCTGACTTAGGGACAGAAAAAGCGCAGAGGTCTTGGGAAAATGATAAAACGTGTGTTAAACGGCATGTAAATGCAGAAAATTCTTGATTTGGGCCTTCCATTTCACAATATAACCTACTGCATATCATCACAAGCACTTTATCCAAATATCATAGGGGTCCCTTACGATTTATCCACCACTATTGTTGTTATTGCGTCCTGAAGTATACGCGATACACGTGTTCACAACGACCCGATTGACCCGACCGCCGAGGTTATCGGCAACACGCGAAAGATCGGCTGACTGGCCGCTGGCTATGCCCGCACGGGACGTTACATGGACAAGTTCACTCAACGCGGGACGAGGGTTTTAAAAAAAACAATTGAAGGAGGTAATCTGACCATTCGGTCACTCTGTAGATAAGACGGAGCCAATTAGGGAAAACAAAGCTCTTTTATGCTACCATTAGGCATGTTTGATAAAAAGTTTTTGGTTGACGAGATGAATATGATGAGGAAAAGACAAAAATGGATGGTAATCATTGACATTTCCTCTTCATTTTTTTTTCCCTGGTAAAATAAACCTTCAATTATTTTTTTTATCACATCTGCAACATTGATAGAGCTCAGCCTTCACAAAGATTGAAGTACCTCAGTCGTGCAGTGTGGTGCTCAATCTCTTCATAGATTACTTCATGTTCCTGGCCATGCCTTAATTTTTGTTGTTTTGTCCACAGGTTCATGGTTTTTAAGTTGTTACATTGGGTCCAGAGGATACGTGGTCAGACTTGGAGAATTATCCAACACTCTTGGATGTGTTAGCTGTGTAACAGGATGTGATTGGTTTTCTATCTTGCTAGTTACAGTTTGCCTGAGGCCAGCAGGATCATGTACAGATTTACTCTTGACATATATTGTCCAAGATAGCAGGAGGTGGGGGAGGAGGGATTATGTTATGTATACATCAGAACAGGAATGAATGGATGAGTGAGTGGGGTTGGCTGTTTACACACATCAAACACATTTGTCAGTTTTCATGGTTGCATTTTTGATTTGTGTGGGAGTGAGTCTACCCTAAAAGTCTTTGTGGTTTGCATGGTTCCTTCATGAATGATATTATAGGCCTACTGGAAGTTTATGATTTCTATGAAATTTCACGACAGTATGAAATTAATCTCTCTTATCTGCACTTGTTCCCCTCATCATCAGTTCATGACTGCCTGCATTGTAATTGTTAAATATCTTCGTTTTATGCCCATCAGTATTGATTGTAAGGAAATGAAATTTAAAGACAGGTTTGGTAGTATCTCAGTATAATTCAAAAGGAAACAGCCTGATTATTTCTGGAAATTTGAGGTAATTGAGTAAACATGGCTTCTAGAGATCTTGATCTGTGTTTAATTTGTTTTGCCCTTTGCACTGTGAGAGAAGTATGATTTGTCTTGTTCGGGGCAGAGCGAGAGATGCACACCTGTCTGTGAAATGAACCATAAACCTGCTCAAAGTGTCCATGGTATTCCTATCTGTTTCTTAAACCAAAAGAAATGAAAATACTATTTTATTAGCATGGTTGGCAAGACTTAATAATAATATTTCCGTTAACTTTGAGAAATAAATGATTGATGGTTAGAATTCACCTGAAAAAATTGCTTACACCTAAAAGAGGCAAGCATGTTTTTTTTTTTCTCAGAATGGTATGAATAATAAAGCTTGCATTTTAGTTAAATTTTTTAAACAGCTGTTCTGATTTTGATCTTAGTCTTCACAGTGGGCAAGCTATAGAGAAAGTGAAGGATGATTTGCTGAAGCTTCTAATTTTATGCACTTTCGTTTGTACCCATGTCACTGCATCAAGGTGATTCAAATAAACTCTGTGCTTCAAACAGTTTTGTTTCTGTTTTGTATGTATGTAATTTCTTTTAATATTATGATGAGTACATAATTATGTGTGTGTCTGTCTTTAACTGCTGTGCCGAAATCCTTGCTTTGAAAACTTGAATTTCCAAACTGTGGATAACGAGAAGGCTTGCTATCACATTGCCACGGTCATAACACAATTGCCTAAGTCAGGTTTAGGTGTATTTTTGAAAATCAAAATTGTGAAATGACTGACAACATTGCATTTTTAAAAGAGAATCAACCTTAAAGATTTGAAAAAATTATTACATGTACCACTACATTATTTAATAATGATACACAACAAATAATATGTGAATTCTGAATTCCACAATCGGAATTTTTCTGGCTCCAGAAATCTTACCCATACAACATTAGCTGGAACATGCAATTACAAATTAGTCTCTTTAGTTCAGTATTTCGCTATGTGGGACATGGCAATATTTCGGTGGCTAGGGAACCTCAGTATGAGACTAATAAATATTTTTTCAATCTTTTCATATTATACTATACTAACTTTGTCCTATCATATTTATATATACAGTGCAATCCTCATATCTCGACATCAGTGGGGCCGTCTGACTTGTGTCGAGTAAAGAGAAAGTCGAAATAGCAGATTAATGGGGGGAGAGAAGAAAAAAAGTGGATCAAACATCACCATAATGGGAAGTGTACAATAAATAACACGATTGTGTCCCCTTTTCTTTTAATTATAGCTGCATATTGTCACCGGTTTCTCCAATATCACTGTTGTGCGGAGCACAGGCGTGGCAAAGATTTTCTGATATCAGAGAAATACTGTAGCTATCATTAATGCACAGTGCTTTACTTTTTTTTTTTTTTTTACCTCGACTTAACTGTTTATTCAGAAGAAGTGATGATACCGATACACAGACATTACGGCAGTTAACCGAGAGATCTAGGTCAAGGCCTAGTAGTAGTATCAACGGCGCACGAATGTTTGGTGGAAAAAAAAATTACCCTGTAGTACTCTGTACTTTTATTGCAGTATGCTTATGCAAGGCACTCCACACTCGCGTTACTGAAGCCAGAGGTCATCCTCTGTGTCCACCCACCCACTCTCCTACCGATACCCCTCCCCGCCAGCACTGCAAAAAGAAATAAAGAGGTCTTGTATACGGAGAGTTGTGTGGGCATTTTTTGTTGAACAGTAGTAGATCTAGTGCACTTATTTTGCCGCGGTCGGGAAGAAATGTGTCGATATAAGAGGAAAGAGTAGATCTAGTGCATTTATTTTGCCGCGGTCGGGAAGAAATGTGTCGATATAAGAGGAAAGAATGGAATAACACGTCGAGTTACCGGGAAATATTTAGTTGCATTAAAGAAGGAACAGGTTGGGACTTAAAAATTGTGTCGAGAAAAGCCATGTCGAGATAAGTGGATTAGATTGTATATTGTTTTTTTTAATTGAAATGCGGCATGGGACAGAAAAGGTTGAGAAACACTGCTTCAGGTGAGATAAGCTTGAGTACATAGCAAAGACATTATGTACGCAGTTTTTATTCACAATGCAGTAAAATATAAGGATAAAAAATGTAAATAACTTGGATGAAATAAATGCATGTACTGAAAAAAGCATAGGGCATTGCCATAATCCACTCATGTTGTGAGAGCAAAATGTCTAGTGAAACGCTGAAGATGCCTAAATTAGTAATACTAATAGTACTAGTAATACATGTAATAATTTTAATATTACACCTCTGGCATTCCAGGCTAAGTTAGTTCCTTAGTTTTAAACTTCTACATTTTGTCACAATTAAGGTTTCCCTAGAAGATTGAAAGCACTCCATACACCACCACCACCACATGTATGTGAACCGGAAGTGTATTAATTTGAAAACTTGTTAAACAGCCAATCCAAAACTCAAGGCAAGAACTACCATGTACATATGTACATTTTTTGACATATTACACACAAGACACAAGTATCCTATGTTGGAATATTCCACATCAAACTGCACAAACACCTCCGTGCTCTTCCTCAGTAACTATCAGAAAACCGTTTGTGGTTTAGTCCAGATAGGTTCCCATATCTGGTGTCTCATATTTGTCAAATAATTTAAATTCCATGACTTCCTCACTTAGCATTGCATGTACATATGCATTACTACAGATAGAAACAAATTCTGGACGTAATTTCAATGTACACACAAGTAGACCAAAGGCCATGATTTAAATCTCACTCTACTCACAGTGACATCAGGGTAGGAACTTTCACATTAAATAAAAGAATAATGAAAATTTTGATGTTCAAGAAGTACAAGCAAGATACAATACACCTTTCTTTCCCGGGTGCAAATATTAAAGCAGTTCCAAACCACTTGAAATATAAGGTGAAAACACAAAAATCTACGCCTGCAGTGGGCCCATATATTTTATTGTTTTGTTGATGCTTTTGTCCTTCATTGTTCGCTTTAAAATGAAAGGTAAGTTTGGGTTAGGGTCAATTTTGGTCATGTAGTCGGATTATTCAGTTGAGTTTTATGTTACCATTATATGTTGACCAACTGGCTAAACCCAGTCTTAATTCCGAAACATCTTTAAGAGAAGAAAGAAAATTCACTGTGCAAAAACAATGCCAACTTAGCCACATGGCACATACAAATGTATAATTACAGTTTACACCATAATTTTGATTGTGCAAAAAACATGTAGGCCTACACTTTTGCCGTTATCAAGTGGTGTGGACATTTCCATCATGAAATCAACATAAGCAGAATTTTAAACGTGTTGCAAAAAATGTTATGTCATTTATACATAGTATAGGTACACATGCAACTGTATTGCTCTCAAAGACAACACAAAGGACGAGGTATTTTGGATCAGGATAGGTTACCGTATCAAGAAAGATAACTATGTACACTAGTGAAATAGCCTAATTGTAAAAATATTGTTCCTTCCCTTCTCTCCCCATTAATGGCGTTCTCCTAACATTCCTCTAGACAAGCCGACAGTTTAATAATACTTTCATCGATACCAAAACCCATAATCTATCTGAATAAATTTGGTAATTCACTATATGTAATTTTAATCCTGAAAGCATAATGTGTTGTTGTAAAAGTTGCACCTCGAATGTTTTATTTGACCTACTTTTTTAACACTGCCGGACGATTCGGAATATGGTGAATCATGTTCTACTTCCGCTTTGCCATAACTCCTTCATCCGGTGTAAAATTCTGCTACTTCCTGATCCCGGCGAGGACCACACTTGGAATTTGTCTCCAAAATTTTGGTGCTATGGCCAACAGACTGCCGGCTGTTGTCATTGACAATGGGACAGGGTAAATTATTACAGTTTAAAGCAAACGTTTTAGAATTTTTATGAGAGAATGCTAGGTTGTTACAGTCAATGCGGCTGTTCACACGTCGAGAGGGGCGTGCCAATCCTGATTCAGT
This sequence comes from Onchidella celtica, assembly GCA_963931925.1. NCBI lineage: Eukaryota > Metazoa > Mollusca > Gastropoda > Systellommatophora > Onchidiidae > Onchidella > Onchidella celtica. Next base: position 35,020,352 of record OZ007583.1, on the reverse strand, counting down.
TTTCCTGTACTGCTAGGTCTTGGCCTGTTGAATTTATTCAAATAAGTTGTAACTCGTGTTTTATTGGGCCATTAAATAGTCAAATACAGTTTGGTGACCAAAATGAATTGATCATATTGTGCAGTTGTTAGATCTACATAACTTTGCCATTGCATGTAGAAAGTCTTCTATAGTCTCTGCCACAACAGAGTGAGCCCAACAGAAATGGGGAAGATAAAACTAGATCTAGATCTAGTTCAATGGCTGGAAAGTGTTGAGCTTCCTAGTTGTTTACAGTCATATCATTATCACTGATCTTCCACATATGGCTTTTCAATATCCTCCTATAGGCCTAGACTACTTATATAATTAGTTTTTAAGGCTCAGCCTGTTGTGAGTGAAACATTGCCTGTAAAACTAAGTGGAAACTGTGAAACTTCAGCTGAGATGGTGAGTGGCCTGGGTATGATTTTGATCCACAATCCACCATTGCTTGCACTTTCAGAAATAATTTTTTTTTTCTTTGGTCATCTGTCAAACCAATAGGCTTACCAGTTTGAAATATCATACATTGTAATGCAATACCTACAGCCCTTCATAATTCACACTGCTCGGGCTAGTTTATGAGTCTTTGTCTGATCACTTACTAACTGTTCTCAGCTACTGATCCTTTACCATCTCGTGTTGGTTGACAGTTGATGGTGCCACAAGTGTGAGAAAAAGGTTTTTAATTCTGTGAATCATTACATTTCAACAGATATACAAAGATGGGTTATGCTGGGAACACAGAGCCTCAGTTTATCATTCCATCAGCCATTGCAATCAAAGAGTCAGCCAGTGTTGGGGACACATCCAAGAAGAGGCTAGGGAAAGGTGTTGATGATCTGGATTTTTACATTGGTGATGAAGCCATTAATGCTCCATCTTATGCAACAAAGGTGACTTACTTTTTATTGTTTTAAGACTTTTTTTCGAGTTCATGGAAGGAGTTCCTTATGAGGCGCACAGCAAGGAAATTTTAAAGTACACAGTTGAAGGAGCATGGATCTGTGCAGAGGGGCGGTGCCCACCCCAGTTCTGTGTTTTTTAGATGGAGTATCTGTAGCTCAGAGATTAACTCTCAGAACATAAACAGGAGCCCAACTGAAGCTCATATAGTACTCCTTCTGTTTGATGCAAGTAGGGCTGTGTACTTGTCCTGTTTCAATGATGCATCATTTTCAGCAGTTTCATTCATTATTTGGGAAAGAGAAGCAGTCTTATGAATCAGCTATCTCAATTTCAAATTTCGAATTCTTAAAGTGAAATGAATCATTATGTTGTTTAATTTTAAACTTCTTCATTTGTTTTGCAGGTAGGCCTGTAATGTTGGGAAGAGTTCCATTTGTCCCTGCCATCCCGCCAGTCCCATAGATTTAATCTTAAACCTGTCTTTTTCCCCAACCCCAAACCGAATGTTATCACTAACTCTACCCCTTACTCTTCCAGCCAGAAAACAAAAAGAAAATACTGAGTCACTTTCTAAAGAGTTGTGAGAGTAAGAGTTTCACAGAGGTTAGGACATACAGAACTGTTTCCGTAATGTGTTACGTGTCAATTTCAGCATTCTTTTCTTAACCTCAACTCTACATGTCATTAATTAATATGCTGCCCACACTGTTAGCTGCTAGTGCTAACAGCAATTTCCCATTTTGTTTTACAGTGGCCCATTAGACATGGTATTATTGAAGACTGGGATCTCATGGAAAGATTTTATGAACAAGCAATCTTCAAATATCTCAGGGCGGAACCAGAGGATCACTACTTTCTTTTGGTAAATTTTAACAAAAAAAATTTTTTTTTTTTTTTTTAAATTTGGAATAAGTATCTTTATATTGCGTAGCAGTGCTATTTGGGCTGCTCTCCGGCCTGACAAAATGCATTCAGCGAGCACCACTCTAGTTCTTCTCCTTCAAATGATTGTAACTTCCTTGCTTTATTTTTATACACCATCGCAATAAAATAGGTACCAAAATAAGCAGAAATGGACACTGCTTTCATACATGTTAGTTTTGTTGCAGTATCATGAGTATGTGCATGCCTGTGTCGAGTGAGGTGAGATTTTCAATTCTGGCGCGATTCGTCCCTCGAAGTTGAGCTGACGATAGTAGGTTTTGGAGGGTACCCATGTTTCACGTTTAATTTTACCCCCTAAATGACGTAGCGCAACAAAATAAGTTACATAGCAGGAAAGATAAAGGATTCCCCTTTGCTCATCGGCGTACACGGGGGAGAGTTGAAAGACAATAGGGGGAAGTCAGAGATCAGTTCCAAGAACCAGAGAGATGTTTTTCATTTTTTGAGCTGTGCGGAATGGGACATTTTTGGTGGAACATGACCTCTCGTTATAATCCAGTTCCGATGTACCAGGTAAATTTCTGCCTGTCTGAGGCTTAAAAGAAATATCCCTAAGAATTATTAGGACTCTTAACTCACTCAGCAAATGTGCGTGAAAAAAACACAACAGAAGAGTTCATTGTGGGTATTTATGTTGTTTTTTCGTGTATGAATTTTGTTTACCAGCCATTGTTTGATCAGAACAAACATGTGAGTTCTGACTGATTTCATCAGCTGTGACGAGTTTCTGGAGTGACTTCCCTTAGCCGGAAATGTCTCAAAAAGTTTCTTATAGAACTCAACCAAACTTTAAACAAAATGAAAAAAACAAGTACGGCAAACATCTCCCTGTGTCCCATAGCTCGCACAGGAAAAGCACAGAAGTTATCGATCGATAATCTTAATCCGGTATATGTACAGGATCCTGCAATGGCGCTTAAAGGCTAGTCCCGCAAATACATGCGAAGCAGTTCAAGTTCATAAGGTGTCCCAGTTACTCTAATTACATGTAATATTAATTACTTATTAGTTGTGAAAACAGCAAAGACATAATATGCATTTAATAAAATGTCAAGATTAAATATTGACTTTGAAAGAGTAAGTTTTATGACATTTATTCACAAAATTACCAGTTTGAGAATTATGATTTATTTATCCTTTGTCATGTGCCGAGTGCTATTCTTTTTTTTCTCTTCCAGACGGAGCCTCCATTGAACACACCTGAAAATCGAGAATACACTGCTGAAATCATGTTTGAGTCTTTCAACATTCCGGGCCTTTATATAGCTGTACAGGTGAGTCATTTTGTTTATGATTATACGTATGGCTTGCCAGCTACAATAACATTTGCATCAACGAAATGGCCGTTTTTGTTAGAATTGGTCACAGAATTGCCTGTTGTGAGTATTTTGACGTTGTAGCCAAATAGCCTATACCTACTAAATTTGATTTGTAGAAATTTGAATAAGTTCCATGGTGCTCCACTGTTGGACATGTTGTTTGATAAATGTTTTAAAGCAACCTGTGTCTGATTGAATGACTGTTCCTTTCGCAGGCTGTTCTAGCTCTAACTGCTTCATGGACATCACGTCAAGTAGGGGACAGAACTCTGACAGGAACTGTCATTGACTCAGGAGACGGTGTGACTCACGTCATCCCTGTGGTAAATACATTTCTTATTGCTTCGCACATTGGTGCCCTTGGTAACACACATTCAGAAAATTTGGTTCTACAAATATTAATTGCAATTGGGGATAGTTTTTCATTGTATTTATGGTTGAAACCACCCCACCCCAAAGACTATGCCAATCACTAGTACTTGAGCTGGCAGTGCATTCACCAGTATTTTTACAGAAACTATGGTCTGTAATGATTAAATTTCTACCATTAACTCACTCGAGACGAAACACGAGTTAACTCTGGCAGCGCGTCATACCCGCTCGGAACAATGCCCAAGATAATTCGTTAGTGAAAATAAATATCCCATAGGCGTCCAGTTTATGTGTCCGATGAATAAAACCTAGTTATGTGATAGGGAACCTATTCTAGATTTACAAAATCAAGGGTTGCAGCGGCGGCCTTTCTTCATTGTAAGCGGTTGAAACGATTCTATGGAGACTCCCCCAACAAGTCTTAGATCAGCTGAAGAAGTCCTTGAAATGTTCATGATGATGGGTTCTGACATTGAAACAGGTGACAGGGATGATATCTCACAAGGTAAGAAACTAGTTTGAATGTGTTGAAAGGTATGTTGGAGGCCTTGTTTGTGTTTGCATGCCTTGTGTTGTGTCACTGTTTTGAGAATTGAAAGAATATGATCTAGATCTAGATCTGTTGTGGGTTCCAAAAAGAAGGCAAGCACACAGGCTGTAGCCAATACTTAGATCTTCCCCTCTTCCAAATCATTTGTTTCAGGCCTAGATTTGAGTTTGTAAAAAGCTGTTTTTGACCCAAAGGATTTTTTGTAGAAATTTAGTCTTGATCCAGATAATAGGTCTGATAGATACACTGACTGACTGAATAGACAGTAGATGTGTGTCAGGGGGAAGTATAAACACGCCACACCCACTCAAAATGAAGGTAGACTTTCATCCACCTGTTTTATTTATATCTAGATTCTTGATGTATAGATCTAAATTGTCTAGCTTTTACATATAGTATAGTTTTGTTTCAAATTTGTTACTAACAAATTTGTAGAATATTGCAACCATGCAATCTCAGTCTGTGATGTGGACGGAGTAAATGGACAACACCATCTTCACATAGGCTACTCTCAGGCCTTAGCTATGCAAAGATGTAGGTCTACAATTATAATAACAATTTTGGAGTTGCTTCATCCTGAAGAATATTTTTTGAAATCTGATATAAAAAATACTTGTAAATACATGTAAACTGAAGATAATTGGAAGAGATGCTTGCAATACGATATAATAACAAAATTGATACATTGGGACTAGTTCTCATATTTTCTTTTCTTTGTTTTGCTCTCGTTCATTGATAGTGATGATGACAGTGACCAAACCGTAACTGATCCTGGCCCGCCAACAGCTAACGATCAACGACAACTGGGCGCTCTGCAAAATGGAACGGTTCCCCAGGGATGAACAGTAAACCGCTCCTACACTCAACGCAGATGGCTGGTCAGAGGAGCTTACTGGACATGGTGATGGTATCCTGACTTCACTGCACAGCCTGATCTTCACATCCCTGCAACAGTGCAACGGGCCATTGATGTCCTCAGGCTCATCTTTACTGATGAACTCTTCGCCTACATCAATCTGAGACAAATCGATATGCGGCTACCAAACTGAGGTAACGAGACCTGCCACCTCACAGTTTGTGCAAGAACTGGTTCTCTGTGACACTCAATGAACTCAGGGCTTTCTCCACAATATGGATCCATATGGCTCTTGTGAAAAAGCCAGCCATCAAAGATTACAAGAGCACATCTGAAATTCTTCAATGTTCTTTCGTCATCCAGTTGATGTCACATAACAGGATATCTGCGAACACCTGGCTGGCCCTCTGTTGTCCAAGGGCTACACTCGCTACATGGACAGTTATTATACGTGTCCAACCCTTGCATTCAACCTCGCAAAGAAACAAACAATGACAGTAGACACTGTCAGGCACAACAGAGTGGGCACGCCAAACGAGTTGGCCGTTGTCCCACTGGCCAAAGGGGACATTAGGTTCCGATGCAAAGACAGCCTTGTGGCCATCAGATGGCAGAACAAAAAAAGTGTAAATGTGCTGACCGCTGTCCACGATCCTCATGCCACTGTCAGCATGGAGTCCAGATCACAAGAGAAAAGAAAGCCAGTGGCTGTCCAAGGCCACACGTTGAACATGAGAGGGGTGGATAGATCTGATTAGCTAATGGCCTAACTTTCTCTGAATTGAAGAACACTCAAATGGTGGAAGAAACTGTTTGTGGACTTTTTCTCTCTCTGCCTGATCCAGTCATCTGTCATCTTCAACAAGAAGCTGAAGAAGAATGGAAAGCCCACTGTGCCTCTCAATATGTTTGTGAAGGTATCGAGATGGCAGAGGATGTGTGTCAACGAAGAGGAGCACAGCAAACACCAACTGCCTTTGACCCACTGATTCCCATCTTATCTTCCTGCCACTTCCTTTTGCAAAGACAGCCAGGCCAACGAAGCAGTGTAAAATGCGCTCTGAACGGGCAAAGTGAGATCCCCAGTTCAATGTCGTGTGGAAATTTCTTTTTGGTGTGAAGAACACAAGACATTGCTGTGTGTAGTGCCATGTTTTCAACTTTTCCACACCAAGAGGGGACTATGAATATGCTTAGTCAATATCTGGACACTCAGCGTGATTTGTGTATCCGTTGTTTCATGTTTTACAGTGTATTTTGTTGTGTTATTGTTTTGTGTTGAGTGTCACTGAAGGAACGTTTGGGGAATGTTGAAACTGTCATTGACATCAATAACGCTGTCAAGATTTTTTTTCAGTCAATAGATGTTGTTTTTCTTGAAAATTCTTTCTTTGTTCAATTATTGATAGTTTTAGACATTGTTACAGTGGTTGAATCAAAACATGATAGGATACAGAGGGTGTATCAGCCTTGAAATTCATTTCAAACAGATCCTGACAAAATTTTCAAAAATTCCAAAATATTGCATTTTTTCCAATGTACATAACTCAAAAAGTATTTCACCACAGTAAAAAAGAAAGATATATACACACTAAGTAGCTCAAGGAGACCTGCCATGGCAAATTTCATGGCTATAACTTGGTCACAAGTGATGCAAATAATTTTTTTAAATATGGGTCGAATGGCCAGTCCTGAGGTCTCTGCTGAAATCGAGGCCAGTCCTGAGTGAGTTAAGTTTCTTACTTTTCACCAGAACACATTGAGAATTCTATGTTATGTCTTTGTGATTTTTGAAACGTAATATTACTTGCAATATCTGAGAACTGTATTATTTGCTCTCTATTTAGGCTGAGGGCTATGTCATTGGCAGCTGTATTAAACATATCCCAATTGCTGGCAGAGATATTACATACTTTATCCAACAACTGTTGAGAGAGAGAGAAGTGGGCATCCCACCAGAACAATCCCTAGAAACAGCCAAGGCTATTAAGGTACCTATTGTTGAAATCTGATCAGACAAGTAAATGTTAATGGCAAAGTGGAGGTATTCAGTGGTTTTGTTTTAAGGAAATCTACTGTTGATCTTTAAAATTTGAATTATTTTAAGCTATCCAATGAGATGAAAGATATTATTCTCATGACTGCACATAATGACCCCGAAGTCCAGTGATCTTTTTTTAATCAAAGTGATTTATTTACTGAGTTGGCCAAGCCGAGTTTTGTTTCCACAGTGAACTTTTTGCACAGTGGTAGAGATAATATGGTTATTTTTTGGTCATTTGACAACAGCAACATGTCACTGGCAAAAAGAGTCACAAAAAAGAGCAGTTTTGTTGATTAAGCTACATAGCCATTCCTAATTTGATATCATTTTCGAATGATTAATCATAAAAATTAATTCTTTCATTATTAGGAGCGATTCAGTTATGTCTGTCCAGACATTGCCAAAGAGTTTGCCAAATATGACTCCGACCCAGGCAAGTGGATGAAGAAATACGAGGGAATCAATGCGGTTAGCAAGAACAAATTCTCCGTTGATGTTGGTTACGAAAGATTCTTGGGGCCTGAGATCTTCTTCCATCCTGAGGTAGGAAACATTTTCAACCTTTTCTAACTAAAATGCTGCAGTCTTCTTATGGCAGCTTTTGCAGGTGTTCTGAGTCGTCAATAAAATTTTCCAAAATTGGATGTCTAATTTTGGATTGATCTGCTGGCATTTCATTGTTTTTGTGTTTAATTTATTGTTTTTTGTTGTTGTTTTTTTTAATTTGAGTAAGCAGGTTTGTTTAAAGTCCTTTTCAGTGATTACTGAACTATGGCAAACAGTCATATAGCCTTGATAAGTAAGTGATATCAAATTTTTATTGTAAATTTGCCTAGTAATGTTCATCTTGTCGCTGATGGAGAACCTGGTTTTTCTTTCCCGCCGTCTTATTGTCAGCTTAATTCAGATATTTTCGTGTCATTATATTTTCATGGGTCAGGTATAGAGCAAAATTCCCATTGAACAGTCATGTGTAGAATGAAACTAGCATGGATTTATTAAAATTACAAACCTATTTGCCTGAAACTTCACACGTTTAACAGTGAAAATATAGGATTTGGTGCTTTTTCATTTTGTAGCACAGTGTCTGTGTATTCTGTACCAGTTGTACAGAGCACATTTCATCAGAATGTATAGCTTTTATTAAATTTTTATCAGCTGTTTTGTATATTAGTTCTGTAGCTGTGAATGTAGTTCGTTAATGTTTTGAATGTTTCTCTTTATTTTGTGATTTAAGAAATTACAATTTTGTAGAGGTATAATATTTGTATTCCTGCACATAAGTTTGACACATTTGGTTATCACTTCCCAGTTTTCCAACCCTGATTTTGAATCCCCTATCTCAGAAGTTGTAGATGATGTCATTCAGAATTGCCCAATTGATGTCAGAAGAGGTCTTTACAAGGTATGTGTTTCCACTGGTTGTTAGTTTCTTCCATTAAGTTGCCAGCTAGGATGTTTTCAATTTAAACATCTGTTTGCCAAAAACATTGTATATTGGTACTGAATGCCTGAAAATACTCATTTGTTAATGAAGATTATATTGAAGGGGATTTGCCATATTGTTGTATGCAACATTAGCTGATTTTGAAATTTTGTTGTAAAAGTGGGTTTCTCATTCCTAATTTTATTTTATAAGTATCATTCCAATTGGTAAGAAACTTTTTGAGATATGTGTGTGTGATTTAATAGTGTATGCAATTTGGCCCTGATTTTAGACAACAATTTAAACTTTCAATCTGTCACAAATCCCAGACTGGGAGATGTAATAGTTTATGACAGGACGACAATCACGAACAAACAAGTTAACACTTAACAAAACAAACCATCAGACTCACACATTTATTAAACATAATTATACATATAATAGCGCAATTACATACATTATATTATTGAAATGAACTGCCGTAAAACGGCCTTATTCTCACACACACTCTCCCTCGGATCCACAATCCGGTAGTTACTCCTAAAGGCACTTCGGCCTCAGCCTCTCCCCTCAGGGTCTTAATAGTACATTAATGATTCACTGGCACCGCAGTCTCTCAACATCACCTTCCTATTGCCATACAACTTATCAGTTCACTTGCCCATCATCATGGCAATAATATAGTATCTCATTCACTCTCATATCTACGTCCCTGTCCGTGGCCTGACTGCCACGACTTTATGTGCCGCTACTGTCCTGCACCGACAGTCTCACTTCTGGCCTATGTATGGCCTCCGGCCCTATGCTGGCCTATCACTTGTGCTCATCGAGGTGGCTCTTCGGCCCGTCCCCGACACCTACAAGAATAACATTACATTGGTATAATACCCTACCATTCCTATTCACTCCACCTCTCCTTACAATCCATGAAGCGTACACACACTAGTTCACCTTTCACTCACCACACCTCTTACGGTAACACACCTCCATCGGAGTACACACTACTCACTCGCGCTACAAATCCATGAACTCACTTTCATCTATCGCTCGTGGCGCACATTGCTATATCCAATATCAAGGACTTCCACATTCCTCACATATACTTATTTACATCATGGTAATAGACGAATATAATATAATACATCAATCATAATAATCAATCAACGTTCTACATACCAGTCATTACTGGAAAGACTCTCTCACTAGTCTTCTCGACTGCTCCCTTTATGTCCGCCCGATGGGCTCTTATTCACAGGTCCGCTCCGTAGGACCTTCTAACTTGCAGTGATAGTTATACAGCGCTTCCGCCTCCTTCAGACCCCCCCCCACTACTCACAACAGCACGCTTAACTTGCTTGCCTACCGTGAGCCCTTCTTACTCTACACCCGATCTGTAGCAATCCCCTTAATTGCACTCACTCCACTCGTGACATCATCCCCCACCCCAAAAAAATTAATGCAATTAATTTCAAATCGCATGAAGATGACTGTCAACGAGTGAGCGTGAGCAATACCTACACCAAAAAAACTGACCTAGCAGTTCCCCTAGTATATAAAATACCGGAATCAGGGGAAAATATGGGGATCAATATGGCCTGCAATATGCATATCTGTGTCACATCATGAATAGCTAACTAACCACAATACTTAATACAGAATCAAAAACCAATCAACCTATCAACCATTCTTCATATCATATTTATAATGTCAATATTTTAAAGTCGACTCATTCACACAGATCCTGTCAATGTTCCTGTCCTCCGATGTATAAGCTCCTGAAATCTTGCCCTAGGCTCGACTAAGGTAGTCGGCGATATGATTGCTGGTTCCTGGAATTGGTTGAATAACGAAGGTATACGGCTGCAAAGCCAATGCCCATCTAGACAAGCGTGGGCTGGACGAACGATTCTTCGACAAAAATGTCAGTGGCTTGTGGTCTGTCTGGATACAAAATTCTCGTCCCATGAGATAACGTCCTAGTTTCTGGACGGACCAGACAATGGCAAGACACTCACGCTCTATCACAGAATACTTTCTTTCTCTCTGCAATAACTTCCTACTGACATAACATACAGGATGGAGACATTCGTTCTTCTCCTGTAGAAGACAAGCGCCGACACCAGAGTCCGACGCATCCGTTCTGAGGATAAAATTAGATCGAAAATCGGGTAATATCAGAATGGGTGACGATGATAACGCTGTCACCAAATTATCAAATGCTGTCTGACATTCAGACGTCCACTGGACCTTATCGGGTTGTCCCTTCTTAGTAAGGTCAGTAAGAGAAGATGACAAGGAGGAAAAATTTGGAATGAACTTTCTGTAATAATTTAAAATTCCCACTAAGCTTCTGACTTGTTTCTTTGTTTTTGGGATTTGCAACCCTACTAACTTGTCAATTTTTGTTTCTTCAGGTCTCTGAACACCTCTACCCACAATATGTCCTAAGAATACTATCTCTGGACATGCCAAATCCATCTTTGCGGGTTTAGCAGTTAACCCAAAATGACGTAATCGTTGAAAAATTACTGTTAGTGTCTGAATATGATCAGACCATGTCGACGTATGGCATGCTATATCATCAAAGAATGACACGACATTAGGTATGTCCTTCAACACTAATCTCATTAATCGTGCAAACGTCGCTGGCGCGTTTACCAACCCAAATGGCATGACCTTAAATTGGAATAATCCAATGGGCGTTTGGAACGCCGTGTATTGTTTAGATTCCTCAGTAAGCGGGATTTCCCAATACCCTTTCGTCAAATCTATCTTGGAAAACCACGTGGACCCGGCCAATGAAGCTATTAATTCCTCCTGAAACGGGATAGGCTCCCTATCGCCTACCGTAATAGTGTTCAGTCTTCGAAAATCAATACAGAACCGCACCGATCCATCAAGTTTTTTCACGAGGACGATGGGTGATGAATACGGCGATGTTGATGGTTCTATCACATCTAACTTCAACATTGACTCAACTTCCTTTATGACTCTATCTCTCGAAGAAAAAGGCAACGGATACGGTTTAAGAAATACTGGCTTATCCGAAGTCAACTTTATTTGGTGCTGGATCACCGTAGTGCGACCCGGCAAATCCGTAACAACATCCGGAAATGACGCTAACAGGGTCTCAAGTTCCCTACTCCTTGAACTCGTAAGGTCAGGGTTAATTTTTACGTCCCTGTAACCTTGTGTCGCAGTTAACTCCGGCAATTGAATTTGTAACTCTTCCTGCGCCTCGGTGTCGCTTACGTCACAGTCCAACTGGTCTACGACCCCCGTACAAGCAGTAGAGAAGACAGTCTCCTCTGGTCTTGTCTGTGCACACAGATACTGTGGTCTCTCATAAAATCTCTGTAGCATATTAACATGGAAAACCTTACTCGTTCCATCAATGTGGATAGCGTAATCTACCTTTGAAACAACTCGCTCAATAACATAAGGGCCTTTCCATGTCATCAATAACTTATTATGGTCCGTAGGTAACAACAACAGAACCTTGTCTCCTGGCTTAAAAATTCTCAGTTTGGAACCTCTATCTTTATAGTCTTTTGCTCTTTTCGAAGCGATACCAGAAGCTTCTTCTGCTATAGTGCGCGCTGAAGATAGTCTTTCTCTTAAATCAACAAGGTACTGAAACACCGAAATCTGCTCATCGTCTCCCGATGATGGCGACGTCATCATGTCCCGAAGAACATCAGTTGGGCCCCTAGGGCTACGACCGTACATCATTTCGAACGGCGAGAATCCCGTTGACTCCTGCCGTACCTCTCTGTACGCGAATAACACTGCAGGGATATATCTATCCCAATCTTTAGGGCGATCAGCAGCTACCTTACGCAGCATCGACTTTAACGTCGAGTTCAATCTCTCGCACATGCCATTAGCCTGCAGATGATAAGGGGTGGTAGTGATGGGTTGTATGCTGAATAAGCGGAACAATTCCTTCATCATCTGCGACGTAAATTGCGCGCCCCTATCAGACAGAATTTGCTCTGGTATTCCTACCCTAGCGAAAATTGCAAACAACGCTTCCGCGACTGCCTCAGACGTTATGGTCCGCAGAGGAACCGCCTCTGGCCATCTCGTAGCATTACATATGACCGTTAAGAAAAATCGATTCCCCCTATCGGTCGCTGGGTGAATGGGGCCAACAAGGTCTATCGAGACCTTTTTAAACGGTTCCGAGACCGTGGGGATCTTCTGAAGAGGAGCCTGGGGTGTACGACCCTTATGCGTCGTCTTTTGGCACGCACTGCACGTCTTACAATATAAACGTACATCTCTGTATACTGACGGCCAATAAAAATCTTTCAGAACCCTTTGCTTGGTTCCCGCACTTCCCATATGACCCGCTAATGGAACATCATGGGCCCGACGCAATACTGTAGCAATTAACGACCGTGGCACGACGACCTGCTTTTGAACGGAAGCCACTGTGACGTACATACGGAACAGAATGCCCCCCTGGACAAAAAAAGAAGATGACCCATTTTTATATTTCCTCGTTTTCTCGGTTCGCGCTTCCCCAAAACATGGGTTTAATGATGGGTCCTCCCTTTGTAATCTCGCCAAGCGCTCTGGCGTGATATCTAGGTTGACCGCTGGCGTCGCCAAAGGTCTAATCTTATCTTTATCAGCTACCCGTCGACGTGTTTCGACCGCGGCGCAAAAGTCAATACCTTTTGATTGCGACCATGCTTGCACGTTCTCATCGGAAGGGGAAACTACCCGCGATACATTCCCAATGATGAGCTGGGCGCCTGGAAAACAACCAACGACTGCTTCGACTTCCCCGCTAAGGAAAGGTGTATCTATCACTATTCTTGCCATGGGTAATTTCTCAATGGCCCCCGAAAATTGGATGCACGGGACAGTCTCACCTATAAGCTGTGAATCCCGAATGCAGTCTCTATGCACTCCCACAACGGTAGATCCTGTATCTCGTAAAACCGAGACCGGTTCGTCCCCAACAAACCCCGGATAAACCCTAAGACCACCTCCTGTATGACATGAATTTATAACGGGGATCTTTCTCCCACAAGGTAAAACACCGGAAGATAATAACTTCTCACAACTGGGACACTTAGAATACTGTCCGCCTCCGTTGTCCGATGTAACACACGCAGCCGCATGATGAAATTTATTTGGGGAACATGGACTGGAGCTACTGTCCACGTTCGCCGCTATCCTACCTGCAGGGCAGTTCACGCTGATGTGATCTGCTCTTCCGCAGTTCCAACACTTCGCGGCCCTACACTCGCGTGAAAAGTGACCCACGCGTCCGCAAGTCCAACACTCCGCTCCCTGTGCTGTACTAGGCCTGGGTCCCCGTGACCCATCGCGACCGGAACTAGAGTCCCTATGCCGTCGGTCATCGGCAAAGGTCACAATTCGCCCCCGGCCATTACCGCGACCTAGCCCTCCTGCTCGGTCAAACTTACCGGATCCATATGCTGGTGATTGGTGATAGCCCCTACGCTGCCCTTGGGCTTGCCCGCTATAGGCACCACGCTGACGCGACCTGTCCCTAAGTCCTGCCGGCGACCCCTCGACAACGGCGACGTACCCAGCATCTTGGACGTACGCCCTGGCGACTGGTTTGGACGGATGTGCCGTACGGTATGCTTCCGCCAACTTAGACGCCTCCTGCACCGTCGCGGGTTCGTTCTCTTTCAGGAAAGCCACCAGATCTTTGTGGCACGACGCGTACAGCTGGTCACGGATCATTAAGTCTTTCAGTTTAGCAAAATCCGCGCCCACATGCGCCAAGTCTACCCAGTTCGCGAAATACTCCGTTAGTCTCGCGACGAAGGCAGCAAAGTCCTCCCTGGTATCTGCACGTGCCCGCCTAAACTGCTCCCGGAAGTATTCCTCGGTACGCGCAAATCGGCGAAGCAGCAAAGCCTTCAGCTTATCGTAATCTTGCACGTCTTCGCGCTGTAGCTCTTTAAAGTATGTTAACGCTCGCCCCTGCAATAGAGACGCCAGGTACGTGGCCCATAATTCCTTATTTTCCCCCCATTGCAATTGTGCGTTCAGTTCGAACCTGTAAAGGAAGGCGTCTATGTCGTCCTTCCGGTCGTCGAACGTAGGGAGCTTAATCCTAACGCCACCTTTATTGTGTACCTGCCGCTCAACTGTTTCTGTTGGCGCATTCTTTTTGATTTCCAACTCGGCGATCTTTACTTGCGCCTCTATCTCCTTTAACCTTATCTCCTGCTGCTTAAACTCCCTTTCCTGTTGCTGAGCCTCTAACTCCTTTAACTTAAACTCTCTTTCCTCTTCCTTATCCTTAGCCTCTTTTTCTCGCTCTCTATCCTTAGCACGCTCATCGCGCAAATCCGCCTGCTGTTCTTTAATCCAGCCGCGTAGCTCCTCTCCCTCCAGGCCAAGTTCCTTACCCAACTTCATTAGTTGTTGGAGTTCCGCCATTTCACAGATTTATGGTTATGGTATGTATTAAAAAAACGGCTAACCTGTCGGTATGATAACTAACGACACGACCAGAGACCTGAGATCACACCAGATATAACCACACCTACTTGTATCAAATACAATTCAGAAATTTACCTTTACAGCACAACTAATTCTATATTCATAAAATGTACTGCACTATTAATAATAAAAAAGAGTAGAAAAGACAAGAATAAGGAAATTCAGTAGAAGGACCACAAGTACGTCAAGGACAACGAACCAGACTAGGACAAAGCTTCTACAAAAAAAACTATAATGGAAAAAAAATGCAACCTACTACGCCGATTACACAACACGGTACGAACAAGAACAGAGTCTGAAAAAAAAGAACGTATCTATAGATAGGTAGAAAGAGGGACAAGAGAATACGTCTTCCTGCGGAACAGAGAAGATATCGACGCTACAACTAAACACTAACAAAGCCCTACAGAATGTTCACCGTGATGAACGAAGTTCCAAGTTTATCACACCTTTTTTTTAAAGGATAAACTAGGTTCAACACAGCAAACGAAAACAGCAAAAACAGAGAAAAAGACAGATTAAAGGAACAGCCCCCAATCCAGGGTACAAAATTTCAGTTTCACTTAACTTCGAATTTTGAGTTTAACTCCTCCCCTTAATCGGAGCTCTGGCTGCTTGTCTCCTCAGGCTGCACGCACACTCTGCAGAAATTTAAGTACACATTAATACATATTCATCAAAATACCTGCATCAATACATATTCATAAATATACATAAATCATATCATGAAAATTCCATTCATCCCACGAACAAAGACAACAGCATGAATTCCTAACACAACAGAAAAACAACTAGATATAACGAATACACAATGTCAAAATGACCACAGGTAAACAGGACGAGCCCCCAGTGTCACAACGGACGAGCCCCCAGTGTCACAAATCCCAGACTGGGAGATGTAATAGTTTATGACAGGACGACAATCACGAACAAACAAGTTAACACTTAACAAAACAAACCATCAGACTCACACATTTATTAAACATAATTATACATATAATAGCGCAATTACATACATTATATTATTGAAATGAACTGCCGTACAACGGCCTTATTCTCACACACACTCTCCCTCGGATCCACAATCCGGTAGTTACTCCTAAAGGCACTTCGGCCTCAGCCTCTCCCCTCAGGGTCTTAATAGTACATTAATGATTCACTGGCACCGCAGTCTCTCAACATCACCTTCCTATTGCCATACAACTTATCAGTTCACTTGCCCATCATCATGGCAATAATATAGTATCTCATTCACTCTCATATCTACGTCCCTGTCCGTGGCCTGACTGCCACGACTTTATGTGCCGCTACTGTCCGGCACCGACAGTCTCACTTCTGGCCTATGTATGGCCTCCGGCCCTATGCTGGCCTATCACTTGTGCTCATCGAGGTGGCTCTTCGGCCCGTCCCCGACACCTACAAGAATAACATTACATTGGTATAATACCCTACCATTCCTATTCACTCCACCTCTCCTTACAATCCATGAAGCGTACACACACTAGTTCACCTTTCACTCACCACACCTCTTACGGTAACACACCTCCATCGGAGTACACACTACTCACTCGCGCTACAAATCCATGAACTCACTTTCATCTATCGCTCGTGGCGCACATTGCTATATCCAATATCAAGGACTTCCACATTCCTCACATATACTTATTTACATCATGGTAATAGACGAATATAATATAATACATCAATCATAATAATCAATCAACGTTCTACATACCAGTCATTACTGGAAAGACTCTCTCACTAGTCTTCTCGACTGCTCCCTTTATGTCCGCCCGATGGGCTCTTATTCACAGGTCCGCTCCGTAGGACCTTCTAACTTGCAGTGATAGTTATACAGCGCTTCCGCCTCCTTCAGACCCCCCCCACTACTCACAACAGCACGCTTAACTTGCTTGCCTACCGTGAGCCCTTCTTACTCTACACCCGATCTGTAGCAATCCCCTTAATTGCACTCACTCCACTCGTGACACAATCCTCACTATCTCAAAAAGGCAAAAGTGCACATGCAAAAATGTTATTTGTTGAAAGGTTTACAGAAAATTATTTCTTGTGGGTCTCGAGAGACAATGTCGTTGGTATCGTTAGCAACATTTTTAAGTCCAACAGGCATGTCTGCAAATCCATCATTTTGATTTAAAAAGAAAAAATGGACTTAAGTGGGTTTGCTCGCAACACTGATCATAAAGAGATGGGGTGAAGATGCTGACGGTAACCTAGACCAGCAAGTTAGTCATGACAGTTGTGAGAATGATCACAATACACTTTACACACTTATTGCTTCAGATTTTTGTCACTTTGTCTCTGTGTAGAATTACCCCTTTTTCTTTTCCCTGAGGATTCAAGGTGAGCATTTGACAATAGGAGGAAAGTACCATGGATTAGTGTGATTAATTTGCAATACCCAGTATGTAAATAGAGATTTAGTAATGAATGCAGCAATTTTTGTTGTTTTTTTTACAGAATATAGTATTGTCGGGAGGCTCAACTATGTTCCGTGACTTTGGGCGCAAGATTCAACGTGACGTTAAGAGAATTGTGGATGCTCGCCTTAAAGTCAGTGAAGAGCTGAGTGGAGGACGTATCAAGGTAAGATTATAACAGTTTGTTCTGATTTTGTATTAAAAATAACATCTTACCACGAGAAACTGTGTTAACCTGTTCCCTGTTATGCTGAAATAAACCTATAACTGAGTGAATGAAAACACAAATAATTTAGTGTAGTAGGCAATAAATGATAAAACACTGAATTTTCAAATCAGCTTGTGTTTTCAAGACATCAATGAAAGTCTGGAATTTCCAGAATGTGCTTTAAAAAAAAAAAGATCACTCATGTCAGCTGACCTGCTGCATGTGATTAAGTGTGAAGTAGTTGCTTCTGAAGTATAGGCTGTCCATGTATGGAAACTGAGATACAAGGAAACTAGATAAAACAGGAACATGGAGCAGCTCCAGGCTATTGTCACTGGCAATAAGTAGTTAATTTGTTTGAATTTGTTACGTCCATGATATTATGATGCAACTGACAAACAGAATAACAAAAAAGTGTCTTATTTCTGCTTTCAGCCCAAACCCATTGATGTTGCTGTGATCACTCATCACATGCAGAGATATGCTGTGTGGTTTGGAGGTTCCATGCTTGCGTCAACGGTAAGATTGAAGACATATTTTTGAGATCTGTGCATTGCTAGTTAATGGAATTGGTTACAAAACTGGCGAATTCCACAGGTTAAAATACCATGATCAAAATGAGAGCTTTCAAAATTTTTAATTGAGACCAAATCTTTGTAAAAAGTATACAACTTTTGGAGCTTTTCCCCGGGGGGTGTGAATACTGTTTGAATGATGCATTTCAACCTTTGATTGGTGGAAAGGTCTAGGGGCCAGCTGTGCTTGTAGGGAAAATTAGGCCTAATAAACTTTTCTCCACCTTTACCCCCACTTCCCCCCCTTTTTCTGTCTAAGTAATTTAATAACTCATTTTGATATCTAAAAAGTACATGTGCTTCTAAAATTCTTTAGTGAAATATTTACAGAAACTTGGTAAGCAGAAATAAGCAGAAAATGAACTGACTGCCAGGTATTATCAGGACATGTATTCAAACTTGGACTGAGGGCAGGTGGTCATTTGGTGTGATCAATTTTGGACATGTATATTTAAAAATGGACTCTTGAGACATTCTCAGCTAACTTCTTCTTGTCATAGAAATGACATTCTTAGAATTGGTAGAGTTCATCTCAAGCTAGATTGTGATAAAGAAAAGTGTTTAACTCATGCTTGCTTTAATTTTTTTGTATTTTAATTATCCCAGGGAATGTATGATTGCAGCCAAGCTTTTAGGCAGCCACACCATTAGTCTGTGATGTTTTGCTGTTCGTTACAAGTCCCGCACTCATTAGCACCATAAAAGAGTGAATCAAAAGTGGTGCAGGATCACGATGTAACTATTCATGAAAGTTTTCCAATGATATGGAAGTGCTTAAAGAGGGACAATTGTTGTTGTGAGATTTCTCTTTTTATTATAATATCCTTCAACTATAAATTCTTTCACTTCTTGTTTCAGCCTGAATTCTATCAAGTGTGTCACACAAAGGCAGATTATGACGAGTACGGGCCCAGCATATGTCGACATAATCCAGTATTTGGTGTCATGGCATAGGCAGTGCAAAAGTTACGAATGAAATAAGGAGCAGCAGCAACAAGATCATCCAAAAAGCTGATAGAATAACAATTTTGGCTGTTTTTCCTTTTGTACAAAGAACTTGTAAAGGTTTTGTTGCGTTACTGTTATCTCTAAAATGGACAGAGGAGAAAGAACGGCTGTTAAGAAATACTTGAGACTGTGACAGGCAGGCATGGTTGCACATGTGGTTTTGGATGAAGTGTTTCCAACAATAACACAGGAAATCAGAGTTTAGAAATGTTTAGAAATTATGATGGGAAAATAACTTGGTGTTATTATCAGAGGAGAATTTCTGTTATGAATTATGCACTCCAAGCCTTTCAACCCTGACCTCCTGATTTTCCCTATACCATATCCCTGGCCTCCTGAGTACACGGTTACAAATGTTAGAACACTCCGTGCTGGTATACCAGTGAATAGGGATTTTGCCACTGTAGTGCATCACTGGTGTACTGGAGAACAGGTTTCATCAGGTTAAATGTAGCAAATTTGATGCTGGACAAAATTTTGCAGCAACAATGTCTTGTCACAGCCTCACGTGTACCTCATTCTTCAAAATTATTCTGTATCTTTTTATAGGAGGACATCATTTTATGTGTCTTGTCAAATAAAATCCCTTATTTTCTAAATGCTGTGAACTATGATCACAAAATCTTCTTTTCAACGTATTTATCATTGTTTGAAATTGCTTGTATTATCCATTTTCTATGCCCTAGCAGATAAGATTATGATTTCTTCTCCTCAGTGAATTGTGGTAGTAAAAATTTATTTGTAGTGAACTACAATAAAGGCATGAATGGCCTACATAGGCCTATACAAGTTTGAAAAATTGTATTCATTCCAGTGTGTTGCAGCTTGAGGGTAGGTCATCAGAGAAAAAGTCTCAGTGAAATGTTAGAATTCCAAATCAAACCATACAACTATGTTTAAATAGAGTTCCTGCAACCGTCTGAAATTCAAGAAGTCTATGAAGACTTTTCAAATCGTCGGTTTCGTTGCTAAGGGGCGAATAGACAACAGCCCCTTCATCATGAAACGGAGGAAATTTAGTTCCACAGAGAAATGTCCTTTAAAAATCCTTGAATATTAAAACAGCTCCTTGAAACTGAAAGTCCTCGAAAATAAATGGCAAGGGAACGCTTCCTCCTTTAAAAAGTAACACTGGAAGGCTAGACTTTAGTGATTCAGGTCAGTTTTCATTGTTCATCCCCTTGTATAACCTTCTGGAATTTTGAAAAAATCTCCTTCAAAATGGTCATTATGCCTTGGGCAGGAACCATGTTACATGCAGAATGTAAAAATCTTATTTTCATTCCCTGCTTCAGCTTGCACCAAATGCCTACAGATGAACCAAGCCTTCCAGTCACAATCAGTTCATGAGACAACAGCTGAACATTTAGTTATGAGCTTTATGTTAGCTATAAGCAAAAGGTCCATAAAGCTTACTTTGCTATCAGTGTGTTCTTCAGGCAACGCAGTCCACTCTTCTGTTTCAGTTTGTTGCAGTATCTACACTTGTTTATTATTTTGCAGTTGAAAAGCATCGAAAAACACATAAGTTGCACTCTCAGACACTGTATCATCCTGTGAAGGTCTGGGGATCCTTTGCACACAGGATCTTCATGTATTTATACATTGTTGTATTTTCTCCTCCAGAAGAGCTCACTACTATGTCATGAATGGAATGTGAGAAAAGCACTAGTTTAATAGTGCACTGATCATGTTCTTAAGCACCAGTTTAACAGTGCACTGATCATGTTCTTAAGCAATGTCTTAGTCTTAGCCAGTACAATTTATTTCCATATTCATTCACTAAGGCATCCAATAAATATTTCCTCATTTGTCATTACTGGCATGATAATCTGCATGTAACTGAATGAAAGCAGTATGAATGAGCAAAACTTGGATCCTATCAGTATAATTATTTGCTGAATTACTACAGTGGATGTTTATGTATATTATCAGTTGGAGTTTTAACTTTGCATTTAACTTTATAAGGGTTTGCCATAGTTAGTCCTTAAGAAAAAACTTTAACTTTGACGATGCTTTCATTTGTTTCTTAAGTTATACTCTTGTTGTACAATTTATTTCCTTCACATAATATTTTTGTTTCCTTTTTTTTTTTTAAAGACATCTTGATAACTGAATGACACCCAAACACCCAGACATGTGTGGACCAATAGCTTTTCAGCTTTCCTGTTATCTCCTGCCTCAAGTAGATCAGTTTTGTGCAATTTTTTTTTAAAGATAAAAACAAATTTGGGTCTTTCTGTTGACAGTTAAACCTAGCTGAGATTGCCAAACTTTTTGGCATACTTTAGTACTTATCGGAGTATCCAAAGCCACGTTTCCACCCTATACTCAACTGTCTGTGAAAATATATGATTACTAGCATGAAACCCCCTTACATTTGTCTGAACAGGGATGAAATTGTTTAGCAGTGTGAAAAATGGAGTTGACGAAGCAAAGCAGAATGCAAAGTCAATAATTCCACAGCTGCTCAGCAAGATTCAGTGCGCATAGAGAGAAATTTGTTCACTGAACACACATGTCATATTGTCCCATTTGTAACACGTCAACTAACACCTCTCATGAGCTAAGAATTCAATTATTTGTGCATTTTTGGGGATTATTCCTTTGTCAGCCTGATTGTATTCTCCTATACAGTCTTATTTGGTTGGGAAACAAATTTCACTTCTGCATGCCAAATATCAGAAAGATCCATTCAGTAGTTTCTATTGGTAACAAAGGGGTTTTCTTGTAATTTAAGAGAATAGTTTTTCCATTGTTGTGTAGATTAGTTACTGCATAGAAACCCACGTCATTTTTGTTTGTAAGTGAAGTAAGTGCATCTAATCCAGTCAAAATAAAAAACGTCGAATTCAATTTATGAAACAAAGTAACATTGAAGTTAGTATTCAGATCTCAGTTCTCATCTACTATCACAACCGTACCTTAGTTTTTGTTTATAAGTGAAGTAAGTGCATCTAATCCAAATCAAAATAAAAAAGTCTATTCAATTTATGAAACAAACTAACAATGAAGTTAGTATTCTGATCTCAGTTCTCATATACTGTCGCAACTGAGGAAGTTTTTTGCCCTTTTGGAGTACTTCCCAATGTGTCACAGGGCCAGTTTTTCATATAAGGTAATGAATTTTTCCTGAATATGGGACTATACAGAATCCCACAAGGATATGTCTTAACCCTTTTACTGCTACATACACATTTCCCCAGTGCTAAGGAGCTTTTCAAAGAATTATGGTTGTAACTCTTTGGAATAAAGTCTTAGCCCATAATAACTATACATTTTTGGAAAGGAAATTGGATGAGGATTGTGAAAAAAAAATATGAACTACCGTAATTGGCTGACAAAATCAGTTAATAGCAGAGATGGGTTAGGCCCCTTTTTTGGTTAACAAGCGACTCGGTGATTAAATGCAGTCTGGCATGAAACGCACGAGATGCATTCAGAAGTTTTTCCTTACCTTTAATGGAAACCTTTGCATCTGTGTACTGTTTATTTAATTTCATATGAATCAAATAGCATCAATAATGCATGCAGAGCTTGAGAGTGGATGTTCTTGAAGTGAGTGAGAGAGGCAAGAGCTGACAGTCAAACACAAATATGAAAAAGCTGTTTCATTTTTTTCTGCATATGTTACTGTGTATCTTCTACTTCTAAATAAAAGTGTAATAAAATTTAATTGATTTTAATACAGTAATTGTGTTTCTCTCATATTTTTTTCTTTTTTTTTTTTTTCTGAGATGGCACTTTTATTCACTTTTTAGAGCTTACGTTGGATTACAAAACAGAGTGTATGACAATTATTCATTTTCATCCTTATTTTTAAAAAATCAGTTGCACTGGGTTAAGAAGGTAAGGTGGTAATGGTGGTGATGATGAAAGATAGATCATAGAGGCAGGACATGTTTCACAATGACTAATTTTAAATTGCTGTAGAATTTGTTTGAAATGTCCATATTCTGCCACCTTCAGTGTTTTTTAGTTCAAATTCAAAAGTAACCAAGCATTTATCTTTAATTTTTATTCAAATATAAAGAAGTGCTTTGATTATACATATAAAATACATCTATTACATCATCACTCCCTGCTAACAACAGGGCCAAAGTCAAAGTTAAGCTGAAACTGCATTGTCAGCTTCCTAGATCAAGCCCAACACTGTCTTATTTAGTTACTAATAGATGCGCCAATTCACACATGCAGTAATAACCTAACAGCGTAAAATAAATATACATGTGGTCATACTGATAAAACAGGCTTGATCTCTGTAAGTTACATTGTATTACAGAACCATGAAAAATATGACCATTATGTTTGCACGGTGACACTGGGTTCCTGCACAGTCCTGGAAATTGGAATTCTGTGGATCTTTGGAAAAGCCCTGGATAAAAATTTGAGAAAAAGTCCTGGAATTTAAATAATTATTTGAGAAAAAGCACTGGAAATAATGGAATAGCCGTGGAATTTAAGTATTCCAGGAAAAGACACTGGAATTCTTCTGGAGGTTTTATAAAAAACAATAAAGAAATGGAGAAACGAAACAAAAATAAGTAAGTTTTTTTCTCATTTTCTTGCATTTAAGTAGCCTTTTGAATTTAACATTTTACCCCTAAAAAGGTTTTGGAAATACAGTCTTAAAGCGATGCAGGAACCTCTTGACAATAACCTTCCGATTGGTACATCAATTTGAATGTCAGATTCGATTATTTTTGCTCCTCCAATCCAGGCCGCGTAACACCAGGTTTTCTCGGGTCACTCGTCCCAGCCTCTCTCGCAGTGTGCAATTTTCTTCATAGAGTTTTTCCCTGTCCGGGCCTCTGTATCTGTGTAATGACAAAGTGATATAGATCTACATCCTTACAGCGAACTGCAGTACAATTTACACATATGACATCATTCTCACTTTCGTCTGTCTCAAATTACATGACCCATATTTAAAAACGCTTACAAAAAATCAGTTAAAATATGGCATTAAAACAAAAGCAAAACTGTATTTCGTAAGTTCTCGTTATAAACAATAAAGAAACGCCACAATAAATCACAAAAGAATTAGAAACGACAAATCTATGGGGTTTAGTAAAAAGTTTTTAAAAAATGAGCCAAAAAACAACCACAACAATTGTGAAAAAAAAAATGTACTCCACAAAGCCCTGAGTTAGGAATAAACACCCCCCCCCCCCCCCAATAGATTTCCGTGGGGTTGGACGGATTATCATAGGGCGGATTCCTTCATCAAACAGACGTCGGCACGATGTCTTAGCCAATGGATCTACTCAGGAACGATGCCATTCCTATGTGCAAACTTAAGGTCAATCTCACACAGGGTTGCTGGCTGGGTACATGTACTTTATGGGTGCTGCCCAAGCCTAGTCAATCGACACTGTGCATTGCTTGGGCCTTTGAGACTATAATGAGAGTAAAGCTATTCCAATACCACCAAACAAACACAAACAACCAAAGAAAAAAAACAACTCACCCATTGCCAAAATCATTGCGGGAAGTATCTACCGAGTCAAAATTCAAAACTGGTCTAAAAACCCACCCTTTTAAAAAACACTTTCAGTTGTGAAGACTCATTCCCAATCCATTTATTTTCTCATTTCACTTTAATTTTGCTGTTTTATCGTTTAATTTCTGTCTTATAGTATGTTATGTGTGTGTATCTATGTATACAATGTATGTGTAGCAGAGAGAGAGAGGGTGAGAGAGAGAGCGTGAGAGAGAGAGAGTGAGTTGCAGATGGAGAGAACACGACTTTCTGTAAAGCGCCTAGAGCAAACAGTTTGGATTGGGCGCTATATAAATGATCTTCATTATTATTATTATTATAGTTCTTTGACCAGCCTGTACTTTTCCTCATTGGTTTTCTTCAGCTGTTTAACTAAACATCGGACAACTTTGTCCTTTTGTTTTACGGTATTCTCCATAGCAATAGCCGCCTCCAACCTGGCAGATGCAGATAGTGTATGTCTGTCCATGTCTGTTCTTCTGGGCCATCGGAATGGATTTTCCCTGAAACACACATTTCATATTTTTATCAGGAATTATTTATTTATTTATTGACTTATCTTTCTGAAATTTCACAACAACAAAAAATGTATTTGTTATCACATTTTTTCAGCGTATTCATGTTCCGATATTCCCCGAGCGAAACCAACTCCTTCCGTAATAGATCATTTTCCAAACTGCGGGGACTCTCAGATCCCCACAAGGACGAGACTTTAGGAGCGGCCATGCCCGGAGGGGTCGCCTGTTTTGTTTTGGTTTTTGTTCTGTTTTTTTTTTTTCTTTATCTTGACTTTGCTGCTTAATTATTGTCTTTCATGCTGCTGTCTTCTTGGCATTGGCTGATGGGTTGTATTCCAAGACTCAAGACTGAAACTCGCAGAGACGATTAAGCATCAGCAAAATTTGTGAAACATTCTACGATATATTTATTTGTTTAATTTTCTATCTTGTAACCTTTTTTGCCAGAAGAAAGTCAGTGGACTGAAAGCTTGATTTGTCTTTCCGTTTCCTTTGTGTTCTATTGTATTGTTTCTGTATTATTTCTTATGCGAAGCTTTGCTATATACATGTGCAACTTTTTCTATGTGCCACATTCTGACTTTACTTCATTATTCTGTACCTCGCAACAGGGTTGATAGTTCAGCCCATGGGGAAAAGTTGTCCGGATTTATTCCGGATTTCCGGTTTTCTTTCATGAAAAAAAAAGAATCTTCTCCGGTTTTCAAAAATTTACGCGGCTACTGTGACCCTGGCGATGTGTAATACTGCCGTTGAAACGGACCCTATAATCAAGGCTAAAAGAATGTGATTTCCACTGCCCACACAAAGGCATCGTTAGCACCGAGATACGAGACACAATAGTATTACATGTATTGTATGTACTACAAGCCTGTAGTGCTCAGCAGCGAGGAACAGGCCTGTTGGATGACCATGTGGAATGCAATGCAGTGCTAAAGTAGGCCTGACTAACCTTTTCCGTAGATCCTGGGTACAAATGTAGACAGAGGAGTACCGGTATAAAAAAATCAGCCAAAATTAGCACAGTTACACCCTAACCCTCAAAGTTTCTGTATTGTTCAAACTGCATACCAGCAGCAACCTGTAGGTTTCATTAAAAGTTAATTCTAGGACATTTTTTTTGGTTTATTTATGGTTAGTTTTTCACTACTCCTATCCGCATGTCCTGGGTACAAAATGTAGATATACCTCTTACATAAGGATTTATACTGTTCATTCCTATCTGTACGCCCTGGATACAAATGTAGACAGTCAATGAATCTCTGTAATCTGTAGTCAAATACTTTTACAAATTAATGTTCAATCTCTGTGTGCCTCTATTGATTGACTCTATACAATCAGCAACCCTTTATCAAATCCCACGCGTAGAGGTGACATCAAACTTGTTAACAGGAATGACATCACTCCTAGATAGATATGTTGTTACTACATCGCACCCACGTCGGTTTAATGTAGGTAATCCGCCCCTACATTAATCTTACCAACCCCATGAAAATCCTATACAAATCTGCATCGGATTGATGTAGGTAAGCTGGCTGGGTAAGTTCTCAAACCTAAAATGTAACTGAGTTTGACAACACGGACACCAAACTGAATAATAACTAGCTGTTTTGTTTATTTCTTTGTTTGCTTTTACAATTTGTCAAGCAAGCCATGATCTGCCCTGCTTTTGTCAGTCCTTCAAACATTATTTTCTCACACATTTATACCTTCATTCACTCACTCACTCTCAATGAACTCACAAACTCACACATTCGCCGGTACTCACGAGCACGGAGACATGATTCAGCGACTCACTCTGCATCAGGCTCATTCCATGAAATGTCAACCAGTAAGAGGAAATACGGAATTTGAAATATCAGTAAAAAATCCTTGGTATAACTTCTAAAATGATTTGTTGACAAGGAAATGTCTCCAGAGGAAGAAAACAAACTGGATTTCATAATATGTTTTCTAAGAACAATATTTCATACTGAGAAACAAATATTCAATACAATTTGCAGTTTTATGTTTAATAACAAGTAACTGATGTGATCAGTTGTTTGTCCCTTCTTATATTGCATTGACATTAATTTTTGACAAGGTAAAAATAATATGAAACGTTTATTTCTGACATAGGTTTTGACCAGAAAGAACCCAATAGACATTATTGGTTTTGTGTAACATACATCACACTTTACGTGATAAAGTTTTTCTCTAGCAATAAATATTTCAGACAGATCACAACCAATTACAAACTAACATAATTTATTACTGTAATTATTGTTAAACATTCAAGCTTAAATCAAAAACTTAATATTATTCCTAAAAAAAAGAAAATGGCACTGGAAAGGTGAAGATCTAATTAGTAATACATGTCATAACAAAATGGGATATTTACGTCAGGGCTTTTTTTTTTTTTTTTACCTAGATCATCTAAAAATGTAAGAATTATGAAATACAGAATTTCATAGCAGTCGTTTACAAGTTGAGCATAAAAATTTAGGTGAAATTCTTTGATTACATTCACAGAAATTCCAGAAAATGTTACTTAAACTATAGAATTACTTTTCATGATTGTAACACATGTCACACCATGTTAAGCACCATGCTGACTTAGATCTTATTTTCAAGTTTTTTAATTAAAGATAAAAACTTGTAGAGCTGCCTTTTTTTATTGTCAAACAGGTTTAAATGATAAATATCTCATTTAATGATTTGTTCTGGAAGATAGCAAGGCGAAAACCGGTTATTCAGGTGTATCACACGTCACATGGAATGGGCCATCACATATCCTGTTTTTCGTTCCCCGAAATGGGTCAAGGTTTTTTTCCCATGAAATGAGAACAAAAACGTGCGCTTCACCCCTGGTCCATTCTCCAAAAACCACGGAAAAGAACGATTTTGTGCGTGCTGTTAGTAAATTTCTAAACAAGTTAAACTTGTTTCTGCTCTATACAGATGAAGGCATGTGTCTTTTTCAAAGATTTCTAAGTGCAGTAGGCTTGCGAAGACAAAATGCAATTAGGAACCCTTTCCAGGTGTTTGGGAGTTGGAGATCTCACAGCTTTAGCTAGGATCAAGGGTGAGTGTGTTTTTCCAGCATGGCATAGTGAGTGCTTATTGACTGATTACTTTTAGAGGTTATTTATTACTTTTGTAGTAAGAGACAGAATAATGATAACTCTAGTTGTTGTGTTTTTAATGAAATATATATATTGGCCTATGTTTTTTTTATTTGAAAAGGGGCTCGGGGGAGCACACAAAATTTATACATGTATCAGGTTTTGCCAATAAATAACTTGTCGTCATCCATCCCTATCCCACCCTCCCCGAAATCTCGTCAAAATACATAATGTTATATTTGATAATGTCCACTTATTTGAGAGGATTAGTTATGACTTGTGTACGCTTCATCTGAAGGATCAAATATTAATAACATAATCACATATTTACCTTTTTTCTTTGTAACACTTTGTTTTTTTATGCTACTGGATTTCCAGCTTCGTTCATGTCAGTCCTTCCCCAACTAGCAACCTTACGGAAATCCGAGGCGTAGGACTGACGTCAAGTTTACACATAGGAATGATATCGTTCCTCCGTAGATCCGCGGGTTACTACATCGTACCGACGTCGGTTTGATGTAGGAAAACGGCCTTTGAAGTAATCTACATTGGATTGACATAAGGTTACTGGCTGGGTTAAAGGCGACGTTTAGCACGCCGCATACTAGCGTGGAACAGTGACTGGTGAAACGGTAATAAAATTATTTCGTTATCCCCTGATTTGATCATCCAGCATTGCTGGTTTAATTTACATTTTACTATTTACATTAAAAAATTGGCTCAAATTAGCTTCTGAAACGAGAACGATGCCCGGGTGTCTCCAAAGCCTATTTATCAGCAAATAGGCACGAATATTATCAGTGTAAAATGTTATGTTATCTAGCAAGACAAAATTGATTTAATTGTAACTAGAATTTTCGTATGAATTAGATTTTGAAACAAGGTAAGCATTGCAAACACTGTGTCGTATTGCTCATCTTCAGCTGCTCTAACGTGTCACGAGCAGGTGAGCTGGGATCAGTAGTTACGGGGGAAGGGGGTCGAGTAAAGTTAACCCACGGCCCACGGGTAATGAAAAGCGTGCACGTTGTGAGTGGGGGGGGGTCTGCATGAGGCGAGAGCGCTGTACTACTATCACTGCAAGTTAGAAGGTCCCAGGGGACGGACGTGAGTGAGAACAGTCGGGAGATTGTGACAGTGTTTTCCAGTGATGACTGGTAGGTGGAACGATGATTGATAATTATGATTGATGTATTATATTCGTCTACGACCATGATGTAAATAAGTATATGTGAGGAAGGTGGAAGTCCTTGATACTGTATATAGCAATGTGCGCCATGAGCGATAGATGGAAGTTAGCTTCATGGATTTGTAGCGAGAGTGAGTAGGGTGTAATACGGTGGACGTGTTACCGTAAGATGTTTGGTGAGTGAAATGTGAACTATTGTGTGTACGCTTCATGAGTTGTAATGAGGGGTGAAGTGATTAGAAATGGTATGGTATTATACCAATGTAATGTTATTTTTGTAGGTGCCGGGGTCGGGCCGAAGCGCCGCCTACGGTGAGCACAGGGGATAGGCCAGCATAGGGCCGAAGGCCACACATAGGCCAGGAGTGAAGCTGTCGGTGTAGGACAGTCGCAGCACGTGAGTCGTGGCAGTCTGGCCACAGACAGGGATGTATATATGATTGTGAATGTGCTATTAAGATGTGCTACTGTGACATGGATGTATTGCTGTGCGAATGAGATATTCATGTGAATTGAAGTATTAACGTGCTATGGCCACGTGAGGTGCATAGGAGGCTAAGGTGTATTGCCATAGGGAGGCGCTATTGAGAGACTGTGGTGTGAAAGAATACTAGTGTGTCATTAAGACCCTGGGGGGAGAGGCTGAGGCCGAGGTGTCTTTAGAAGTAATTACCGGGTTGTGGACCCGAGGAAGTGTGCTTGCGGAAGAAGGCCGTGGTCGGCAGTTAACTTGAAGAATATAATGTGTGTATGTAATTGCACTGTTATCCTTATCTTTATATTTATGTTTAATAAATGTGTGAGTCTGATGGGTTGTTCTGTTAAGTGTTATACTTGTTCGTTCGTGATTGTTGTCCTGTTATAACCATCGCATCTCCCAGTCTGGGATTTGTGACATAACGATGCAGGCTGCTGTTGGCCTGTGATGGCAGTACACTCTTTAACAAGTATGTACATTTGTATATTATACCTCCGAAAGCTCAAATTATTCTTATTGCAATAATCAAAGCGTATTTCATGTTAAATACATTCCGAACCAGCAACCCTACGGAAATCCGACTTAAGTTTGCACATACAATTAATGACATCATTCCTTCATAGGTTCACTGGTTACAACATTGCACTGACTTTGGACTGATGCAGGGAACCCGCCCCTATGGTAATCCTACAGATCCTCCAAAAACCTACATCGGACTGATGTAGGATTGCTGGCTGGGTTTATATTTGGAATTCAGAAGCGAGTTGCCACTGCAATTGTATCCTTTCACAAATTTGTGTGGCGATTTAACCAACTTAAAATCTGAATCAGTCCTTTTTGGCCTTTTTTTGAAGATTTTTTACCCCGTGTTACACAAGGTCGGTTTCATGACAAAAGGACGAATAGATATCAACAGCTGGACAGCAGAAAGGTGAACACTTAACTTCTCTGTATGATGAAGGGGTGAAACGCCAAATCAGTGTTGCAAGAAATTCAGTGTTGAAAATGTTGTGCTACTCTCATTATAGATTTCTCGCCTTTTTGTCATACTACTAATACAAGAACTAAATGAGATTTAATAACAAAATTGCTCAGATTGGATAAAGCCCCCCCCCCCCCCCCCAAAGTATTTTTGACAACCACAAAAGAGTAAATATCTCAAATTTGACCTATTCGCTTCCTCGTCATACTGGTAAGTTGAGGGTTTGCCTTTTCGTTTTACAGCTGTTATTTATTCGCCCCTTCGTCATGAAGCCGACACCATGTAGATCACAGACTATCAAAAAGTAATGGATTTGTTTGGGATATTAAAAATTTTTTTTCTTTCGTAAAGAACACAGATTCGCAGCCGTTCATACCCTACAGATAAGCATTTGGAAATTGAACAATCCAGCGCCTACTTTCCGTAATTGATAGAATTTATTTGAGGTTTCTTGGTTACATCAATAACAATATTAACCTTTTCATAGCACCTTGTGCCATGCTTAAGCACCTCAGTGCTGTGACTTTACTTGCCATATTTATTTCTCTTTTCCTTCAGACACAAATAAGACAAGTCTACTCTTCACATTCATGAATGGTACAGGAGCTGTGACTATCTGAAATTGGAGTTCTCTGCAAAAGAATCATTGGCTGGGTGTTACAAACTAAGAAAAGCAAGTTATCTCCAGAACATTTGTCACGAGCCACGTGAGCTCTTTTTTCTGTTAGTCATGGGTTGGTTTTATTTTGGGAGAATATGAAACGCGTTTAGCTATTAATCGAGCCACGGATTTCGTGATGAGAGATGTGTGAGTGAAGTTTGTAAACATTAAGTTAACCCTTTGATTTTGGTGTGCGTGTGGGATTTTCTTGTTTACAGAGTGGGATTGTAGAAGTTTTAGTGTAGGTTTTTGAGTGGTATCCATATCCTTTTGAGAAAGCAGTTAGGGTTAACTGAAAGACAAACTTGTGTTTGTCGTAGCTAGGGCCTTGATCGTCCAATCAGGAGGGAGACCCTTAGTAACCATCGGGGGGGGGGGGGTATAAAAGCTAACACAAGTACTAAGATCAGTGGATTCATATTTCGAGCATTTGGCGAAAAGACGAGTCACGGGGGCCTCCTACCTGAGTGGAGATGACAGACAAACAAAGATTCGCACTGGGAGTAGACCTATCCAATGACGAAACCTCTGTGCACCAGGCTTAAGTGTGCACGCCGCTTACATTGGACTCTCTCGCTCGCAAAACTATCGCGAGCGAGGAAATGGTGAGAGATTCCGTCATGTGTGTTTGTGCCAGGAACTGAGACAGTTTTTTCCGTCACCCCATTGTGACGGAGAGAAGGACATTGAATATACTTTTTACTAGATGTGTAATGAGCTGTTAGATTGTGTTTGAGATTGAACTATGTTCATTTCCTAGATGTATACTTCTTAGTGCAGAGCAGGATAGATATTTTGTGAAGCGTATTACTGTGAAAATTATTATTGAGTGCTGCTACACTTTAGGAGTCAGTCAATTATCTGATTAGGTGCTATTACTGATTGTATGAAAGCGAGATCGACCAACTTGAATTTGTTTACACCGGTATCCTTTAGGAACCGTAGTCCTGGATAGGCGCACTTCAAGAGTGCATAGTACTAGACTTGTCGATATCCTATTTTAGATAGACTTGCTAGAATTTCAGTAGTGGATGACATTTATGTAATATCTATGATTGTGATTACCGTAAATTATGCAGTCGAATGTTGTATGATCATTACATGGCCCGTCAGGCCTGAACATAAGTAATCCTGTGTTGCTTAGTTATTGTGGTATGAGTGTTTCGGGTGCAAGTCTACTACATCCACCAACCCCCTCGTTGACATCTAGAGGGGACCTACAATAACGCAATTATCCCAAAAATCCCACTTCTGACAACATTGGTAAATACAAACAAATAAAAGATATTTTATTCATGTTGTTTACCGCAATCATTTCCTGTTACCTTGACATTTTTCTGTTTTTTTGTCATTAATTTCTTCTTTCTTCAACTGACACTGATAAAACACAAGTCATAGATAAAACACGTCTTAGGTTAAAATACTAAGAAAAAAAAAAACCGAGATGAGATATTCAAGAGTGGAAATAACGCAGAGTTGAAACGAGGAAACACTGTGATTAAAACTTAACTCTCGTCCTGCGGGAGGCCACTATATTGGCCTCCTCACGCAACATGTGAGGCCAATATTGTGGCCTACATTTTGTAAACCGGCTCCTGCGGGATGCCAATATAGGCCTATTGTGTTTTGTTCATTCGGTTACTGTGACTATCCTTTTTTTCACTTTTCTTTTTCGCTTGTTTATCTATCCTGTCACCCCAACTATGTCTAACAAAATGGTATCCTCTGATTACATTTATTACGACGCAACAATTCGTGAGTATTGACAAATACTCATGTAATAGTACTGACGGTCTGAAGTTTCAACTGGGGAAAATCCTAGGGAAACTTTTACTATGCTGGTTGTCGTCAACATGTGAAATGAGAAGAAAGGGGCCAACTGCATATTTGAGAAACCATTATATGTCTGTAATGATGAATTCCGATGTAATACTAGGGCATGCTGCATGAGGGTGTATGTCGGTAGGTTTTTCATCAGGGAAAACTGGGAGAAAATGACCGACTTTGTTGGTTGTTGTCTTGATTTGATGGGGTTGTCACGAGCAGAGTTATGGTCTTGGGGATCTAACGACTGCACGAGAGGCAGTTAACTCACACTCGGACACAAACACACAAGAAAGTATTAAATAACTAGAGTATATTGTATGTCAGGCCGGCCGGGCCATATTATTACATAATATTAATATACTAAACAAAAGACAATAGAGGTCTATTCAAAGCAAAAATTCCAATAACTAAACTTAACCTATCATATTCATGTAACTAAGTTCCCTATCAAAGGTAATGCAATTAATAGCCAAATGGGTATATTATAAGAAATAAGATATTAATCTAAACTAACAGTTGAGTCGCCACTGGCCAGACGCCAGGCAAACTCTCTAGCAATAATACAGATTCTCAAGGTACACTGAAGGCTAGAACAGCCCAGTACATTCAAAGCCTACAGAAGCACAAATTGGCTTGTAGGTATTTAAGCAGCTTGTAAAAGTATATATATATATATGCAATCACTCAGTCACTATTCATTTCATCAACAAGGTGCCATATTTCTTCAATCGTATTATGGAGATAGCTTTACAATACAGAACACTCGTTCGTCGAGTGCAAGCTGTGGGTTTCTCAGACTTTCTACGAGGCTGTGGGTTTCCTCCCTATCTCTGGACTTCTATCAATTACTAGTGAAAAAGATGAGTTACCGTTGGTCACGCCTAGCTAGTAGGCGCGAACATCATACGAGCGCAGCGTGGACTCTTAAGGTCAGTCCAACCAAAACCTTTCTTTCTATGAGCTTTCTCTCTCTAGGCTCCTTCAGTCCGATGACAATGGACTAGTCTTCGTGCCACTCAGTTCAAGTACTGGCCAACCGGAGATACTTCACGAAACGATGCTTCTCTCGTCTGTGTTCAATGAATTTCAACGTTACACGATGTTTTATACTATCCAACTACCCGGCAAGGCTAGTCCGCTGGCCAAATTAGTTCAGCAATCTCATTGGCCGAAACATCCCACCATTTTGAATGTAGGAATATAGTCTGCACTATTCTAATAATAATAGTTCGTCCATCAGGTATGATGATGACCTTAACAACACCAGAGGAATAAAGAACAGAAATTGTTGAGAATTTCAACACATGGACAATAAAGAGAACTAAAGGACACAGAGGACAGAATGGAAAGACTGTTCTTTCATGACTTATGGCTTCTCATGTGACTGATAAGTCCTATTTTTGCCCTGCAGACCCTTCCGCATAAATGACAAGAGTGCTCCGTTGGTTCAGTACCACTGGGCCTTTTCTTGCGCCGTTCTCTTTTTTTGATAGCCTGCTGGACTCTGTCAGCTTCCCATGCTTTGCTGCCTCTGGTAAGGGCCGCCCTCCAATTTGCACGATCAAGCGAGAGCTTTTCCCACTCACTCACATCAATGGCAAAGGCCTTCAGTGATTGCTTGAGAGTGTCTTTGTAACGTCTCTTTGGGGCCCCAACATTCCTCGTTCCATTGGAGAGCTCAGAGAAGAAGATTTGCTTAGGGAGTCTGGAGTCGGGCATTCTGACAACATGTCCTGCCCAACGTAGCTGAATTTTTTTCAGGTGGCAGAAGATGCTCAATTCCTTGGCACGATTGAGGACCTCAGTGTCTGGAATTTTATCCTGCCATTTGATCCTTAGGATCTTTCTAAGGCAGGCCAGATGAAAGTGATTTAGCTTTCTGGCATGCGATTGGTACACTGTCCAGGTTTCAGCCCCATATAGGGTGGGAAGGACCACAGCATTGTACACTTTCAGCTTAGTGTCTGTGCGAATGCCGGCGACATCCCATACTCTCTTTCGAAGCCTGCCAAATGCAGAGCTGGCTTTGCTGATTCTTGAGAGAATTTCAGTATCAACACGAGCCGCGGAAGACAGTGTACTGCCAAGATAGGTGAAGTTCTCCGACACCTTCAGAAGACTGTCATGGACTTTGATATTTGGGGTCACAGGATACTTGTCGTCTGGAGTAGGCTGATGGAGCACTTCCGTCTTCTTTGTGCTTATTGTGAGGCCAAAGTTGTCACAGGCACTAGAGAACTTATCAACACAGTTTTGCATGCTATCCTCATCGTGTGCCAGAAGTGCACAATCATCAGCAAATAGTAGGTCACAGACTTGAGTACTTTTGGTTTTGGTTTTTGCCTGAACTCTCCTGAGGTTGAATAGACTGCCATCAGTTCGGTACTTGATGCTTACCCCTTGAGGAGGAGAGCTAAAGGCTTCTTGTAGCATTGCAGAGAACATGATGCTGAACAGAGTTGGGGCTAAGACACAACCCTGTTTTACCCCATTTATGACAGCAAAGGGCTCTGAAACACTGCCGTTGCTTTTGACTGCAGCTTGCATGCCATCATGAAACTGGCGCACTATTGTGATGAATTCGGGTGGACACCCAAACTTCGCCAAGATTTTCCAGAGGCCTTCACGACACACTGTGTCAAATTCTTTTGTGAGGTCAACAAATGTGATATACAGCGCTTTATTTTGTTCCATGCATTTTTCCTGAATTTGTCTGGCAGCAAAAATCATATCCGCCGTTCCCCTCCCTTTACGAAAGCCACATTGGCTCTCGGGAAGCAAGTCATTTGACGAGAGGTGATCAAGAAGGCGATTCAGAAGCATTCTTGCCAATATTTTGCCAGCAATTGAAAGTAGAGAGATTCCCCGATGGTTGTCACAGACTTGGCTGTCCCCTTTGTTTTTGTACAGATGGATGATTGAAGCATCTTTGAAGTCCTGTGGCAGCTTCCCTGCTTTCAACATATGATTGAACAACTCGGTCAGCCTTTCAATAAGCTTTTCTCCACCGAAGGCATACAGCTCAGCAGGAATTGAATCCACGCCTGGTGATTTGTTAAAGGACATCTGATTTGTGGCAGTTCGGGTCTCATTTGCTGTGAATGGCTTGGCAAGAGCTGCATTAATAGGAGTCTGAGGGAGGCGGTCAATGGACTCAGTATTTATATTTGATGGCCGATTTAGCACACCTCCGAAATGTTCTGCCCAACGCTGAATTATGGCATTCAATTCAACAATGCGTGTTGAACCATCTGACGCAAGAAGTGGCGTAGTGCCAGAGCGGGATGGTCCAAACACAGCTCGGAGGCTCTCAAAGAACTTTCTAGTGTTGTTTGTGTCGGCATATTTCTGAGTTTCTCTTACTCGCTCTTCAAGCCAGTCATTTTTCATTTTCCTCAGCTTCTTCTGGAGTACATGCACGCAGTGCATCAGCTTTTGCTGTGGAAGAGGGGTCACTGCAGTGAGCTTGGATGAGACTATTTTTTTCTTTGATGAGCACTTTGATTTCATTATCATTATCATTGAACCAGTCCTGGTGCTTGCGGACAGGAAAACCAACTGTGCTGCTGGCGCAAGAGTGTACAGTCGTATTTAGGTCAGTCCAGCTCTGTTCAATGTTCTCAGGGTCAAAAGTCACGCAATCCAATTTTGAGGAGAGTTCTGATGAGAGCTCGCTGTTTCTCAGCTGAGCAGAGTTTTGAAACATTTAGGCGTTTAGGTGGCGCTTTCCCTTGAGGGCGTCTATTGCGCCTCAATGTTAGTCTGAGCTTGCAAACAATGAGTCTGTGGTCAGTTCCACACTCGGCACCACACATCGCCTTTGTTACAAGGACATCCTTTCTGTCAGTCTTCCTCACAATGACATAGTCTATGAGATGCCAATGCTTTGAGCGGGGATGCATCCATGACGTTCTGTTTCTCACGGGGAGACTAAAATTTGTGTTGGTAATGAACAGGCCAAATTCAGCGCACAAAGTAAGTAAGCGCAACCCATTGTTATTGCATGAACCAACTCCATGAGGGCCCAAAACATTTGGCCACGCTGAGATTTCGGAGCCAACCCTAGCATTGAAGTCCCCCAAGAGAATCAGCTTATCAGCTGCCGGGACAGAGCATATGACAGATTCTAGATCAGAATAGAACTTGTCTTTGGCTTCATCTGGGTTTGTCATGGTGGGCGCATATGCGCTAATGAGGGTGGCTGACTGGCTTTTCCCAACTGGGATCCTGAGTGTCATTAGCCTGTCATTTATTTCAATTGGCATGGACTGCAAGTTTCTGACAAGGTCATTTTTAATTGCAAACCCAACACCATGCTGTCTCGGTTCGACTGCACCCTTGCCTTTCCAGAAGGTGTATCCACCACTGAGCTCTTTGAGTTGGCCACTATCAGGGAGTCTGGTCTCACTGAGTGCCACTATGTCCAGGTTGTACCTGCTGAGCTCAATGGCAACAAGTGCAGTGCGTCTTTCCGGGTTGTTTGAGTTGTCCTGTAGTGTGCGTATATTCCAGGCTCCTAGCCTGAGTAAGCTGAATTTCTTTTTGTTTCGACCGCAAAAAGGGATCCCCACTGGTCGCGGTATACCAGTCAGGGTGATGTGAAGTGGGCTTTCTTTAGGGCACCTTTTCTAGCCCCTTCCTCAGTTGAGGTGAGCAGTGCTATCCTTAAATAAGGCTGCTCAGCTACTGTGGGTGCTGCCTCCCCACGCCTCCACTTCAATCGACGATGAAGCGACCATAGCCCACAGCCACCAACGTGTAGGTCTGTGCTAACAGCTTCCAGTCTACCCAAACCTGCTGCCACCGCACTCGCCCATCGCCGTTGGAATTTTGAGAGGAAAGAAGACGAGACAAAGATGAAAGAAGACGAGGTGAGTGTTAAGACTGGCGCAAAGAATTTGTTTTTAGTGAGAAAGAGCTGCGCAAACATCAGACTCACTCTCTCGCCTGGACACAACTTATCCAAGTGGCAAGACAGGGTCAAGACGACTGGAAATGTATCCAGGTGCAGGAGGATGCCAGAGGGACAGTCATATTGCCTGACCGGCTGCCTGTAGGCTACTCCACAGCCTCGCAGTCCCAACTGACTAGGGTGAAAGACCCAAACCAAAGAACACCAATACTGGTGGATGCTCTGTGTCACGATATCCAGGCCAGAGTGACGGTATATTGCCATCTGCCCTATCAATCAACCACTGGCCTGCTGCCGCCAGCTTCGAAGCTGCGTCCGGGAAGTTTGCTCAATTCTTCGTCTGTGATTTAGGCAAACAAGCCTATGACCACACCGCTACCGGGGGCCAATATGAAGGACTCAAGTACTGAGGGTCACATTGTGCCCTAGCATGTGGCCGTTGGGTTAGATGAAACCTCCTCCGCCCTGGCCATTTGCACCGACAGGTGCACGCCCACTGATACCATGCTAGCGTACCAGTTCATGAAACAGGTTGTACTGGATTACATGTTACCAGTAGCAGATTTTTCTGACCTGACAAACTGTCAGCACTATTCTACCAGCCAGTTAACGTGCAAAACTTGTCTAGTCATACTTAACAATGTCAACTATCCCCACCTTGTCTCACCCCTACTCTATTCCTTCTAATCACGAACATTAAAACCGACAAGCGTGAATCTAACAGTTTAACTTTGCAATTCCTTACTCACAAACAATAATACGCGAGGACCGTTCACGGCCACCAGCCAATTTCTCATGGCCCTGGTGAAAAAACAACTCACGGCTCTGCGTGAGATTTAATAACACTTGACTCATGACACATCCCCCACCCCAGTTAAAATTTGCAATTTTAACGATATAAATTATTATCATAAGGGGAAGGCATGCGTGGAGAAATTGCTCGAAAGGTGAACTTAACTAGGTAAAAACTAGAATACTACAAAAGTCGAAAAAAATCCTACAGGACGGGTATCCTTGATGGACAAAACTACATGAAAATCTTACTACTCTGTCCAAAAGTATGTATCTTTGAGGATTAAATCTTACCTCTAAATACGTAGACATGAACAATCATAACTCTAAAAGAGTACAAAACTGATCCTGTGCGAATGTCATCAGGAAGGCATACATACAATCAATATACTCAAGAAAAGATAACTATAGTAGCATTGATGGCATTAGTGGATCTGGTCTCCTGGTCTGCCATGACCTCTCGTCCTCGACCCTGGGCAACAACGTCTGGTGTGGCCAAAATCCGGGTCGTCGTTAGTAAATAGCTGTTGGATCAAAGGAAAGCACAGGGGTAGGTGAAAAGTGTTCACAATTGGTGAACAAGAAGTGATACCATCCCTCGGTCTCTGAATGAGGTGCTAATCCGTATCCAACCCCAGTACATATGACAGACCTAAATAGGAGAACAAAATTTCTGGTCTAACACAACTACAAATTTCGGCATAGCTAAGCCTAATTAACATTAACAGAAGCGTCCGTAAGATAATTTAGTCTGATGTTCTCGTTCAAACTTCGTGTAGCGCTTCTCTTGATTTAAGAATTACCTAGCGCAATGCGATACTAGTATAGAGCTATCAATCAATCTAATAACGTTATGCTTCCTAACATATCCAATTCGGTATAGATGAGATGCCACGAGGCGAGCGCAGGACACGCGCACGTCAAGTGGCACAGTCATCTCGGTACTTAGTCACAATCGGTTCAATTTAATATCTATATCGGGTATGTTCTTAGGTAACTCATCCACGCCATGCCCACGTGGCGAGTCACAATCATAATCGGATATTCTTACTTGTCATATCTGTTATTGCGGTAGCTGGTCCACGAAACGCGGAAAACCATAGACATAATCGGTTGTATAAAAAACAACTCCACACTTCACAAATTCTTAAAACGCGACCACGCAGTGTCCTCTGTTACCACTGCAAAATATCGCAAAACGCGACCACGCAGTGTCCTCTGTTACCACTGCAAAATATCTCAAAACGCGAACACGCAGTGTACTACGTTACCACTGCAAAATATCTCAAAACGCGAATACTCCCTTCCTTACATAACCGGTCTTACACTGCCCGTCGGTCTTACACTGCCTGCGGCCTTACACTGCCCAGAGGCCTTACACTGCACATCGCGTCTTACACTGCCTGCGGCCTTACACTGCCCTGAGGCCTTACACTGCCCTGTGGGGCTTACAATGCCTGTAAGAAGGCTCAACAATAACACGCGAATACGCGGATACGCAGTGTACTACGTTATCACTGCCAAACATCTCTCAAATAATCGAAAAATACCAATATCATCCATCCCATGAGGCAATCTCATTATTGCTCTCCTCGGGTCGACGTCATACGCAGACGACTAAAAAAAAGTATCCTCAATATATATAATTCACATAGCTCTTATATTGATATCACCTCGACACTGATACTGACTCTTCCCCTGAGACAATCTATTTATTGCTCCTCGGGCGGCGGCACCAGCCGACAATAAAACCAATACTCACTATTCATCACTACACAAAAAGGTCACCTCCCTAAACAGCCTAATACTGTCCTCTCGGGAGCCCATCACTGTAAAGACGAGATCGGTATAAATCAATAATTACCAAGAACTGGCAGTGTAGTCACTGCACGGATTCCAACAATTCAATAGCGAAATCAACAATAAACCGTACGTCTTGGTCAACCAAGTAGTGGTTGAGCTATATCAGTGATCACTTAACTCCTTCACGTATTTCTCCTATTCCTTAAGCAGTCAGTCTACTCCTTACGTGATTGGTCGTTAACTAACAATACCAATGTAATATTCCCAGTGTATCCTCCGTACACTCCTAGCAGCGTTCCCTCTGCTATAAATCGGAATAAATCAATATTCACGATATTAACTTCCAGGCTACACAAGCCTAACAACTCTGATATCCAGATTATCTTCCAACGTGCCCTAGACACGTGATTTATCCCAGGCAATAATAGCAATAATGAGTATATAAAATATAATACTGTAACACTATAGTTGGACAAGAATTACACAGAGAGTGACTAGACTAACAGAAAGAACAAACGACAACAGACCCGACTAACCTGAAACTATCTACAGAAAGTGTAAGAAAAAGAACAGGAGAGACGTCTTCCTAAAACACGAGGAAGATAGAACG
Organism: Onchidella celtica; assembly: GCA_963931925.1. Taxonomy (NCBI): domain Eukaryota; kingdom Metazoa; phylum Mollusca; class Gastropoda; order Systellommatophora; family Onchidiidae; genus Onchidella; species Onchidella celtica. Next base: position 34,978,801 of record OZ007583.1, on the reverse strand, counting down.
CTAACAATCTATACGAATAACAAGCCCCTACAGAACTATTCTAACGAATGCGAATCCCCACGGATTCAATCACCACTGGATGTTGCGAGACCGCAGAAATTGTCGTCGAAACGGCAAAGTCTGCGACCAAGCCACCACTTTGGTACAGAGGACACGCACACGGAAGAACCCTCGCCGACCTCCCGTGTATCTATCTAAACTAAACAGAAAAGAAAAACAATGCCTGTCAAAAGTAGGGGAGCTGGAACGAAGAACCCCTCAAACGAAGACAAATACAGATGGTTCACTTAACTTAAAGATACCTTGGCAGTTGGAAATCGTAAAGAGCAAGCCGAAAGGCCGCTGCCCGGGCAAAATTGAAATTAATAGATTAAAAATTTATCCATATCATCCCCCCCCCCCCTCCGCCAGAACAAGAAATAATAAAACAAGTAAAGTGAGGTGTAAATGCCAAGGGCAGCGAACCTCCTAAAATAAAGACCTCAAATCATTTATAGTACAGAACAGCCACTTTGGGGAAACCTGGGTGGTCACTGGCTCCTGCTTCCATGTAGCGTTGAGGTCGCACGGCCAGTCATGCCCAACTAGCCTGTAAAATGTAAAGTTTTTGGCGAGTTTTTGCTACTGAGGGACTGAGAGTTGGGGTGGAGTTTGGTCGGGGGTAGGCCGGACAAAACCTACGGATTAGAACCTACTTCCTTAGATCTTAAGGGGCAACTGGTACTATAGTATTAGACTTAGGATCGTCCATGTCATGGGAAAAGTGCTCTCGCAACCACGTAGTCATACGGCACATCTGTGCCAGGTAGGGTAGTGTGTGCTGGAGTCCCCGTGCCACTTTTTTTTTTCTTTCTTAAAATTTCCCGAGCTGTAATCACTTCGCAAACAAGTGTATTATCTTAAAGTGAGCGTTTCTATTTTTAATGCTCAGGTGGAGGTGGAGCAGAAGCTCTGCTGTGCTTTGTCTAACCTTTTTATTGCACGGTTGGGGGTGGGGGTTTTATCCCTTGTGAAGGTCGGGGCAGTCACACGATATTTTAATAATAGTTCTTTAATAATAATACCATTTCTGTTCACTGTTGGTGTTAATGACTAATGAGTATATCATTTTGCTGTGTTATGAAAAAACACCGCATGTGCCAAAACAAAGTTTTACCAAGAAAACATCTCGCATTGCTCTCTACTCTCTTCTTCATATCATCTTCATTTTGTGATGATTAAAAAAAAACTTAAAACTCTGCAAAATTAGAACTCAGATAATAAAATGGAGCGCATTTCATGCTAATTCTATTGACTGTTAAACGTGAATTTGATCTAAAAGGGCACTTATGGTTTTCTTACACAGAATGGCAATTATCTCGGGATAGGGCAGTTGTTCATTTATTGTTGTTCAAAGTCTTTTTACAGAGACGAATCAACTTCATAAGAAGAAGAAGAAGAAGAAGACAAAGGGGAGCCATGCCCCATCCCATGTGTTAGCAAATCAGTAAAAGTTTTAAAGTTCAAAGAAAAAAGAAAATCCCACGAGCTTTACTAATCACCAAGTGAGCAGATAATTGAAAAAATGTACCGGATGGACATTTCGTTCACACTTAGATTCAGAACATACATAAGGAACGTACACATATATACAGTTGAATGTATTGTTCACTGTCAGCCGAATGAAAGGTGCGATTTTGAAACCCCCCACCCCAGTCCATGACTCTCTCTCTTTCTCGATAGCAATTTGCCTATCTCTGTTGCAAGCAATTCACAAGATGGGCATTTTAAATTGTACTGTTTCGAGCACAAATCACTTCATATTGAGCTTAAAAATTTTGTTGCCCGAAATATTATAATATGTTACTAACAATTTTTAAATAAATATGTTATTTCATTGTGAACAGTACCACTTGAAAAGAATTAAAAAAAAAAAAAAATGATTTCATTATGAACAAAATTGCGAATTTATCGTGGCATGCCGGCAAGCCCGACATGCTGACCAATCGGACTGCGTCTTTTGGAGTTGCGCTTCCGGTTGGTGGAGTAGTAATATTACAAAGCTCAAGCCACCGGTTGGGTAAGGAAACAAAGAAACGCTCCAGCGTCAATTGTTTACTTCAGAGTTTATAACGTCTGGTAAGACCATGCGCACATTTTTCTGCAATCCAGCTTCAGTTATCTCAGGAGTTTGAAACTAAATATATAGATCTAGATCTAGATCTAGATAGATTAGATTGAGGTTGAAACAAGGATTTATGGTGTCCTGATTGTTGATCTGTTGCTGAACAGGGAACCGGTATAAAAACAAGTAAGACAGTAGGCCTACTGGTCAGTTTCTAACCACGTTTATTGAGTCGCCATGACAGTTGAGAGTTCCCCCGGGACCATACAGTGTTTTCATACAATTCTTATAATTGTTAGGGAGCAATCATTGTTTTTTTGATACAATGATAATTTGATAGTACACTTTCATATATCTTCCTTTCTTATCAAACAAAAAAAATCATAATACAAAATATGCATTTCAATATTTAAAATATTGTGCGTAACTAAACTACTGCATACTAGATCTAGATCTAGAGTCTAGATCTAAATCAAAACAATTCTACTGGTTGAAATTGATTGTTCATCATGCTTAAACTTGAAGCGTACATCATATGATTATAATACTGTAATAATAGTGGCCGTAATAAATTTTATACATGATCTCAAATCAAATGTTCGGCACTGTACTATTGTTCATGGCTCATTGACTGAAATATGTAGTTAATTAAACATTAATTTCAACATGAAACAAAAATGAAGATAATACTAAAAGACTCTTGTCTCAAATTACGCCGTGGCTGCCCGTACGGGACCGTACGGATAAGAATAGTGGCTGCCCATACGGGACCGTGCGAGAAGAAAATTTTCTATTCGTACGGCGCATCTCGGTTGCGGTTAGAGTTGGAGGAACCTGAAGAGGCCAGAAAGTCAAAATGGCTGCGGAAACAACACCGCGCTTTCAACTCGGTGATTCTTTCAGCAGTTTTGATGAGTTTTCTGTTAAAGTGAAGGAATTTGAGGAACGCTCTTTTGTTAAACTGTAGCCTACAAGAGAAGTTCTAGGACGATCGCTAGCACCCTCAGGCGGGCTCCGAAGAGGAAATACAATGAACGGCTGCAGTACACCGAAATAGACATGGCTTACATCCATGGAGGGAAACATTTTCTCAAATTTTGGTGTTTTGATAAAAATTTGAAATAACCAAGAGAAAAGAAGTGGTAATGGTGGAGGTATTGTGGTAGTACATGTAGTTTGTAGTAGTGGTGGTGGTGGTGGTAGTAGTAGTAGTAGTAGTAGTAGTAGCAGCAGCCGCAGTAATAGTAAGTAGTAGCAGTAGCCAGTGAAACAACTACTGATTCTCTTCCTTTATTTCATCCAGTTTTATGCCTCTGATTGCTTCATTTCATACCAGCACCAATACCTCCACCATTACCACTTCTTTTCTCTTGGTTATTTCAAATTGCATCTTTTGAGATAAGCCAAAGAAAAAACAAACCTAAATAAACTAAATTGGTTTCTTTTTCAAAATTTTGAAGAATTTGTTCCCCAAAAATGCATAATTTCTGCAAAATTAAATTCATTAAAATTAGCTACAACAAAACCTTCCTAGTCCCTGGGGTTCCTTCAAATCTCCCTGAAAATTGGATTTTTCCTTAAATCCCCTCAACACCAAAAAGTTACACTCAGATTTTGGTGTTTTGATAAAAATTTGAAATAACCAAGAGAAAAGAAGTGGTAATGGTGGAGGTATTGGTGCTGGTAGTACATGTAGTTTGTAGTAGTGGTGGTGGTGGTGGTAGTAGTAGTAGTAGTAGCAGCAGCCGCAGTAGTAGTAAGTAGTAGCAGTAGCCAGTGAAACAACTGCTGATTCTCTTCCTTTATTTCATCCAGTTTTATGCCTCTGATTGCTTCATTTCATTCATAAATACATGTTCACACACAATCAACACACAAAGAGAAAGATCGTTTAGAAGTAATGAAAGGGTGTCCTTGAAACGCGAGAGAGAAGGGGAGGGGGCTTTTAAGTTTAAGTCGTGAACCTGCTCCGTGTATGGTCCAAAGAGAGAGTGAGAGTTCTTACCGTAGGCTTACTCTCTTTGCTGCTCAGTCAACTTTGTGCTACTGTACCGGCAAAGCGGAAGTTAACGATACTGCCGTACGAATAGAATATTTTCTTGTCGTACGGTCCCGTACGGGCAGCCACGGCGCTCAAATTAAACTGAATAAGTTTGAAATCTGATTGTGAAAATACATTTTTTTCTATCAATCGCATCCTAATCGAAATAAAACAAAAATGCTTTTGCCATAGGGGCATTAATTTAGTGTCTATAATGACTTAGTGTGTGTGTTTTTTGTTGTGGTCGCTGCACTACCCATAATAATAACATATTCCTACATGGTATATTTGTTGGGTTTCTTAACTACACGACCACTTTTTGTAATTCGTTGGGATGAGGACAACTCCTGCAACGTGGAGCTCCCACAGGAGAGAAGTAAACGACCTTCTTGTCCTGAGTTGGTGGTAAGCTCGGAGGAAGCTTGACCTGTAAGTTGCTGGAGTCTGAAGGCAGTGGTTGGTTATCCCTCTGTGAGATTGCTGTCGGTTCTCGGTCTTCAGGTGTTGATCGGGCGGTAGTCATTCACATCACGACTTGGGATTTTGTTTTCTTGGGTGATGTTCTTGGGCGGCTTGGTGAATGCTGGATTTATGTGGATTCTGTTTCTGTCGTACGTGCGTCCTTCGCTGGCAATGCTGTATGGCAAATCATTGTCATGTATTTTGGTGATTGTTCCTTTTTGCCATGATGAGTGTTGACCTTTGAAAGGTAGAAAAAAGACAGTTTGTCCTATCACCAGTTTGGGAAGTTTACGTGTGTTCTTATCATGATGTTTTTTAACAGTGTCTAGTCTTTTTTTTCTTTTGCATGCTGCTTTGTCATTTTTTGAGGTTAGCGTGATGTTTGGAATCAAAGATCTGGTGTTGCGCTGAAACATCATTTGTGCTGGACTCAGTAGTGTATCTTGTCGAGGTGTGTTGCACAGTTCTAATAGTGCCTTGTACACATCACCCTTTGCGTGCTTTGTCTTTTTCAGCAATTTCTTGATGCTTTTCACTGCTGCTTCTGCTCTCCCATTGGACTGGTGGTGGTATGGGGACGACATGTTGTGGGTAATGTTCCACTCTCTAGTGAACATTTTGAATTCCTGTGATGTTAATTGTGGGCCACAATCTGACATTAGTACTTTGGGTATACCATGTCTCGCAAATTGACTTTTTAGTTTCATGATGGTGTAACTCGTTATTTTCTTCATGCATTCTACCTCAACGAAGGTCGAATAATAGTCTACAATGACAAGGTATTGCCTGTGTTCTATTTCGCAGAAGTCTATGCCTACTTTTTCCCAGGGTGCATTTCCTTCTGTATGTTGTGTCAAAGGTTGTTTTCTGTTCACATCTCTATGAACCTGGCAACTTTCACAGCTTTGGGCCAGTTGTTTGAGTTCACTATTGATCTGGGGCCAATAGACTGTTGCTCTAGCTCTTCGTACCATAGCATCGTGGCCCAGGTGTGAGTCATGGAGTCTATCTTTTATTTGTTGTCTCATGTCAAAAAGGATGATTACCCTATTACTCTTCATCAGCAATCCATTGTCATACACAATGCAGTCTCTCAGGTTGAAATAGGGAATCAGTTCACACCTGATTGCTTTCTTGTCTGGCCATCCATTCAACACGAAAAGTTTCATCTCTTGTAAGATGTGATCAGTAGCTGTTCTTGTCTTGATTTCTTCAATGAGTGTGTCTCTGATATCCACATGGTTGATGATATTTTGTTCAATGTCATGATAATCTTGTTCATCACAAACAGCTCTGCTCAGTGTATCCGCTATTTTCAGGTCTGTGCCTTTCACATACTCAAAATTCACATTATATCTGTTCAGTCTTATCATCAGATTTTGGAGTCTCAATGGAGCTTGACTCATGGGTTTGCTCAGTATATCCTTCAGTGGTTTGTGGTCGTTCTCTACCTTGACTTGGTTCCCGTAAGTGTACTGGTGAAACTTTTCAAGTCCTGCGACGACAGCAAGTAGTTCCTTTTCGATTTGTGCCCAATTTCGTTGGCTATTGGTCATCGATTTTGAAGCAAATTCTATTGGTTTGCCTTCCTGAAGCAAAACCATTCCGATGCCATCTTTGCTGCTGTCAACTTGTAGTGTCAGTTCCATTTCCGGGTCATAATACGCAAGTAGTGTCTCCTTGACCACCTTCTTCTTGGCTTCTTCAAATGACTTTTGACATTCAGTCGACCACTGAAACTTTGCATTTTTCTTTGTGAGGGCTCGCATTGGATCCAGAGTTTGTGATAGGTTGGGAATGTACTTGGCCAGGTACTGTATCATTCCACAAAATCTTCGTATGCCTAAAACATCTTTTGGAGCAGGCATTTTGGCAATGGCCTTGACCTTTTCTGGATCTGCTTTGATTCCTGTCGTAGATATGATGTTTTTAAAATCTTTTCACGTTGACGTTGTGGGGCAGTTTGAGTGTGTAATCCATTAGGTTACTTTACGTCACAAAGCCAAACATTCAAAGCTGGTAAAGAAAGCAAGGCTGAGCGTGAATAATTTTACCGTTTCAAGGCAGATCTATCTTGGGGTAGATCTAATAACATTATTTACATTATTGTAACAACATATTAGGAGTCAACAGTGTGAGTAGGCCTATATGAGATTTTCTGCAGTTGTGTAAACAAGAATTGTGAATTTCTTTACTTCTCTGGATTTTTGGAGAAGATACAATTACAAGATGTTCTGAGGAGATCAAACCACAGTTATGGTGCAAAGTCAAAATTGGGCAAAAAGAAAAGGTATGTTGCAAAGCCCCGCGTGAGAAATAAAACCCAAACAATACAAAGCAAAAGTAGAGAAGACAGAAAATACACAAATTTTCGGCTTTCGCCTTTGTCAAGTGAAAAAAAACGAACAATGAAAGACTTCAACAGGAACGAAGTGAAACAGTTTACTTAGCTGCGAGTTCTTGCTTCGTTAGCAGCACCAAAGCACGTCCGTCCGCCAAAAAGTTATGGTGCAGTTGAGGGATCGTCTTTTTACATAGACGAATCAACTTCATAAGAAGACAAAGGGGAGCCATGCCCCATATTGCAATAATCAGTTTAATCCATTTGAAAAAAAAAAATTAAGAAATGGCTTCACAGTGTTAGATCTAGATTCCATTTAATTACGTTTTGCTTTTTTTTTAAATGTAGATCTAGGCCTATATAATATTAGATCTTGATCAAGATTTAATGTTTTTCCTTTGAACAGTGTTTCATCATAATAGGTTAGCCTACTTAGTATTTCTTAATCTTACTTGATTTTTCCTCACTGTCAGTATGTGACTGTGAGACATTGTGTAGCATAAATTTTCCTTTCTGACTTGCATCTTAACCTCTATTATCGTCTGACCTTGTATGCAGATGAGTTGAATCTTTTGAACGAAGATGAAAATGAATTCATTGTTGTAAATTATATAATGCTGTTTTGTAGTCAAATGTAATTTTTATAATGGTCTGTCTCATTATCCTGTAGTAATGTAAGACTAAGAGTAAGAAGTAAGAGTACTAACATTTAGACTGTTGATTTCAAGGAAGTGGCTATTTTCACATGTCATGGAAATTTTCCTTGTGAATTTTTACATGACATTGTGGGGTCCATAGATAGAGGAGAGAGAGAAAGAGAGACAGCACAATTAAGAGCATTAAAAGACAAAGTAATTGACATCAAGCCATGAAGTTTGGACTACTAAAAATATTCACAATTGTGAATTACCCAGAACATAAATTGACCAAACAAATTGAAAAGATGACCTTTTTAGCTAGCTCTAGAAAATTTCAAGATATGACTTCCTCGGTGCAATTAGAACATTATCCCTTCTGTGCCTCTCAACAATATTCTCTCTTCCGCTATCTCCATCAGTTTCTTATTTTCCACGGCCACATCAACCTCCTGTCATTTTTTGCTTCCTTCGCCACCATCAATCTCCTGTCTTCTTCCACTGCCATCAATATATCTCCTCTTCCCTCATCATAATCAATAAATTCTTCTCTTCCAGCTGCCAACAGTGAACATTTCATTACCCAGTCAAATCAGTATCGTTCACCATGGAAAATGCCATTTTTGGTACTGCTTGGGAAGAAAGAGGTTAAGTCTGATTGGATAAAAATTCCGCCGTGAAAAAATCTTGTGAAGCCATTTCCACGACATGTCGTGAAAAAAGCCACTTCCAGATTTCAATTGTCCTACCTAATGTATTTTTGGGGTTTTGTGAGTGTGTGCTGGGAATGGGATCTTTGCAATTAATATCTAAATTAAAAAAAAAAAAATTTATTTATAAACTTTGAAGTTTTGTAGGAATGGAACAGTATTTGCAGTAGCACAGTAACCTGGGCCGTATCCGCTGATACTGTTGGCGGATAATCATAATGGCAGCCTTTTTTAAAAGCTTACCTTTACTCATTTAACTCTTTCCCTCCCGCGAGCCGCATTTTGCGGCTCAAGCGAAATCCCGATTCCTACCGCACGCCGCAGAAATTCATGTTCAATTCCAGTTCAGTGTTTATGAAACACAAATTTTGTAAATACAATTCACTGTTGTACATTCAAACCTGAATATTTTGAATCTACATTCATTTTCACACAATTTCATATTTTTTAGTTGTCTATTGAGGGAACAAAATGGTGGCTCAAATATAGCTTGGTCCAACCGTGGAATACTGCCCAGAGTTAATAATGGAAAACACAACTTAATCTCAGTGCTGTGAGAATTTCCAGCTTCATTGCAGTTTAACCTAGAATCTTGTTTTTTTTCCTCTTCTCTCCCCCCCCCCCCCCAATTTTCTCCATAAATCCATTTGCGTCTTATCAAACTATCTTAAAATCTTAACAATTTTAGCAATTATATGTTATGATTATTTTGACAGAACTGAACACATTGCACAAATCATGAGTCAGCGCAGGAAGATGGGAGCGTCCAGGTATAAATTATATGTATAATTACTACAACTGTATTATTTTATTTAAGATTACTATTTGGCCTGCTGACTTGGGGAATAGCCAGTGTGTACATTTTTATTGAGATGCAGAAGGAAATTTCCTGTCACACTATTTTAATTCTGCTCAAAGAAAATGTCTTTTTTTTTTCTGGCTCAAAATGTTGGACAACTTTCTTTTTCCGTTCGAACCTCAGTTGTAGCTCAAAATCAACAAAAGTATCAAAAATTTAGTGAAGTTTAAGACCTTCTGAAATATGCCCACATGTACACCATCAGGTCTTTCACGTGATAACTACGATATTTTGCAGAATTTAGGCTCAGCAGCTTAAAACCCTTTCAAGATTCATTGGAGGCCTTACGTTACATCCTTATAATTTGAAGCTCAGCTGTTCATAATCTGTCAGTATTTCAATGGGGCAAGTTGTAGCCGAGTTTCTTTTGAAAAAACTGAAGGTTGCAAGAGGTAAACAAACTTACAAACCAACGATGCAGCCATTTGCATGAAAGGTCCCCACGCTTTGAAGTTTATAAAGTACTTCTTGGTATTTAAGCAGTACCGGTATTTCAATAATTTTAAGGCTTTTTGCAAGTTTAATTGTAGCAATTCATTATTTCATTAGTGGAGTAAAGGAACAGATCTAGAAACACCATAGTTTGGAGTGGGATTTTCATCTGCCCTCAGCTTGTATAAATTTGAGTATCACTGAGTATTTCAGGGATGGAAATTCTCAGGAAATTTGCGGATTTTTAAACCCTTTTTTCCCTTTTAAATACTATTTTGTTTGTTGTCCTATATGAATTGGCCTTTGTGTTTGTGTATATTGTGGTTGGCAGTGATACGTCACGTCAAAAGTCTCGGAAATTTTTCTGTCAGTAATTACCATCCCTGGTATTTATATTTAAATACAAAATCTGAAAGTTGACAGCCAAGTTCAGACTTGTCAAGTGGTTTCAGTCCATTTTCAGCCCTACAAATATTTTTCAACTCCCACCCATAAATACACAAAGTTACTTCATTTAGGAATACTTGCAGTTACTTTTTAAGTATTTTATCATTGTCTAATGGATGCAGCTTGTTTTTTTTTTTTTTTTTTCTAAAATTGCAAACAGTAATTCTGACAGTCAAATACTATTTGAGAACAGATTTAAGAGGTGTAAGAAAATCTGATTGATCACAACTTTTCCAAAGCTTCTACTACCTAGTTCTACAATAAATTAATATTATTTTTTTTATCTTTGTAGTTTTTGTTTGTCTTTGTCTGTAGACATGTTTTACTTTAAAAAGATTTGAAATAACAACAGTTTGCTGCTATTTTAATTTTCATGGAGTTTGACTGATCTTTCAGACTTGAGAATGGATGTTTCACTAAGATTTGTCTTCTGGGAGACATGGGCGTTGGAAAGACATCCTTGGTGATTAGATATGTGCATGATGACTTCTTCGATAGATATCGGCCTACTTTTAGCGGTAAGATTGGCAGTTACAAATCATACCGGCCAACTTAAGGTGGTAAGATTTGCAGTTTTAACTCCTGTGCTATTGTGGCAAGAGATTGCAAAAAAATGTAAGAAGATTCAACTACAAAGACAGTGGATACTTTAGAAAAAATTACAACAATTTTAAACTAGGAGCAGGTTGTAGCATAACTGAAATAGCCTGACCTATCTGAATCCATGTAATACTATGGTGCAGTACCTGCCAATAAGATGGTTAAAACATGATTGACTTAAAAAAAAAAATTTAAAGCCTTTCACTGAGCTGTGGACACCACACATCACTAAATTCACAGTAATTTGTGTGTCTACATCCATAGTGAGAGTGTGCTGTTCAACATACGGCAGGAAAAAAAATGAAACAGTGAAGAGGCGAAAATGTAAATGTGCCCAGAGCTTGAAGTGTATTTTAAAAAAGATTTTTTTAGTCCTACCAAATGGAATGAATCTTGTTTAGAATCTCCATCATTGGGGGGGGGGGGGGGGGGGGTCCTGAAATGGAGTTTTTGCTTCAAAGTATCGATTTTTAGTTTTTGTGTTCTTGAGAAAGTTCAGCCATTTGAAATCACAAATATACCACATTTATTGTCTTGTGACACGTTTTTTCATCCAAAATGACCATGTGTGGGAAGTGGGGGTCATGAAAAACGACCTCAAATTAGCTCGAAAAGACCAAAAAATGACTGAATGCAACAGCTCGCCACAGCGGTCTAAGCTCATACAAAAGCGAAAGTTTGGTATCGATACCTTTGTCTGCATCCTCTGCCACACGTTTGTGTCAAGGTTGCAGGCCTTCACCTTTCCTAACATGAACTATCAGTATCAAGAAACAAACCCCCTTACAGGGCTGCATGTGCTCGTAGTACAACTGTGCGTGATCTAACCTATGACCCCAAACTGCCTTGTTCATTGGCTGGCATAAATTATGCAGATGAGCAGCCCCGGATGTGAGCGCTCTGACTGGCTAGAGCTGAGGTGAAAGTTCGTGGTTCATGTAAACATGACCCGGCGGCTGCATGTGCGTTACAGCTAGCTGCCCAACAAAAGGGGCAAAAGAGAAAGAAAATGCGTGCAGCACCCCGGGAAAAGGCCAGATAGGAGATAGAAGGTGAGGAAGGTGGCCGAGCATACCAGACTGGAATGCTCTAAAGTGTATGACCGTTGAAAATTTTATTTGGGCTTCCGTTTCATGTTAGTAAAGTTTCATTTGCAATTTTCTCAAAAAGTCATTTTTTGTCAATCATTTGTCAACTACATTTTTAATTATGAACCGATTGAAATAATATTTTGCATAAAGCACACTTACACCCCAACGCATGGAAATATGCATTCAATTTTGGGATATCATCTGCGATTTTTGAAAGACACTTCTGTAATGCACCAAATTCAAAAATTTCTAAAAAATCAATCACCATAGATATAAGAAAAAAGGATGCATATTTACAGAGATACTGCTCTTCATAATATGAGGTGAAAAAATCAGACAAATCCATTTGAAATTGGATGAGCCTTTGCAGTTTGAAAATTGCTAATTAGCATAACCAAAAATTCAAAATGGCGGCATTACCATGGCAACCGTGTGCATCATGATGACTTGCGTACTTGTATCCTGCTAATTTGAATGTGCTGAATCCAAATATCACAAGGAAAAAGCCCTCTCTATAAGTGTTTAGAAAATCACTCTCAGGACCCGCTCCCCCCCTTAACCCTTTGAACCCATAAGCCCGATATTTCGGGCTGATGCTTATTTACGCATATACTGTTAGCCCGAAAAATCGGGCTGAGCCTTATTTCACTATACACCGTAAGCCCGATATTTCGGGATGCAAAGGGGTGATGTCAAAAACTATTAATATCTTCCACTAAAAATACTCGGTTCAGCACGGAATCATGGAATAGCATCAGTCAAAGATGGCAGCGCCCATTTCAAGCACAAAATCCAAGGACAACCCTAACAAAAAAACAAAGACAACCTTCTGGTGTGGCCACTGTAGGAGGTACCTGTGCATCAGGAAAGGTGCTACCTGCTGGAGAGACTGGCACGAGAAAGTGGAGTACTGGAGATAAGGCAGGACTTTTGTCTGTCTTAGTAGCTTGTATGAAAACAATGTGAGTGGATATGACATTCAGTTTAGCTCTTTTTTGCTCAGGAGCTCAGGAATACCTGATTTTTTAGCTCAGGGGCTCAGACATTTTGAATTTTTTCCCACAGGGGGTCAGGGTTCAAAGGGTTAAGATCTGAAAATGCCAACATATAATTTAGCTTAACTCCTTCAGATACTGATGCATGTAATATATAAAATCAATAAAAAAATATAATACATTTAATATGTAGAAAAAAAGAAAACCGTAATCAGGTATATTGAGTCCTCTTAAATACACATGAGTGGCAAGGAACAGTAGTAGGCTGCTTGTAACTTAAGAAGCAATGAGGGGGGATCTTAGGTATCATTAAGAACACCTAGGAAGCACAATCCCAGGAAATCTGACACACAGGATTGGCGCCAAGTTCGCATATATAGGAATGACATCGCCCCTGCGTAGATCACTGGTTATGATAACCTGTCAACACTGGTTTCATGTAGAGATGCAGCCCATGTGGTAAAACTGCCAACCCCACAGAAATCCTGTGCAAATTTACATCTGATCGACCTAAGGATGTTGGCGGGGATGCTGTCCAGCCATTTGATCAACCTTCCCTATTTCTGTTGGGTTTACATTTTCATAGATTACTGTTTTTCTTTCTCATCTTCAGTTAACCATTTTATCAAGGTTATTGAGAAAGGAGGCTGCACCCATACATTGATGATATGGGACACGGCAGGGACTGCATGCTTCAAAGCTCTCACATCACATTACATGCGTGATGCAAGTTCTGTTATTCTAGTGTTTGATGTGACACAAAAGGTGAGATATCTGAAATTGAATCGTAGCTGGGAATTGTCCTCCCGCTCCAGAACTGACCTCATCTCTATCAAGGTTTTCTTCCGCCTTCAGCTTGTGTTGTATTGTGTATAATCTTGCATTCAGAAAAATATGAAAATAGTAATGCAAGTTCATTGCTAGATTCAGGCCTGTAGAGAATATCTATTAAGTATGGTTCCTTCACTTAAACACCCCAGTGCCACTTCTGTCTTTTAGTCATTTCCCACGTCAAAAATTGTATTTTTAGTCATCTTGTGTTTTCAAACCTTTTTAAAGTTCATATTCAATTGTCACATCTAATTTGGAGTATATTCTATTCAACTTTGATGTAATTTTTCTACCTGCAGTGGTAAGTTGTTTATGAGACTGCTTGTTTAAGATAGGCAGACTGAGAAACAGGAGATTGATTAGAAGATAAAAAAGAAACAACTGCTTGGCTCTGTCAGTTTCCATTTTATTTGTTGTATTGTTTAATTTACAGGAGTCATTTGACAACATTGCCAAATACTGGTTGCCAAAGATAGAGCAGTGGAGGCCAGGTTGTCCAGTTATTTTGGTGGCAAATAAAGTTGATGAGGTAGAACAACAAGGATGGGCAGTGAGTTTGAAAGTGAGTAGATCCGTGCATGCGAAAAACATCTTCCCTGGCCAAACAGGCACAGAATTTCGCTGCTCTCTGCTTAGTACTTTTCTAACTGCAAGAGAAGAAAGTACTGTACTATTTCACCCTGATATCTCAATTCATTTCTTCATGGCATGTTTACTAGAACTGCCAGCTGTGCTTTAGTTATTTTATGGAACTGTCCTAAATGTAAAGTATTTGGGAGGATGTAAGAAATATTTTTTTTTTTAACCAAAACAAAAAAAAAAAACCAACAAAGAAATTCCTGTCAAGCTTAAGGGTAAAACAGTCTGGTAAAACACAAGTTTGTAGAGGTGAGAGTATTCATAGTATGCCAATATGCGATCTGGCATTTTTTTTTTAACAGTGTATAAATTTGTGTTCTGATCTCTATAGAAATCATAGATGACCGTTTCAATTTATCATCATTTGAGTAGTAGGACAAGAGTTTACATGGTAACATGCCCCTTGAAGTGTCCCGTATTAGAGTGTTCAGTTAGTTGGCTGGTCTGCCTTTACACATGCATAGCGTACAGTCTTTATGGAAGTTCATGTCAGAGTGTAATAATGTAACTGGACGATTTCTTCTCTTTGAAACTATATCTGTGAATATATTGTTGGTTAAAACTGTACCTGAATTTAGTGAAATGCTGTTGTTAGGGGACAGTAGTATTTTACATAGAAAGCTGTAGATGAACAATGAACACATTTCAGTATTTCCCTACATGGCTTTGTATTTACAATACAGTCCCTTGATAACATCCTCTGATTTTAGCATGGGTGAGTTTTCTGAATAAAGCTCTAAAAATATATAAAAATGAATTTTTAAGATAAGAATCAGCTAGATCTAGACTAGATCTATACATTTCAAGTTGCAAATAAAAGTAAAACGGCTTATCTTCTCACACTGCAAAATTTGGTTCTTCATACCAGTGCAGTTCCATGACAGGTTATCTGTTTGATATGCAGTGGAAGTTAACTTTAGGGCATGAAATTTTGACAAAATGTTCATCTTATTATTTACTACTGTTTATTTTCAGGAGATTCTCCAATTTTGTGAAACAAATGATTTGGAGTTCATCGAGGCCTCAGCCAAGACAGGACAGAATGTGAAAAAATGTTTTGAGACAGCAGGTGAGCTGAGATATCCAGTAGTGGGAGTATTTGTGATGCTTCTGGTCCAATCTATAATTCAGTGTACTTTTGTTTACAGACCTGTCAACTGCCCTGTTTTTTACATGATTGTCCTGTATTTGGGGTGTCACTGAAATGACTATACTTTATATTGTACATTCTCCTTGCCATAGCAGTCATAATAAGCAACTGAAAATTGCAGTTTGCCTTTCTGTAAGATATCCCTTACTGAAGTGGTCATTTTGTTGCCAGGTTAATTTTGGGAAAAAATTTTTTTTTGTTTAAATTGATTTTTGTTTTTTGCTGGTGATCCTCCAAAAAATGTCTTGGGGAAGTGTTCTTGCAACCACCTCTGTTTTAGTGAAGCTGAGTTGTTACTCAAAAGCCCTGATAGTGAAATAACATGCCAGCACAGTATTGCACTGAAAAACGAGTGGCCGATTTTGCAGGTGTTACTCAAGTGTGAAATTAGATAAATTGCTATTGACAGTGGTTCCAGACATCCGCAAATTTGCGGAAATCCGCAAATCGCGAAATTTCAGCAAGTTTCGCAAAATTCCTCTCGATCTGCAAAGTTCACAATATAAAACGTACAAGATTTACGATATTCGGCGATTTGCGGATATTGTCCTACAACATGCTCAGATTTTGATTTTTTACCCTCTATTTTTTAAATTTTTCTTCGGCTTCAGGGGGACATGAAAACCCCCTACCAGGGCGCTGCCCTGGACCCGGACAAATTTCCTCGAATTTCTTTCTTGGCTGCTGGAAGCACTGATTGACATGGATTAATATTTAGTGTTCATGCAGTGATATATATATCATGTTTGTGTTCCTCGACAGTTCATTTGAACAGTGGAATTCGGTCATGGTTTGTTCATAATCAGATTTCAATGAATGGAAACTGTAACCTATTGAATCGATATGCAAAGTTGGGAAAAACAAGACATGACATGAACAGATATGGTTCTGACAAATCGTTAACGATGTCAGTGGAGAACTGGCCATTATGTTTACATTTATTTCCAGTCCCCAGTCAGGCAAAGCAGAGAGCGGCGCTTAACAAGTTTATGTGCGTTAATGATAGACGGCCAGGTAAACTGAGACAGGAGTTTTTCAGTGTATGAGGGCTGTCCGAAAAGTTAGGCACATGAAGGATTGTCAGATAAACTGAGATATGAGTTCTTATTGTATGAAGGCTGTCCGAAAAGTAAGGTGCAAACATTTACAACTAAACATATTTATTACAATACAAATAAGACATTGTGCATAGGTTACCAGCGCTACTCAACTACTTTTCCACATTTTGGTGCATGAGAGCATAAAAGTACTCCTTGAAGGATTCGTGGTCAAGGGGCTGTAACCATCATTGCACCTCCACAAGGTAATTTGTAATAGTGATGAACATGTTGCATCAGTAAAAGTTTGGACCTTATTTTTCAGACATCCCTCGTACATCTATTTACATCTTTTGTACCGCTATACTTACCCATACTTTTATGGAGTGACCAACTGTGCATGTGGCCATTTTGGGTTTTGTTTGAACAGTGAAAGTTTTAAAAAGTTTTGGGTTTAAGACAGAGAGCTAATAGGATTGATCAGGTCAACATTCATTGCTGGGTATCATGTTTCAGTAAGGCTGGACAGAAACTTTACGATTTAGCCAACAGATTTAATTTCTTTCAATCCTATCTTGAAACTGCAATGGTGTATTCTTTCACTTGTGGGCAGGTGGTTGGCGGGCGCTTCTGGTAGGGTTCTAGTAGGGTCTCCTTCTGTCTTATCATTCTTTTATATTCTGTCTATCGTCTTGCTTCTCTCTAGCACAGTGTGACCGTTATTGTGTCCACATGCTTTCTCCAAACTCAAATTCAAACTTTCACCTGCGGAAGTATATGTTTTTTGCCAAATATTCCCAAAATTCACAAAAGGAAATATATGCTTTTCCGATGGTTAAGAGGGAAGACAGTGTTGTACTATTGCATTGTTGGTGGCTTGGCCACAGTCACTTTTTTCTGTTTTGAAAAAATTGGCCTCAAACAACAAAATCGTAATGGGAGTGTCCTGGCTGGTGGTTCAGATTGCTTCTACTATATTTGTAACCTGATTATGTTGTTAGGTTTTGGCCTTACTTAAGCATTCACATGTTACAATCTCTTAACAGCTAAATTTATGGATGTGATAGAAGTTCATCTCACCTGCAGCATTTTACCATTCTTACCATGGATTTTGTCAGTTTTCTCAGAATGTTCACATTTTTTTTTTACTGAGGAGCCATGCATGTGTATTTCAAGAAACCTATGATGGGAAGATGACTTTATGTCACCGTAGGAAAATTTCCATTTTGAATCACAAGCTTTAATTTAGATGTAGTGAATGTGCTGCTGGACAAAATTTGGTGTGTCTGATGAAGAATGGTCATCCATTCTAAAGGCCTATCCAGCTAGGTCGCTTGAAGAAAATATTCTAAATATGCTTTGAGCCACTGATTTTTTGGTACTATTTCACATGCTGAAAGTGGAATACACTTTGTGCAGAATCACATTTGCCACCTCTCCAGCAGTGGCTTTCTTTTAGGCTCATATCCATGTTTCATTGATATTGCCTTATCTCTTATCCACATTGTTTCAAGAAAATTGTTTGTTACTAAGTTAAACTTTAAAGAGTATTGAGAATAAACACTTTAAAATCTGTCCCAATGTGCAAGACACATCGCACAATTTTTGGTAGGAATGATAGATGTCAAAGTTCGAGGTGAGTAAGGTCTTGGGGATAATAGCGCATTCGACTAATCGAAAGGCCACTCACACTCGTCCAGGCACAATCATAATAATTAATAACACACTTGTTGAATATATATATCAGGCCTGAAGGGCCATACTACTTTATTACTACGGATACAATAGGTATGATTGCAGATACAATAATATGTTTGCAGATACAATAGATAGGATTGCAGATACAATAAATATGGTTGCAGATACAGTAGATAGGATTGCAGATACAATAAATAGGACTGCATTAATGTTCAAAGCCCCATTGTGTGGGAACTCCAGCTTGTTGCTGAACTTATTAACTGTAATTCAAGAGTTCTAATCTCACATGGCATACAACTAAGGCATTCAATATAACATGAGATACAATCTCTACGTACTACGTCTACAAAAGATTATTTTTCTATGAATGACTTCAATACTTCTTTCTTTCCACACACACTATCATTCTACATTGTATTAATCCTGTCTCTATTGTGAGGATTGCCAGGTGGCTTTCCTACTACTCAGCTTTCGTCACTGGGCTGATCTAGTAATTCCTGTCTCTATTGTGTGGACTTATGGATTGCCTACCATTATACGCTCGTAGCCAAGTACGAGCGTAGATCCAAAGGACACGGTTCGCACTTTTTGGCCTAGTGCGACGAGGCGTTTATCAATTCTCTGGATGACGACACGGTCACTCCACTTCGACTCCACTTGTATCTATTCTGTCTGTGCTCGACTCCTATTGTCAGGCCCTGGAGCTCGAGCCGAGAGGAACCTCACTGGATCGAATGATTTCCACAGCCGTTCTCTGCTTAAACAATGGCGACTTAAGCTTATATACCTCCAGCCAAACCCCGCGAAAGTTTCTTGTCTCACCTTCTGAAATCATGCCGGGTTCACGTGCCCCGTGCATTGCTTACACAACTCACCGCCTTAGGGCGTGAGTCCACTAACCCATACAATCCCACCTTTTTATTCTAAGGGTCGGATCACCCTAACACTACTCACTGGATCCCCAAAATGAGATCATGACAATAGACATCAAATATACGTTGTTGTGCATTATTAATACTAGCCTACCCGCGCAAGATAAATCTTGCAGATTCTTTGTAAGAAGCCCAACAGTATATCTAGATCTAGGCTACATCAACAGCAGTATTTGGATTCAGTGCAATGACTGATAGATATTAGAACTTGCGCCGAAATACGCAAATATTATTACATTGATTTTCACCCACCAATGTGCACAGAGAGGTCAAGGAAGGAATTACCGATCATGCTTTTTGATTCTACTCCATGAAAATGTGTCTGTTATTGCTGCTCAAAAATTTTAATATAAATAATATTAAAGAGTGATTTTTGTTCAAAATGAATGTGTCCATGTAACTCTTCGTCAAAAATTGATGCAGTACACCAAGTTTCGTAACTTGGTGTGGTGTACTCGTGAAGTTTAAGCTGCTTACAGGTTCACCCTCTAGCTCAATTATAATAAGATATCATGGGCCTTATCTAGAACTGCAATCACCTCTACTGCAAGCCCTGCACTGGCTACCGGTAGAAAAACGAATAATGTATAGGTTGGCTACCCTGTGTCACAAATATATATGTACAAAAATTCATCAACTTATTTAAGTGATCTTCTGACTCCCTATGTACCATCGCGATATCTAAGACCATCTGCAGTCACTAGAAAGTTTAAAATTCCTAAAGATCATGGGTGAAAAATCTATTTCTTTTCAAGAACCTCAGATTTGAAATTCTCTCCCTCTATCTTCAAGAGAGACTGCATATTTGATGACTTTTAAGCACCAGCTGAAGAGTCATCTTTTTACACTCTCTATATCTCTCTCTGAATGTCCATCAAGCTTTTGTTTTTCCTGAGTGTACCTGTGTACTGTATGTGTGAGTTAGTACAAACTGTAACATGATATAAATGTTGTAAAGCACTTAGAGCCTGGTTGCTAACAGGATAGCGCTATTATAAATGCTATATGTTATTATTATTATTATTTATTATTATTACATGTATTATTATACTAGCTGAGTTCCCGACCCTGTCCGGGATAAATCGATTTATTAGTTCCAGTTGTGGGTAATTATTATGGACCTGCTTCATTTTGCCTGTTCCTTTAGCTTTATTTTATTTTTGTTTGTTTGTTTGTTTTTAGATACGTTTTACTGCTCTCCCTTTGCGCGTTGACGTCCTGCGCGCCCCGCCAGCATCTGTCAAATGGCTATGATTTGTGCACGGGTTAGTTTGTTTGCACATCGCAGGAAGTGATAACGAAAGGAAAATAATAATATATTTTCATAGGCATAATTATTGAAAACACAAACCTGTACTTTTGGCCCTGCATCGTCAATCTCCCAATTCCAGACCCTTTCTTTTTCCCAGTCTAGGCACATTGAGAACACACAAAGTTTTACACTTGATAGTCTTAGAACTCAATCTTATCATTCAAACCAGTCCTAACCGGAAGTTCTTTTGTGTGTGTGATACAGTCTATACCAGAACCAATCTTAGTTACATTAATTTGCCCAAAAATTAGACCGAACGCCAATGTGTCGCAACCTAGCAACTAATACAAACGTTCTGCGAGTTATTAATTTTTTTGGTATTTTCTGTGCCGGGGAGGCGACAGTCTATACTAAGCGTTGTATAAAATCTGACGGCCACCGAATCAGCATTAACAGAGGAGTAGCGAAAGGCGCGCTGCAATTTCGTAAGGTTTCTCTTTTATTAATATAGATTTAGGAGTGGTCAAGGCTATGAAAAACAAATTATTAAAAGAAATTTGCTAAAATGAAATTGCCGCCAAAATTGAGGATAAAGCCCAGTCCAGTAAAGTGCAAGACAGTAACGACAGACAGACTACAAAATACTGATTTTATATGTGGAGGGCTTTATCAAATGTAATCTGTGAAGTGTTACTGTGTTTTGTAATTAGTGATCTTCTGTCCGTGGATCAACAGTTTCAGTTTGCCTTCATGGGTTTACATGCACTGCAAGGTGTCCCTTAACACTCACCCTGCGCGTTACCCGTAAAGCCCGCTGCCGCGTCAGTGGCCTTACTCACGGAGAATCTTATCTGGGGTCACTGACCCGTGCCGCTAGATGATGACCACATACGCTGTCCACGTGGTTCGGTTTTTATTGATCGGTATGAAAACATTCGCTGCTATACCTTATCACGCTTGATAATGAATTAACCAGCAAAACCTTAGTCTGTCAGTCTCTAACCAATGATCTGACTTATGATTCCAAACTGACAGCTGTAGTTTTGGTGAGAATGAAGCATGATAACTAGCCACGCCGTCCCAAGCCCTACACAAATGGTTTCATCCCGATTGACACATACTAATAAACCAATGTGGGCATTTGGGGCAAAGATAATTTCAGAGCTTGTTTCTGATTGGTTCTTAGATACAGACAAATCCAGATTGTGGTCAGCTTGTGAGAAAATGAGATAATATTGCAAATTTGTTGAGCAACAGTTCGCATGTCGATGTTACATCTTTTGAAAGTGTGGGGAGAGCCTTTGAAAGCTTAGTGTTTGTGATTCCGACCAGTGGTTCACTGGTTAACATGTCCATGTCACAATGGGTTTGATTTAGAAGAGTTACAGTGAACAATAACACGGTGGTTACGTCTCAAAAAGTTCAGTGACCCGACGCCTGAAAATAGGGCTGGCGCGGTCAGCTTGGTGCATGAGCGCTTGCAAGTCAATACCGACTATTGCCGCCCCGCGCAGGGTGAGGGTTAATGGCAGGCCTACCCTAAATCATTTCTGTAACAAGTGGATGTAGAGTAGAGCAGATGGTTGTTGGAGGCATCTAGTAGGGACTCCTCCAGTCTTATTCACCTGGGATATTCTGTCTTTCATCTTGCTTTTTTGCTAGCACAATGTGACCATTAACATGTCTGCATGCTTTCTCGAAATTCCAACTTAACTCATTTCTGTTAAAAGTGGAAATAGAATAGGGTTGTATAACTGAGACAACAATCTGTCTACAGACAAACCTCTTAGCTATTATGTGTGTATTAATTTACCTGTTCTTCCTATCCCCAGGAAAAGTGGAGGAGGTTCCGGGCTTTCTTGATGACTGGGTTGACCTGACAGATTCCTTCCAGCTGGTTGAGGAGGAGGTCAGGAAGGACAAGAAACCGTGTAAGCTTTCAGTACTTAAATGTTGTACCATTCTGTAAGATGAGATTGCAGTCAGTGGGGCCATCCATAAAAATAAAAGTGTGTGCTTGGTTTTGGTGTTTTTTTTTTTCTAACTAGCTGAGGTCCCCGGCCCTGCCGGGGATAAATCGGTTTGAATATTGGTTTCAGTTCTGGGTGGTTATTATGGACCTGCTTCATGTGGCCTGTTCCTATTTGTTTATTTTATTTTTGTTTGTTTGTTTTTAAATAAGTCTTACTGCTCTGCCTTTGTGAGTTGACACCCTGCGCATCCCGTACAACTGCATGATTTGCGCACGGGTTAGTGTGTTTGATAGTGAACACATCGCAGGTAATGATAACGAAACCTTAAAATGGCGAACCATGACTCGAAATAGATCTGAATGATGGCGAAACAATAAATTTCCAATAAAAAAAACTACAGCGATTTGAGACTTGTATGCCTACCGATAGTACGTTTTTTAGGGGGCATGCTGCATCAGTGCATGCTAGATCTAGCTCTCACAGACACTACTGTGATTATGAATCGAATTCCGGGGCCGGAAGTGAAAAAACGATTAACAAAGAAAGAGGTCATAGGTTAACGAACGTACAATTCGGATCAAACGCTCTCGCAAATTTACTGTTCCATTCTTATCGCATTATTGGAATAACTCA
The DNA here is from genome assembly GCA_963931925.1 of Onchidella celtica. Classification (NCBI taxonomy): domain Eukaryota; kingdom Metazoa; phylum Mollusca; class Gastropoda; order Systellommatophora; family Onchidiidae; genus Onchidella; species Onchidella celtica. Next base: position 34,955,939 of record OZ007583.1, on the reverse strand, counting down.
CGAATCCCATAAGCTTTTTTATGCCTATGTACATAGGAACACTGGTCAGTATCGTACAATTGTGTGTGCCAAATTTCAGTTCAATACGTCCAGTAGTTTTTGAGTCCATAGGGAACAAAGGGGTTTTCTTACATTTTTTTTGTATAGAATACCCCCCTTGGCTTCAACCTTACCCCTGCTGCATGAGTGAACTACCATAAGAATGATAAATTAATAGCCGCGATATGGCATTAATGATGACCTGAAATTTTAAATTAAAATTGTACTTCAGATGGATTATTTGGCTTCCACATCCAAATATGTAATTATGTAATCTGAAAAAAGTTCTTTGCTTCCCCCCCTTTCTTTAATTCAATGCCATTTTATAATTGAAAAGAATATGTACCTTCTTAAGAACCTGTGTGCAGACTTTATGGATGGCTCTTGTCAGGGCGTTGGTGGGTGCACTCTGTATTGTCTGACCTTTTTAACTGCTAGATAATACTAGTGTTTGATTGATTGGATCAGTAGAAGATATATGAGTGTCAGAGACTTTGTAGGATGCATTACTATTGTTTGTGTTTGTTTAAATATATTGAACAAGGCAAAATAAAGACCCATGTTTGCATATTCGTGAGTGTGCATGAGAAAACCCACAATAAGTCGGCAACATGACATTTTGAGTTCTGTACACATAATAAAAGACAAGACATTTCTGATAAATTGAAGTCAGTAACCCCCCTAAAAGAGGATTTTGAGAAAACGGCATTTAATCCTAAAAGTGGCAATAGCTAATTGACCCCTTAATATTGGAGTGATTGCTGTTAGGAGACCATAGTCTAATAACTAAGCCGTTATAGAGATCATACTGAGTAGTGTTCACTGCTCATCTACAGTTTACCCTGTATTGTATGTAACATGCCACGATCCTCTAAACAACAGCCAAGTCGGAAGTTTTTGGATCTTGTTAGGAGACCGTAGTCTAATTACAAAGCCTTTATAGAGATCACAGTGAGCAGTGTTCACTGCTAGTCTACAGTTTACCCTGTAACATGCCACGGTCCCCTAAACAACAGCCAAGTTGGAAGTTTGTGCCGGACCCATATTTTCACTTCAAAGCCGTTTCTCTCAAAATCAGCTCTGTTGACATATTGTGGGTTTTCTCATGCACACTCACATTTGGGGAAATAAATAAACAGTTAAATAAGTTTTGAAAAAAAATGAATCTTGAGATAAGTACATTTTGTGTCAAAGGCTGTATTTCAGAGGTAAAAATATTTTAAGTTGCATATCCATACATTTTGTCGGAAAAATTGCGTTCCCAATATATGAATAATGCTATATCATCTGTCAGCTGGTATGAGTGATTGAAGTAAATACCTGAATTTGCTGAATAATTCTGCATGTTCTTCACCGATGATATTTAAAATTAATGCATCTAATTTTGACATATATATCTAAAAATTTTGAAGGATAATGCACAAAGTAGTTTTTGAATATAAAAATACTTGATTTAAAATAAAGAATGATGCACGGTTTTATTACGGTAGAATTTTAAAAATAGTTGAATGTTGATTCTGTGCAAAACAGAATTTTGACTCAGATATAATGTTAGTAAATTTTTATGTAGTGTGTTGATGAAGGCTTTGTTGTAAATTACCTACTTTTGAATCTCATGTAAAATTATGATTTCCATCCTTTTTTTTTTTTATCCTGGGTAACCGTTGACCTCTTTTATGGCACTGGTGCATTGTTATCACATGCTTCTGATTACACAGTGTGCTGCGTAGTGGGGTTTGTTTTGTTTTTTGTCTATTCATGTGGAAGGGCTGTGTGGTAAACTATCAGTATCATAACCCGGTTTTTACAAATTTTTCAGGAAAGATAAAAAAACTGGATAACGTTTTTTATCAGACTTTGTTGCGGGATTTTAAAACAAAAATGTTATTCATTCAGAATTTAACCTCAAACTTATAAGACAACCTGGGGCACTGTCAAGGGCTACAGCACAGATGCCACCCACTCCGATTTGATCGGAATCATTCCGATTTTTCCTGAAAAACGGGCATGATTCTGATTTTCTGATTAGCAAGGCTGGTATTCCGATTTTTTGTTACTTCCTGCAACCAGCATTTTTTTTCTCGTTTTAGTTCTTTCCGATTCTCGGTTTTTAACCATAACTTTTACAAAATGTGCCAAGTCGGAATAGGGCGGTCATTTTGTGAATAAACCGGAAGTTGGTTCTACTTTCTAAAATGGCTTGTTTTTGCACCGTTCAGGGATTTGATCACTTGCTACACGTGATGTTTACATTCTTTTTACTGTTCCGCATGGCGGCGATTCTGAAACTAACTGCATAGATCTATTCACCATCACTTAAGTCTAAGTGTTGTATTTGGCTGCGACTGTAACGGAAGGAGTAATCAGTTCTGTTCAAAACCTAACTAGATTTATATCGCTTCCTTCAAATTTAAGCCTAGCTAGACATCGACTAAAGCTAGATCTAAGTGATTTACTTGGCAGCGACTATGTCAGATGCATTAATGAGACCTAGCAACATTAATGGATAGACGTATTGACCAAATCAATTTAATCGGCGGCAATTGTCACGTGACGGAAAGAGGAATCAGGTTTAAACCTGTCTAGACTTAGATTTCTTAAATCCAAGCCATGAACATGGAGAATGTTGACGTTGCGTAGGCACAAATTGCCAAACTAAAACATGAGATTGGGAGTGAGAAAACACTCAACAGCACAGAACAGGCAAAAATTATGCTGGGCATTCGTGCCTTTTGGCAGTCAAATCCTAAAGTGTAAAGACAGCTCATATCTGACATAATTTTAGGAAAAACATAGCTCCAGAGCAGAGATAAGTTTGCCACAGTGCTTTTCTGGAGAGGGTTCTCTTTCAGTTTTGGCCAGGATCAGTTAAGACCAAGAGTGGATAATAAAGTGATTGAAATGAACTGTAAATAGTGTAAATTAACCCTCACCCTGCGAGGGGCGGCAAATGTCGGTATTTCGCTAGCGCCGCACGGGCGGCAAAAGTCAGGAAGGTCAAGCTGACCGCGCCACGCGCAAGCCGTATTTTCGCGCATCAGGTCACTGAACTTTTTGAGACCTAACCACCGTGTTATTGTTCACTGTATCTCTTCTAAATCAAACGCATTGTGACATGGACATGTTAACCAGTGAACCACTGGTCGGAATCACAAATACTAAGCTTTCAAAGGCTCTCCCCACACTTTCAAAAGATGTAACATCGACATGTGAACTGTTGCTCAACAAATTTGCAATATTGTCTCATTTTCTCACAAGCTGACCACCATCTGGAGTTGTCTGTATCTAAGAACCAATCAGAAACAAGCTCTGAAATAATCTTTGCCCCAAATGCCCACATTGGTTTATTAGTATGTGTCAATCGGGATGAAACCATTTGTGTAGGGCTTGGGAAGGCGTGGCTAGTTATCATGCTTCATTCTCACGAAAACTACAGCTGTCAGTTGATAATTCATTATCAAGCGTGATAAGGCATAGCAGCGAATGTTTTCATACCGATCCATGAAAACCAAATCACGTGGACAGCGTATGCGGTCATCGTCTAGCGGCATGGGTCAGTGACCCCAGATAAGGTTCTCCGTGAGTAAGGTCACTGACCGGGTAGCGCGCAGGGTGAGCGTTAAGATGATTTTCAGCATAATCCAATGTGACCAAGAAAAAAAACCCCGTGAAAATACAGGTTTAGAACGAGTACATTTAATTTCTATCGTTCTCACCGATTCAGATTTTTTCCCCCAGAATCAGATTTTTTGGGGGCCTGGTTTTTATTTTTGAAGGGTGGCATCTCTGCTACAGGAATGTTGAATATCTCAATTTTTAAAAAAAGCCCACTTACGTTAGTTTACCATGTAGCCCCGGATATACATACATGTTTTTCATGTTCCTATAACCAAAGAAAAACCATGCTTTAACCCATTTAATTTTTTTAACTTTCTTTTATGTCAATACCAAAGATCATGTTTTAGTGGCTTTTTGCTTTTTCGTGCCAGCTTGAAAAACTAGGATCACTTGCACTTTTTACCATCATTTTTTGACAAAAATTTTCTGTCATTGACATTTTACCCTGGTGAAACATGTTTTTTGTACTTTCTATTATTGTCCTTTTCATGTATATGTATATGATTCAGCATTACTTTGGTCATGTCTATGATATAAATTGTCTTCATATTATGATTATGATTATAAACTTTGTCACATCATTTTTGCCTTGGGGAGATGCATTGTGTCCTGTTTGCACAGATGGGAACAGTGAAGGTATGGATTTCATGAACCATTTCCGTGCCATACAGTACTGGTACATTATTGTAAACGAGATAGTGATGGAAATGCAATGTGCCAAAACAGCTGTCGTGGCGTATTTGTAACAAGAAAATGATAAGTTTCTGTACTAAATATGTACCTTGCTATGTCAAGACATAATTATTGCAAAAAAGAGAAATGCTAAATGCTAAATACGTGCCAGTGCCATCATCACATACTGCAAAAAAGAAAATGATAGATGCTAAATGGGTCAATACCAAAAAGCTCTGTTTTTCACATATGCCTTTTTGTGATCGTGTTATTTCAGGCATTTTTGCTCCGATTTGTGTTTTCTTTGTGCATGGTTATTCAAAATTGATACAACAACCTGCATGAGCAAGATGATCACAGTTGTTTCTCTCGTTTTCTTCGAATTTGAATTTGATTTTGGAAAATGACTGATTTTTTACATTTTCAAAATGGACACATTGTATGGGACCTCAGAAAAACCAAAATAAAAGGGTCTTTTGTTTTATCTGTGGATTCTGGGAGGTATGTTTTGTTTAGAGTGATAAATGAAGATGACAATACTGAACAAAAAAAGTTTCTGCATGGGCTTAGTAAGTGATAATTGCTAGTTTAAAAAAAAGTGGGTGGACGTTACTTGTGGTGTCACGCTTTTAATGAAAAAATAAGAGCCTACTGTGAAATACCTCAATGTAATAGCAGGTTAACCATGTGTTCCTATAACATGTTATCCTTCAAATAATGGGAATTGTTGCCTTTGGCTGGTCAGTTTTCAGCTGCAAAGGCTTCACAAAGAAAGTTTGAGAAATCATGTATTTTGTAGTCACACCGTAACATCCAGCCACATTGCAAGAATACAGTCATTTCATTTTCCCAGTCCATCTAAACAGGTCTTTTGTAGTTTGTATGTAGTCCTTCTCATATGGGGAGCACAGGATGGTATTTTCAAGATGAAGAAATGCAACAACAAATCTCCAGAGAAATTGAAATTTTTGTCATCACACTATATTTAATAGTAACGTCCGACACGTTCCTCTATCTGTTTGTAATGACCAACATTTTTTTGGTCTTTTTTTTGTCAGATTCTTGCTCTGATAAGTTTATTTGCAACATGTTCCCTAAAAATGCATTTTCCCAGTCCCAGCAATGAACACAGGATGAAAAATGAGAAATCTGGCACCGTGAATGGCCACCATCACTAGAGTTTCTATAATCATGATGGCATTATCCTTGATTTTACTGGAATTAAATTCAAATTATCTTGGCTGTCAATGCTAACTGAAGTTCTATGTCCATTGTATTGTCACTGTATATTTAACAATTACATACTTGCTTAAAAATGGGGATTTACATTACTTTTCATTGTTTGTCATCCTGTAACGTCCAGCACAAAATAAAGAAATAAAGTCATCTAATTTTTGTAGTCCCCATAATAAATCCAAATTATCTTGGCTGCCATTGCTAACTAAAGTATTATGTCCATTGTATGGTCACTGTATATTTAACAAGTAAATATTTGCTTAAGAATGGGGAATTACATTACTTTTCATGGTTTGTCATCCTGTAACGTCCAACACAATATAAAGAAATAAAGTCATCTAATTTTTGTAGTCCCATCCAAATTATCTCGGCTATCAATGCAAACTGAAGTATTATGTCCATTGTATTGTCAACTGTATTTAACCATTAAATACTTGCTTAAAACTGGGGAATTACATTACTTTTCAATGTTTGTCATCCTGTAACGTCCAACACAAAATAAACAAATAAAGTTATCTAATTTTTATAGAAGCAATTATAAATCCAAATTAACCGCTAAAATTAGTAAATTTAAATAAGTCCCGAGAGGAGCAGTAGTGCATGATAAAATCTGTCCTCATTAACAACACTGTAAAAACTTTAATTTTGCCTTTTGTGGCGGACGTTACTGTGACTACAAAAGAGCAGCATTTTTTGTGCATTAAGTGCACTCTTTTATACATCATTGAAACTTTTGGCTAACAGTAATGATTTTAACACTCAATTACAGGTGAAATGTGCATTCTTTGCCATATTAGTGACTTTATTGCTACTTTTCTGTCATCACAGTAATGTCCGACACGTTTCACTTTCATGTGAAAATCATCCCATTTCACCAAATTAAGAACAGTTACAGCCATAAAACTTATAAAATCTAAAACAAAGATGGCTAAAGTGTCACAGAATGTGTCTCTTTTCCCCTTTGTGTGTTGTACATTTTTCAGTCCCTCTGTCCATGTTTCTGTTGGAGCTTTTTGGCACTGACCCAAATATGTGTCCAGGCTATCAAGATATTGCCAACAAGAAAATGACAGCTGCTAAATATGTGTCAGTACTATCCAGACATACATTGTAAATGAGAAAGTGACAGATACTAAATGTGTGCCATGCCATCTTCATATAGCCTACTGCAAAAGACAAAAAAACAACAAATAATGATGGGTGCTAAAAATGTGCCATGCTCTATTGACCTCTGGCAAAATAATAATAACAATAATAATAATTCCTGGTCAGTATGATAAATTTACACGTGAAATATTCAAGCTACTGAAAATGCATGTATATGTGTATATTTAAATGCAGAACATTGAAATGAGAGTGTCTAAGTGTGAGGCTGATATATATGTGAGTGTGCATGGGAAAACCCGGCATAAGTCGGCAACATGACATTTTGAGTTCTGTACATATAATAAAAGACAATACATTTCTGATAAATTGAAGTCAGTGACCCCCCTAAAACAAGATTTTGAGAAAACGGCATTTAATCCTATAAGTGGCAATAGCTAATTGACCAAGTAATATTGGAGTGATTGCTGTTAGGAGACCGTAGTCTAATAACTAAACAGTTATAGAGATCATAGTAAGTAGTGTTCACTGCTCATCTACAGTTTACCCTGTAATATGCCGGGTCTGGTGTGGATTGAGGTAACACTGATGTGCAGGCAAGTACAATGATTCATGTTCTTTTGATTAGAAAACACTTGTTGTTTGCAAGTTTGTGTAATAATTACACCAAAGATAAAACATTTTTGTCCATCATGTATTTTTAAATACATTCCATTTACACGTAATATGTATTATAATACATGTATGTTTTTCACCACTATACCTTAAGAATGAAACAGGATTTCCGTGCACTGTTTTTTTGTTTGACTTGCACACTTGCATTAGTGACAAAATATGCTGTAACTATTGCATGTCTTCTAAACAAGCCATATTGTGCCAGCTGTTTTAACAATCCATCTGATACAATTTCCTCATTTACAGGAGAATGTTTTCAATGTTTTGGTCATTTTATTATTTGTGGATGGGGCAAAAATGTTTCTGGTGCTACATTAAAAAAGACTTGAAAGATACCAAGACATCCTTTTGTGAGAATCTCACAATGAGCAATTTTAAGATAGCCATTACTCAAAATCATTTATACGCCAGTTTGTGCAATGGACAACAATTTGTAAGTTGGAATGCTTCATGTAATATGCAAGGCTGTTTTATTTCATTTGCGAACAAATCATTGCGTGCCAAATAGAAATTTTTATGCATGTTTGTATTATACATGTATTTCTGTCATCTCCTGCGTAAGACAAGATTTTCCAGTGTCTTTCTAAGAAAATGAGGCAACGGTGATGACTGCCTAAAAATATTTTACTATTCTCTAGAGCATATCATTCCCATGCTTCTAATAAGCATGTGAATTTCGGTATTAATCTTTATGTACTTATAATTTTGTTTGATCTTGATGAGCAAAGCAGCATTTTTGTATTGGTTATCACTTTTTAAGATCTCTTCGTTGATATATATATCTATTGCGATTCTCATGTTTTGTATGTGGCATTGTACTCTTGCATATGACAGGGATCATAGTGGACCTTGAAAAACCTTAATGAACAATATTTTTTTGTTTTTTGTTCCAAGACTTGAAAAAGCTTGAAAACAATTTAGAAACCTTGAAAAATCTTACAATGAACAACAAGAACTCCCACCAAAAGAAGAAAAAAAGTAAAATATGTTGCCTTGATAAATGATATTCCAAAGAAAAAAAAAAAATTTGAAAACAAATGACCAAGAATACACTTGGGACAATTTCAGACAGCCATGTGTAGCAAATTACTTATAATATTGACATTATGGTGGTGTTCTGTAACCAAAATTAAAAAAATCGAAGAGCCTCGAAAAGCCTTGTATATTTTTTTTTTACACGGTATGAAAGTCAGATATGAACCCTAACATGATCTCATTTTTCATGCTTTTTAATTTGTACCTCTGTAAATCTCGAGTGTGCCTTGTTTGCATTCCCAAGAAGAGCAAGTATCTTTCTTTGTCAGGGGACCAAATTGTCACGAGCAGAGTTAGGGTCTTGGGGATGTTACGACTGCACGAGAGGCAGCTAACTCACACTCGGACACAACCACACAAGAAAAGTATTAAATAACTAGAGCGTATATATGTCAGGCCGGTCAGGCCATAGTTTACATAAATATTAATAACAAAACAAAAGACAATATTCAAACCAAAAAAACTCTAATAACTTAACCAATGATATTCATGTAACTATGGAGGTACTGCAATCAATAGCAAATAGGTATATTATACGAAACTAGATATCAATTTAAAGTGACAGTTGAGTCGCCACTGGCCAGACGCCAGGCAAACTCTCCATAAATCATATGGGCTTAAATGTTAGGAGAGCCCAGTACGTTCAAAGCCTACAGAAGCACTCTTCGGCTTGTAGGTAATTTAAGCAGTTGCCAAAAGACTATATTTTATGCACAATCACTATTCAATTCATCAACAATATGCTATATTATTCCAATCATACTATGGCAATAGATCTATGATACAGGACACTCGTGGTCGAGTGCCAGCTGGGGTTTCCTTAGTCTTCCTATGAGGCTGTAGTTCTCTCTCTATCTCCGATCTCTAATTATGCTTGAATAAATAAGATATATTACCATTGCTCACGCCTACTGGTAGGCGCGAACATCAATATAGCGCAGCGTGGGCTTTCAAAGGTCAGCCCACTCGGACCTTTCTTTCTAGAGCTCAGTCAGTCCGTTAGCAAGGACTTCTTGTCTTCAAAGCACACAGTTCAGGTACTGGTCAACCGGAGATACTTCACGACACGATGCTTCTGCTCGTCTGTATTCACCAAATCTGAACGTTACACGATGTTATATACTATCTAACTACCCAGCGTGCTAGTCCGCTGGCCCAATTAGTTCAGCTATCTCATAGGTCGAAACCTCCCACCATTTTAATTGTAGTAATACGTCTGCACTATTCTACCAGCCAGTTAACGTGCAAAAACTTGTCTAGTCATACTTAACAATGTCAACTATCCCCACCTTGTTTCACCCCTACTCCATTACTTATTAATCACGAACATTAAAACCCACAAGCGTGAATCTAACAGTTTAACTTTACATTTATTTACTCACCAACTATAATTTGGCGAGGGCCGTTCAAGGCCACCAGCCAATTTCTCATGGCCTTGGTAAAACAACAACAACTCACTCTCTGCGTGAGTTTTAACAACATCCGAATCATGACACAAATGATATGAAATTTTTTAGAACTTATTGTTTTGTCACTTGAATAATACTGTATTTGAATTGATCTAAAGTTGTTTCACACACTGACAGCTTATATTTCATCACTGCTGAATGTAAAGAATTTTTATCATAAATGTGTATCATTTTTTAACTTGAAAAATAAATGTATTTTTATGTGCATCTTATGCAAGTACTGAATCATTTATCAAGGCATGTACATGTATTCATACCACCTAATTTTTTTTGTTCTTTTACAAATTGCGTATACATGTATTTTATTATAATGTAATTTCTGAATGGAATGTGAACAAATTTGACTTCATGGCGACCTGCCATTTCTTTTCTTGAAATAAAAACTACAGTGTACATTTATTTGTGGAACCATATCTTGTCAGATCTCTAAACGTATACAATGTATTTGTATATCGCACCTGTTGGGATGGGATAATGTATTCAATTTCAATAATGTATTTTGTCTGACTTGATTTTCACTCTGTTTCGGCTTCCTTTCTCTTTCTCTCCCTCGGTCTACCACTCAGTTGATCTGTCTCTTTCTCTTCTTTTCCCTCTCACATTCACACTTCTTCTTACTCTCTCTCCCTCTTTCTTTCACTCATTTTCTCTCAAACCCCCCCTCCTCTCTCTCTCTCTGTGTCTCTCCTCCTCTCTCTCAAACTACATGTACTCTATCACTATCATGATCAGTGTCAAGACACAGTTTACTTCAACTACTCCAAGGGACACAACTGCACATTTCATGTGCACCAGAAAGACAGCACTACTATTTGTGATTTATCATTCTTGAGCTCATCGAACCAATGATAAATATAACCGTAATACATATATGTACATGTAGTTGAAATGCACGTACACGAACATAATTATAATAATACATGTACATGTCTAATTTTTATTGAGCACATCTATCCGCTCCTCTTAAGGACTAAACTCAACCAGTATCAATATCATCACATTATACAGTAGATTGTTGTTAGGGGACCGGTTTAGTATTGGACATGTGTATAGGCTACGTCATGTGGAAGGCTACACAGTTGAACAGTGAAGACAGTACATATGTACTAGTGTATGTATTTTTTCTGATCAGTTTTTTCTTCAGCCGCGCCATTACACTTCTCCCTTAGAATGACAAGGTTAGGTTCTATGTCCACTTTTTGGCCGAACTGAGTTACACACTACACACTACTTCCATGGGCCTTCTCCATTGTGTGTCAAAGTATCGAGCAGATTCTGTGTGTAATTTGTAAGTATTTACTTAACAGAAAAAAAAAAAAATTCTTTGCTCTAAAAGCTATGAACACATGAAACCCCAATCCTCAATATCTCAAAAATTGATGGAAGGGAGTGAGGAACCTGTCATTCTAATCTAAGGAGAGATTTCCTTCCCTCTCCCCACATTTTTTTTCAACCTTTTTGGTCATTTTAGTAACTACCTCCTGCATTTTGTTCTTATTCGAATTTGTATACTGCTCATTTCATTCTTTTCATTTTGTTACTTGATTTATGATTTTTTTTTTCTTCCTGCTTCCCGCTTCCATGTCTGCCGTTTTATTTTCTCCTCTGATAGAGTGGCAGCCTCTTCCTCTTTTTATTTGCGTAATATTTTTCTCTAAAACTGTAAAGGGACAGATACAGACAGACGGGCAGGCAGGTAGTTAGACAGATGGACCACTGGGTGGGAAGGAGACTGACGAACGAAATGATGTAGGAAAAAAAAAAACAAGGTAAAAAAAACAAACAAACAAACACACACAATTCATCTGTGAGGTCACAACAGGGCCAGGAATAAAGATAAACAGGGTTCACACAGGTCCTTAAAAGTCCTTTAAGTCCTTAATTTTCACAAAATCAAAAATAAGTACTCAAAAAGTCCTTAAATTCTGAAAATGATGTCAAAGTCCTTAAAAAGTCCTTAAAATGTGTGTTTCAGTCGAAACATTTGAGATTCAAATTTTCCAGTTGCGCACTGGAAAATTGGTACTTTGAAATAACTGAAGTTTTCAGAGTGAATTTACCATGGTTGAACTCTGGATACAGAAACATCCTGTTTCAATGAGTGCTGCACACCATTTGCACAGTCGTAATATTTCTTGCGCATGGGTGTACTTGATTTTTTTGTGCTGCATACATGTAATATTTCTTGGTCACAGGTACAAAGGTCCTTAATTTGTTTACTGTGAGCCCTTAGGAAGTCCATAAAAAGTCCTTAAAATTAGTTTTCAAGGCTTTGTATGAACCCTGGATAAAATGCGGCAAAAACAACTACTAAGCTATACGTAGCAAAGCACCGCTCTGGAAAAAGTAAAGAAATGTTACTGTAAATTGTATTTACATATTATACTAACAACAAAAGAATTAGAAAGGAAAACAAGCTTTCGTGTCCCAGACAGGCTTTCGTCAAACAGATATTAAAAAAAAAATTTATACGTAATACATTGTAATTAGGCCTGCATATCTTTTAAAAGGTTTGATGTACGTTAAAAAGGGATGAAGTCAGCGTATGAAAATACACATTAAGAAACCTTTATTCGGTAGGTAGGATGTGCCGCTAGGTAGGTAAACAGGCTGATTAACTGGTGGACAAAAAAGGGATATCATATGAAGCCCAGAACGCCACACCCAGCAAAATGTAAACCCAGGAACCTCTGGCACTTCGTGACAGAAGCTGCCTGGGATTTGTATGAACGATAGGGTCTTCCCGGATTTACTAAGAATACATACATGAACATGTATATGGAATTGTGGTGTGCAATTCTTGTCTACCAGCACCTGACTGCGCCCTTTCGGGCTTAGTTTAGTTTACACAATCATGTGATTACATGCATGTTGTGGATAAAAAGATGGATAGATAGTACGTAACCGAATGAGTCAGATATCAATTGACAGGTAGGCTACATGTACACTGTAAATGGATGAATAGATATTGAATAGGTGGGTCGATAACCTTATTTTATATTTTAGAGAATGATATTTGAGATTTTCGACAGAATTCAAGTTATGAATGATCCCCATCACGCATGAAAATCTATGTTACATGTAATAACAGCATAATTATTTTTTCTCATTTAAAGATTTTTTTTTTTTTAACCAGTACTTAAGATAAGGAAAGAGCAATTGGTGAACGCCAAAAGAGTCGCTGCCCCTGAGGTAGGCCAAAGAAAATCTCCAGTTCCTGAAAGACATTTCATGGTCAAAATTTGTGTAAAATATTTATAATCGAAAAAGCACGAATCACAAACTGGTAAAATCTTTGAAGAAAATTAAAACTTAAAAAAACACCGGCGGGCAACTTCCGGTTATGATCAAACTATAACTGGCTTTTATAAGTACTCTGAACTATGTAACGTGCAAGAAATAATTCATGTAGATTTCTATTAGCGGTATTTAAACTTGCGCAATCAAAATCGACTCCAGTTCATGGGCCAATGAACTTACTAGCTTTGCTAAGGTTGCCTAGCAACGATCTGTTATACAAACATTCGATTTCTCCTTTGTTATTCTCTAAAATTCTGGCAACATGTCTCCTGAAAGTTTAATGTAGTTTCAAAATGCTGCGATGGAGTTTTTTTTTTTCCAGGCTGTCTTCTTTCAATAATTTGTGGAACACTTATTTAGACAGATTTACATTTATAAAAACATGAAAAATAGTCTATCTATCTATCCATCCATCCATCCATCCATCCATCCACCCACCCACCCACCCACCCACCCATCCATCCATCCATCCATCCATCTATCTATCTATCTATCTATCTATCTATCTATCTATCTATCTATCTATCTATCTATCTATCCTTCTACCCATCCACGTGCCAGTCTTATTCTTAACGTCTGTCTATCTCATTATCTGGCCGTCTGCCCATTTGTCTGTTCACTCGTCCATCCCTCATCCGTTGAAATTCTATCTACCTGTCTATTCGTCTATCTACATGTTCTCTTCCAACGTTTCGCCTGGCTGTCCTGCTTATTGACGAATGACACCATCCACCTGTGTCACTAGATGTAATAAACTGACATACATAAGCCTACCTAGCAACGTTGCGTCTACATAATGTATGTAAACACACGACCAGGTAGGTGATAGAGCCAAACATCCCGTGACAAATAGTAAGCGCGACATAAACATAAAGCGAGAGTGAGCAGTGACTACCTAAGCCCACAAGTCAGCGATTTGCCTATCTCTCCATCGCCGAATCCAAGTCCAACCTCCATAACTGCATACAACAACGCGGCAAAATGTGTTACTCGTGCGGACTAGCTTTCCTCGTTGCTAAGGAAAACAAACGCAAAATTCCATAGCAACATTGAACACCGATTTTTTCTTTCCTCTCGCGTTTCTCGTCGCCTGTAGAGATTTCCTCTGCGTACCATCGCAGCCATTCTTCCAGAAATCTCTCCCCCGCTCTCTCCTTCCACGATCACCGACCCGCAGTTGTCGTCACATCATCGTGGCTGCTACATCATCTTTTTCATTTTCACCGAAATCGGATGTTTTGTTTCTGGAATCCTACAATTCCTGCTTCATTTGCATGTATGATATTGTTTCTTATCTTTAAATATTCGTAACATTTTCGTTGCTATTTTGGATTCAGAAACAGCTGTATGCGAAATCAGGAATAATTTTCTGTTACTCTTTTCATCTCTGTTTAAAATTTGTTGAATTGAAGTAAAGAATGTGGAAATTTTACTCAGTTTTTATTAACATAAACGGGAAATATCCAGAATTCCATCAAGCATAGTGTAGCAGGCGCACTTCGCCAGTTTGATCGCACTGGTTGATCGATAACATCGGACTACGCTTTACCGTCTAATCGTCATCTATACGGACGGCTCACTTCCCTTACCGGATGAGGGGTGGAAGTACAAAACACAAGACATAGCCTACTGGTACACAAGTCCGTGAGTGCGAGTGATTTTTACATTTGGTGTTGATAGTTTCATTTTTCCCTGCGGTGTTCTGTTATTGTGAGCATGCAGCGTTGAAAACAAATTGAAAGTGGTTACTGTGATTCTTCTACTTGAGGAAAGGAAATGCAACAACACAAGCCCTGCTATTTGAATCTATCAAATATAAACTCATGCTATTCCGTGTTGATAACCTCATTTTACACGTGTGGTGTTCTGTCAATGTGTGCCTGCACTATTAAAACAAATTGATCGTGATTTCTTTGATATTTCTAATTGAGAGAGGGAAGTGCAAATGACAAGACATGCTGTATACCAATCTATGAATGATATTCATGTATAATGTATAATATTCCTTGTTAATTTCGTTTTGCACGTGCGATATTCTGTTACTCTGAACCTACAGTATTACAATAAATTGAAAGTGATTTCTTTGATATTTCTGTTGGATTTGTGAAAGCACAAAACACAGTAAATATATATGCTGTACAGAACACTATAATAGTGATATATTTCGTGTTGATAAATTCCTTTTGCACACGAGGTGTTCTATTTCTGTGAGCATGCGGTGTTAGTACAGTTAGAAAGTGATCCCTCTGATATTTCCTCTGAACGGATTTGAAGCTTTTATTTCAGTAAAGGAGAAAGATCATACTGGTATTGGCACAGAGGATTTCTAATATTTACTCATATTAGGTAAGTATGCTTTATTCATTGGCTACGTGTAGTCTCTATCGTCATACTGTCGTACTAGACATAATTGTATAGACAGAATGCAAATACGTCTGGGAAAAAGACTACTCTACGTAACGTACATCTCGACCAACTTGAACTCTTAAGATTCTTGACATCTTTTCTTTTTGTTCTGAGGTTGAAAAGGTTAGCGATAGGGTAAGGGAAAAGATCTGATTTAGTATTAGGGTTAAAGTGAGAGTTTGGGAAAGGTTTAGATTCAGGGATAGGCTAGTCTTGACAGTGTGGTCGGGACTCAAGGAACTCTTTTCTAATTAATTCCAAGCTATAGGTCCTTCACACTCCCAGTATGCTAAAACGTATCAGCGTGTCATGTCTCGTTTCGTATAGTTACGTCAGAGTCTGTTCTCTTATCCTAACCCAAATTTTGCACTATATAGCTCTCTATCCTAATACTGTCTCTAACCACGACCGTAATGGCGGTTATAGAAAATATTCTAAATCATGCTTAACAAGATTACTAGCGAAACACAGATCACGTCTGTCTGTCTGCCTGCCAACTTGCCTAGCTACCTGCCTGCCTGCCTATCTGTCTGTCTGTCCATCCGTCCGTCCGTCTGTCTGTCAACATAATTAAGAATGCCTAAGAATCCATTTATTATCCCATGACGGAAATTCGTTTCCATAGAGCTTTTAAGAGCAAATACATGGTCACCTGTCACCTGTCGGCTTCATCGTCATCGATGTTAGCTGCTACAGTGGATGTCACGACAAAATCTCCTCCCCCCAATCCTGTCCTTAGCTTTCCTAGTTAGTTCACTTATTTCCAGCTGGCTGACTTTCTTGATGTTATCGTGATATGTAATGGGTGGTCTTCCTTGTTTTCTCTTTGTTTCTGTCTTTCCTTGAAGGATTGATATCATAAGGGCCGTGCTTTTGTTTCGGGCCGCGTGGCCGATGTATGCAAGTCTTCTTTTATTTATTTCAGGTGTTATTCTTCTGGTGGTGCCAAGCTGTTCTAAGATGCTTGTATTTGTTCTCCTTTCTGTCCAACTTATTCTGAGTAGCCTTCTGTAAAGCCACATTTCAGCTGCCTCCAATCTTGTTATGTCTGCCTTTTTGAGTGTCCAGGCTTCACAACCATATAGTAGGACTGGCCAGATCAAGTACTTAAGTATGTTCACTTTGAGGTCCGTTGGTGTGCCTCTATCCTTCCAAATGTTGTTTAGTTGAACCATTTTGTGTTTTGCCATTCCTATCCTTGTTTTTATGTCCTTTGAGCAGCTTCCATCTTGCGATTTATGTGATCCTAGGTATTTGAAATCAGTCACTTTTTCTAGTGCTGTTTTGTTTACTAGTATCTCCTGGTGTTCATGGTGCCCTGTTCCAGTATGCATGACTTTCGTTTTCTTAGCATTTAGGTGTAGGCCTGCTGTCTTGCCCGCTTCATCCACTCTGTGCAACACTCTTTTCATGCTGGTGATGTTATCTGACATAAGAGCTGTGTCATCAGCGTAGCGAAGGTTTGTGATGTTTCGGCCTCCGATCTTTATTCCCATATCTTCTATGTCTGCGTTTCTCATGATCTGCTCAGTATAAATATTGAAAAGATGAGGTGAAAGTATGCAACCCTGTCTGACTCCTTTCTCGATGTTGAAATATGGACAGTTCTCATTGTTCCATCTAATCGTTGCCTTTTGTTCATGGTATAGTGCAGCGATGAGGGTCACAAGGTGTTTCGGGAATCCCATCTTAATCATTATATCGAACAGGTGTATACACGTCAAATGTATCATCAACTGAACATCTCTTAACTAATAACAGGGATAACACATGAAGTAACGTGACATGGAACCTTAATAACTTATTATGGCGCAGATCTTACTGTTAACTCCTACATCCAGTTTTGTGAAGATCTAATTATACCTAAGAAAAGTGTGTGTGTGTATCCAAATAGTAAACCATGGTTAACAAAAGAATGCCTTGAAGCTATTGTTGACAAAAAAAGACTCCGAAAAAACTATAGTAAAAGCGACCTCGCTAAAGTAAACAAACAAATTAAAAAGAGAATCAAAGTGTGTAAAAAAGAATACAAAGATAAAATTGAAGCAAGTTTTAAATCAAATGACATGTCATCTGTGTGGAAGGGAATGAAACAGGTTACGGGGTACGATTGTATGAAGAATAAAGTGAATGTTGTGAATGAAAGCGAATTTGCCAATGAATTGAATCAGTTCTACTGTCGCTTTGACAAACACGATTTCTCCAACCAACACCAGGAAATAAGAGACAGTTTTGATTTTGATAATGATGAATGTAATATTTGTTTTGATTATGATGCTGTTGTGAAACAATTTAAATCTGTTAAGGAAAGAAAGGCATCTGGACCAGATAACATTGGAAGCAAAGTAGTGAGAACATGTGCTGAACAACTAGCAAAAATTTTTACTTTCATCTTCAACAAATCCTTTCAAAACCATTACATACCAAACATTTGGAGATTGTCAAAAATCTTACCTGTCCCCAAAAAACCAAAAATATCTGAAATGAACGACCTTCGCCCAGTTGCATTAACTTCCATTATCTTTAAATGCTTTGAAAAACTTGTTTTAACTGAACTAACGAAGGAGGTCAAACAAAATCTCGATCCTTTGCAATTTGCATACAAAGAAAACAGGAACACAGAAGACGCCTTATTGTTTTTATTGCATAACATCTACGGTCATTTAGACACTGGTAAAACCTGTGTTCGTGTGCTCCTAGTCGATTTTTCGTCTGCGTTTAACACCATACAACCGCACTTAATGTTTCAAAAGCTTACCAACCTACACGTGAGTTCTTTTTTAAAGAGCTGGATCTTCGAATTTCTAACACAGAGAAGCCAGTTTGTGGATATAAACAACACATTTTCCAAATTACTCACAACAAACACAGGAGCGCCTCAAGGCTGCGTGCTGTCACCTGCCTTGTATACATTGTATACAAATGATTTCACTGTGACACACAACAACGTTTACCTTCTTAAATTTGCCGACGACTCTGCTATTTTAGGCCTTTTACCTAACTCTGGCCACGAATATTCTAACATTGTACAATCCTTTCATTGTTGGTGTAATAACAACTATCTTCTACTGAATGTTAAGAAAACAAAAGAGCTTGTTTTTGACTTTAGGAAAAATAACAACGATCCTGTTTGCCCTCTTACTATCAACAATGAAGAGGTTGAAATTGTCACAGAGGCCAAATATCTTGGCATTACTATTGATTCATTGCTTAACTGGCATGCGCATGTAACATATGTATACAAGAAAGCCAACCAGCGCATGTATTTCCTCAGAAAGCTCCGCTTTTTAAAAGTTAGCAAAAGCATTCTGAAAATATTTTACACCATGGCTATTCAGAGCGTTTTGATGTATGGAGTTGTCTGTTGGGGAGGAAACATCTTACAAAAAGATAAAAATAGGAGCAATAATTTAATTAAAAAAGCATCCAAAATTTGTATCTGTGATCTGCCATATTTTGATGAGCTGTACACTGGTGCTTGTATTAAAAAAGCTAATATTATTATAAATGACCCCCAACATCCCCTGAACAAGGAATATATAAGATCTGTAAGAGGTTTAAGGCTGTTGTCAAAGAAAACTAAAACTGAGCGCTACTTTAAATCGTTTATTCCATCATCAACTAGGATGTTACAATAATGTCGTCATCTTGATCGTAATCTGTGCACAGTTGAATTATGTCCTGCGTGTCAGGTCAATGTGTTTTAGTTAGGGAAGCATATTGTGTGCACTGTTAATTTTGTTAATTTAGTTAATTTATCAGTGTGTGTGTATATATGTGTGTGTGCGCGCTATGTATCATACTTTCTGCTTCTGTAACTGTATTGTTATGTATTCAATGATCAAAACAAATTTCCTTGTACAAGGACGAATAAAATTTATCTTATCTTATCTTATCTTATCTAGCGAGAATGTGCTGTAATTTGTGGCCGTGTAGGGCACGCTCAAACTATAATTATTATTAACTAAATGACCTACCGGGCATTGCCCAGAATAAACAATCGTGATTCCCACCCCCCCCCCCCCCAGTATAATAAAAGTAATAAACTACAGTCTTGCTTCAGAACTGATGCGCACCAGAACATTACGCACCAAACTGAACGCTAGATACGGTTACTTTTTATGACATGCACGGTACTGTATATTACGAAACAAACATGCAAAAATACAGATGTTACATAGCAATAAACAGTTATTTTAAAAAAAATACATGCTTGAAGTAAACAACGTTTAATTATAGCCATCATCTTCCTTATCTCAATTGTCACCTTCCTGCTAAATTTAAGGCCTGAAGAGTGTATAGTTTGGTCAGTTAGTCATGCCAAAGGTTGCAAGTTACTGAAATATATAATAGATACTAGCTGTTATACCCGTTCTACGAACGGCGGTGTGAAATATGCAAATTTACCACACGAAACAGTATTGTAAGCTACAATGTTATCAGATACCCTTCTATCGACAGAGGCATAAAATACGCAAAGTTATCACCTGAAGCAAACTGTATTACTATTGGTGTATACCTGCCGGAATGTTAACTGGTGTATACCTGCCGGAATGTTATCAACTGGTAGACCCATATATACGGACAGGGGCATAAAATACGCAAAGTTATCACCTGAAACAAACATTATTAGTGTATACATGCCGCAATATTATCACCTGAAAAAAGAAACTGAGTAATGTAATCTGCATATTATATCCTGTATAGACTTTTCATAAGTTCTATGAACAGTGTTATTACGGAACTGGAAAAAAATGTTAACCATTGATTAGTCACAACAGCCAGAAATAAAAAATTAAAAAAAACTTAAGAACATTTTCCTGACTTGTCAGTTTCCTTTTCCCCCATCTTCCGTATCTTGAACCTTCTATTTGGGAGGATCTCTGGATACACAACATTATCCACATGAATTTGTCCTTGAACTTGTACACAGATTTTGAGATTTTTTCGAGAACCCACTCGACTCATAGCAACATAGAGTTGTCCGTGGCTAATTTCACCTTACCGCTTTGACAGCAAGTCGTTTTTGATTCCGATATCCATCGTAAAGCACCACAAAAATTACATGTCACAGACAGAGTCCCACACGATTGTTTCTGAACAACACTGTCGTCAAGTAGATCTATGTCCAATAAGGCAATGCCTTTTTTCGGCAATGTGGATCTGGGAGTGGCATGTCCGCCTCTAGGGGGTCTGCCTCGGCCTCGGGCCTGTGGTGGTGGTAAGTTGACTACTGTCACTGGTGCGAGTGGTGAGTGGTGAAGAATTGTATCATCAACCGTTGTTACCGTTAGAGTTAGATCTAAAAAACGGTTGCCATCTTCGAGGGGATCAAGATTTTCAGGTCCATACAGAGCTCGATTCTCATTATCTTCAATCTCTTCTTCTAGATCTAGATCTAGATCTACTTCCACGGAATCTACGTCTACAACATTTATACGTTCCCGATAGGACCTAACACGCTGTGAAATATTTTCCCTTGTCCTAACATTTGAGCTCGATCTGCGTGTAAAAGTGATCTTTTTCTTTGGGGGCATGACTGCATTATGACAAAATCTAGATCTATCACTACAACTGCTACTAATTCTAACAACCAACCCTAGGGGAGCAATAAAACTGCAACTAATTCTATCAACTAACCACAACAGCTTCTACAACTGTACTAAAATAAAAAATGGCTGACCGAGTGAAACTTGAAAGTGGTCGTTTCGTTTCTATCACATCGTGGTCCAGTTTTTAAGTTCCCTATCAAACCCTTAAAAATACAAATGGCTACCGGCGGCCGGCTCTCTTTCTCCCTATATTTCTTGTTCCAGCGTGAATCAAACATGTTTTTTTAACAGTCATAGAAAAATACAAAAATGTATGCATGCACCTCTTTTCACGGATTTGTGAATGTATGTGAAGTGCGAGTTTTTTTGGTTGCCGGGTCTCTGAGTCTATAAGCGTTACACTTTAAAAAAATTTTTTTTGGTAATAGTAGGATTATTACTACTAATAGTAGTCAAAGAGCACGTTCTTCGAGCGGTAAATACAGATGGTTGTGGCATAACCGGGGGAAGTCTAGATGAGGTACCCAGATCTGCCAAGGGATAAACCTGACTCTGCCCTCTCTCTCCCTCCACTTCCCCGCTCCCCTTTTCCCTACCCATCTCTTTGTCTTTTCCCTTCACTCCCTTAGGCCTACTCCTCTCCTTCCCATCTTCTCTCTCTCCCCCCCTTCTTTCTAATTTCTTCCCTATTTCTCCCCCAACTCCCTCCCTCTGATGGATTCTTTAAAGCCAGATGAGCTTATATTTTTCCCATGCTTTAGGCCACTTGACAAAAGCCGTCACAATTTCTCAAAAGATATTGCCACATAACTTCTTGAAACAACCTGAACGCATTTTAGATTTAATTTTCAACTTTCAAAATTTTTCTATGTGCTACATGCTGAGTCATGAACTCACCACACACAGCCCATTTTTAGATCAGTAGAACTTATTATTACACTAAAGATCATTATAAAATACATACGTGAATATATTTAACGTTGAATTTCTACCAGCAACATGTGAAGAACGTTTTAAGAAAGGCGAAGAACGAAGAGCGAAATTTCCGATTATACTTTTCGATTCTACCGGGACCAGACAAAAATGCGTCTCCCTTTTGCAACTGAAGAAAAAAAAATCGTAAATAAATAATACCAACGATTTAACGTTATTTTGTCCCAAATTAATGTGTCCACATAATGCACAGACAAATATCGTGGCAATACACAAAGTTTCACACTTTTCGGTCACGTTGTCACGCAGTTTTATATGCTTATATTTTCGTTCTTTAGCTCCATGACATTGTTATCATTATTACCAGCCGACCCGCGCAAGATAAATCTTGCAAATTTTCCATGTACCAAACCCAACCGTATATCCAGATCTAGGCTACATTGAAAAGGCATTTGGATTCGATGCAATGACTGATAGAACTTACTGTTGTTGTTACAATTATTATAATTATCACGTAGAAATACACAAATACGATTACGTTGATTTTCGACCACAAATGTGTAAAGAGACGCCTAGGATGAAATTTCCGATCATGCTTTTTGATTCTACTCGACGAAAATGAGTCTCTATGAATTTTTTTGCTGCTAAAAAAAAAATCGTAAACAAATCGTATTAAAGACTGACTTTTGTCCCAACTGAATGTGTTCACGTAACTTATCGTCAAAAAAATTGAGGCAGTACACAAAATATCATAATTTTTGATCGCGTAGTCGCGGAGTTTTAGCTGCATACACGTTAGCCCTCGAGCAATTTTCTCATTGTACAGTGGAGCATTTCAAAGTTTTTGGTCACTTCTGTTATTCTGGGATGTAAAAAAAAGCATCTCTGTTTATAACTACAAAACTATTAAAGATATCGACACGTCACTTTGTGAGAATATATTAATCTCAAATGTTGTTACATGTACGTGCGTCCCTATAGTATTTTGCTCTAGGGGTACGTATATTAAAGCCTTTTGTGACTCCAGAGCTAGAGAGCTCGTCCCGAAATGCAGAATCTTTCTCTCAATTTTATCCTCTTGTTATACCCTGTCTGTCTGTTCGTCAGTCTCTGTTTGTCTGTCTGTCTGTCTGTCTATCAGCCTGCTTGCCCACCTACCTGTCTTTCGTCCCTCTTGGCATACCTACTGTATGGACGGCCCTTCCATTACCCGACGTTTGGGGGGGGGGGGGCGTTGACATGAGTCTATCTATCTATCTATCTATCTATCTATCTATCTATCTATCTATCTATCTATCTATCTATCTATCTATCTATCTATCATGTATCTATCTATCTATCTATCTATCTATCTATCTAATCTATCATGTATCTATCTATCTATCTATCTATCTATCTATCTATCTATCTATCTATCATGTATCTATCTATCTATCTATCTATCTATCTATCTATCTATCTATCTATCTATCTATCTATCTATCTCTCTCTCTCTCTCTGTCTGTCTGTCTGTCTGTCTGTCTGTCTGTCTGTCTGTCTGTCTGTCTGTCTGTCTGTCTGTCTGTCTGTCTGTCTATCTATCTATCTATCTATCTATCTATCTATCTATCTATCTATCTATCATCTATCTATCTATCTATCTATCATCTATCTATCTATCTATCTATCTCTCTCTCTCTCTCTCTCTCTCTGTCTGTCTGTCTGTCTGTCTGTCTGTCTGTCTGTCTGTCTGTCTATCTATCTATCTATCTATCTATCTATCTATCTATCTATCTATCTATCATCTATCTATCTATCTATCTATCTATCTATCTATCTCTCTCTCTCTCTCTCTCTCTCTCTATCTATCTATCTATCTATCTATCTATCTATCTATCTATCTATCTATCTATCTATCTATCTATCTATCTATCTATCTATCTATCTATCTATCTATCTATCACATTCACACGGCTATCTTAGTTTCCAACATCTATCCAATAAGAACTCCTTTCATTCATCTTACATGAAACTGTTTCTCAATCGACTTGGCCCTCCTCACTCTCAGCGTGCCCTCGTCCACAGCTCCTATACATGTAAACACTCACTCAGAACTCGACCCGTTAAATCAATTAAAACCATACGCTATCATTTGAGTTAAAAGGAAAAAGAAGAGCGCGGTAATTACTTTTCGTCATTTACTCGTGCGAAACGAACTTTCGTTTTCCTTCGCATTCATTTTACGTTTGACGATGTCTGAACTCTATCTATCTATCTATCTATCTATCTATCTATCTATCTATCTATCTATCTATCTATCTATCTATCTATCTATCTATCTATCTATCTATCTATCTATCTATCTATCTATCTATCTATCTGTCTGTCTGTCTGTCTGTCTGTCTGTCTGTCTGTCTGTCTGTCTGTCTATCTATCTATCTATCTGAGAGCATGCCTATCTCAGACTGTCTCTGTCAGACCGTCTATCCCCCCCCCCCCCCATCTACCTATTTCACTTTCTAATGTATCAGCCCACTTCTTCGTTTGTCAAAAGAATGACTGTATAAATTTCCCCATTTAGATCTCACTCTGAAAAAATCTTAGAGAGATACACCGAATTTTGTCTGTCTGGATAACGTCAGACATTTTAATCTGTTAAGGTAATTTACTTGAAAGGATACAGCGAGCCTTCATGGGGGAAGCGCTAAACGCATTTAGATGTCACTGTTTTGTTCTGGGGATATTTGTCTTAGATTATCCCCGCTCCCCGAAACAAACAGATAACCGAAGAAAACAAAAATTACAAAAAGAGCAAAACGTTTGGACAAAAAAAAATTTATAGACAAACAATTAAACACAGAAATTTTATAAACAAGAAATTTGAAGAAAAATTAAAGAGTAAACAAATGAAACAAACAAAATGACACAACAAATAAACAACCAGCCACACAACCAAACAAAACACCGACAAACAACAAGATTTCGTCCCTGTCGTGGGGTAGTTTGGACCCACTACACAAACCAACGCGAAAATGAAATGTTTCAATAAATCGTTATAAAGATGGACTTGCTGGGCGTTCTCCTTTAACTCCCTCGTTGTCACTGGACATAGAGAACGAAATTTTCAGAAGACCGGGTTTATCTATAGCTAGGTTTTGGTAAAGACACATGTTTAGTCTGGGTTCATTTTTTTTTGTTGTATTTTAATTATGCTATCAACTTTTTAGGCCGCCAAGCCATTAGCGGTGATGTTCAAGTACAGGTCTCGCACATATGCACACCATTGGAGAGTGACTCAGAATTGGTTCAGTAAGATCATAGGATTTTTATAATAAATATGAACGTGTTCCAAAATAATCTTGGAATTGCTTCAGTAGCCGCAGTTGTCTCTGTAGATGTTCTTGAACATGATAAAGCACGATTCTTTGAGATTTAACAGACTTAATAAAAATAATAACAATAATTCATGGCATTTATATAACGCTTCATCCAGTTAACAAACAGGCACCAAGCGCTCAAAGTTCAAACCCTGTCTGTTCATCTATCTATCTATCTATCTATCTATCTATCTATCTATCTATCTATCTATCTATCTATCTATCTATCTATCTATCTATCTATCTATCTATCTATCTGTCTGTCTGTCTGTCTGTCTGTCTGTCTGTCTGTCTGTCTGTCTGTCTGTCTGTCTGTCTGTCTGTCTGTCTGCCTGCCTGCCTGCCTGCCTGTCTGTCTGTCTGTTAGTCTGTCTGTCTACTTGCCTACCTGTCTGTCTGTCTGTGTCTGTCTGTCCGTCCTATCGTCCGCCTGCCTGCCTCTCTGACTGACTGCCTGATGCCTGCCTGCCTGCCTGTCTGTCTGTCTGTCTGTCTGTCCAAGGACAAATCCACGAAATCCGGATTTGTCAGTCCTGTCTAAGAATGCCGCAGATTCCGTATGAAGCATGGACTATTCTTGAACAGTTTGACTGAACTGACGTCATCTCGCACGCTTCAGAACTGTCCAGAATGACGGATGGTTCTGAGAATTAGCGACATTATCTTTTCTTCTGAAGCCAAATCTTCTAAAATTTCAAACCCAGAGAAGACCGAGGACGTTCCAGCATCACACAACACAGGTGAGAAACTCCTGTCATCAACACTGATGAAAATCAATAATTATCCCATTTGATATTATAATTGAACGCTGTCGTGTGAGTTCATCTATGTCAGTTCATGAAATTTATAGTGGCTCTGCTTGAATTGACGCAGGTAGTTGGTGGGCATTTCTGGTAGGGCTTCATTCTGTCCTATCATCCTCTTGTGCTATTCTGTCTATCGTCTTAGTTCTTCCTAGCAACACAATATGGCAGTTATCGTGTTTACCTGCTTTCTCCAAACTCAAACCTCAAAACCGAATGGACACCAGAGAAAAGGCGTATCACTGCTGTTGGTGTTTGTTTCACTTAATTCACCCTAAAAATTGTGATGTTCACCTCATGGCACCCTCCTCTCTGCTACCCCCCCCCCCCCGTGCATTGCGGCTGAATTTGCACACCCCACAAAGATTTTTTTTTCTTTTTCGGTCCGGAGGTAGAAATGTCCCCTCGCAAAGATTAGCTGCAATTCAAAAAGAAGAACTGAAACTCTCAGGAGGACGAAACATAATGACCTCGGAACTGCCGACGAAAAACGAAATGAAATTCCAACTTCCATAGTAACAGCACACGTTCTGTGACGTCATGATGAAGTCAAACAAACCAATGCCCTGATAAATAAATGTGTCATAAATAATGCCGCAAACAGGTCTAGATCCTCATCAAACACAACAATGTGGACATTACGAAATTTCACTGAATTCGCAGAAAAAGAAGTAGATCGCTCTTGTGGCTTCTCTTTTGATGTGGCACTTCATTAATTTTTAAAGACCGCCCCCGGCCCCCCCCCCCCCCAAACCCCACTCTCCGGGGCCGAAGAAGATATATTTTTATGCGCATGATGTAAAACAAGGATAAGAACTTTATTTCAAGAATAGTTCTGATTTGTAACGCGATTGTATCTGTCTATTTTTATGTCCGTGTGTGTGTGTCTCGTTCTCTCTCTCACTGCTTTTCTCTCTCTTTTTGTTTCTCTCTCTCTCTCTGTCCCTGTCTTTCTCTCTGTTTCTTGGTCTGATACACACATACCACTCATACTCACTCTCACTCACCCACACATTCACACACACACATATTCACCACAGCACGGCCCCAATCACTACAATTTAGCTGTGGACGAAGTTGCCACGTCAATAATTGATTAGGTTGTGAGCGGCGGCGGCGCCTCCGTGTCACCTGCGGACCGTGACCGTCACCGACCACTGTATGACTGACGGCTTCAACACACAGCTACTTCCTCAGCAACTCACACACTGACCTTTGACCTGGATCTAGCGCTGACCACGGCCTGCTAGGCACAAGGACTGACCACACTGGAAATGCCACTTACTTAACATTGTCTAGATCAGGTCTGAAGTCATTTCACGAGGTTCGCTGCGCTTGGCATTTACACCTCGCTTTTCTTGTTTCGTTTCCTCTTTCTTTTTCTTGTTTCTTATTTTTCATTTGTTTCCTCTGTTCTTTCTTGTTTCTTGCTGTTCTTTTGTATCCTCTGTTCTTTCTTGTTTCTTGTTTTTCTTTTATTTCCTCTGTTCTTTCTTGTCTCTTGCTTTTCTTTTGTTTCCTCTGTTCTTTCTTGTTTCTTGCTTTTCTTTTGTTTCCTCTGTTCTTTCTTGTTTCTTGTTTTTCTTTTGTTTCCTCTGTTCTCTCTTGTGTCTTGTTTTTCTTTTGTTTTCTCTGTTCTTTCTTGTTTCTTGTTTTTCTTTTGTTTCCTCTGTTCTTTCTTGTCTCTTGTTTTGTTTCCTCTGTTCTTTCTTGTTTCTTGTTTTTCTTTTGTTTCCTCTACTTTTTCTTGTCTCTTGTTTTTCTTTTGTTTCCTCTGTTCTTTCTTGTCTCTTGCTTTTCTTTTGTTTCCTCTGTTCTTTCTTGTTTCTTGTTTTTCTTTTGTTTCCTCTGTTCTTTCTTGTTTTTCTTTTGTTTCCTCTGCTCTTTCTTGTCTCTTGTTTTTCTTTTGTTTCCTCTGTTCTTTCTTGTTTTTCTTTTGTTTCCTCTGCTCTTTCTTGTTTCTTGTTTTTCTTTTGTTTCCTCTGTTCTTTCTTGTTTCTTGTTTTTCTTTTGTTTCCTCTGTTCTTTCTTGTTTCTTGTTTTTCTTTTGTTTCCTCTGTTCTTTCTTGTTTCTTGCTATTCTTTTGTTTTCTTTGTTCTTTCTTGTTTCTTGTTTTTCTTTTGTTTTCTTTGTTCTTTCTTGTTTCTTGTTATTCTTTTGTTTTCTCTGTTCTTTCTTGTCTCTTGCTTTTCTTTTGTTTTCTCTGTTCTTTCTTGTCTCTTGCTTTTCTTTTGTTTTCTCTGTTCTTTCTTGTCTCTTGCTTTTCTTTTGTTTTCTCTGTTCTTTCTTGTCTCTTGCTTTTCTTTTGTTTTCTCTGTTCTTTCTTGTCTCTTGCTATTCTTTTGTTTTCTCTGTTCTTTCTTGTCTCTTGCTTTTCTTTTGTTTTCTCTGTTCTTTCTTGTCTCTTGCTATTCTTTTGTTTTCTCTGTTCTTTCTTGTCTCTTGCTTTTCTTATGTTTTCTCTGTTCTTTCTTGTCTCTTGCTTTTCTTTTGTTTTCTCTGTTCTTTCTTGTCTCTTGCTATTCTTTTGTTTTCTCTGTTCTTTCTTG
This sequence comes from Onchidella celtica, assembly GCA_963931925.1. Taxonomy (NCBI): domain Eukaryota; kingdom Metazoa; phylum Mollusca; class Gastropoda; order Systellommatophora; family Onchidiidae; genus Onchidella; species Onchidella celtica. The sequence continues at coordinate 34,927,191 of OZ007583.1, read as the reverse complement.
TCTCTTGCTATTCTTTTGTTTTCTCTGTTCTTTATTGTCTCTTGCTTTTCTTTTGTTTTCTCTGTTCTTTCTTGTCTCTTGCTATTCTTTTGTTTTCTCTGTTCTTTCTTGTCTCTTGCTTTTCTTTTGTTTTCTCTGTTCTTTCTTGTCTCTTGCTATTCTTTTGTTTTCTCTGTTCTTTCTTGTCTCTTGCTTTTCTTTTGTTTTCTCTGTTCTTTCTTGTCTCTTGCTATTCTTTTGTTTTCTCTGTTCTTTCTTGTCTCTTGCTATTCTTTTGTTTCCTCTGTTCTTTCTTGTCTCTTGCTATTCTTTTGTTTTCTCTGTTCTTTCTTGTCTCTTGCTATTCTTTTGTTTTCTCTGTTCTTTCTTGTCTCTTGCTATTCTTTTGTTTTCTCTGTTCTTTCTTGTCTCTTGCTATTCTTTTGTTTCCTCTGTTCTTTCTTGTCTCTTGCTATTCTTTTGTTTCCTCTGTTCTTTCTTGTCTCTTGCTTTTCTTTTGTTTTCTCTGTTCTTTCTTGTCTCTTGCTATTCTTTTGTTTTCTCTGTTCTTTCTTGTCTCATGCTATTCTTTTGTTTCCTCTGTTCTTTCTTGTCTCTTGCTATTCTTTTGTTTTCTCTGTTCTTTCTTGTCTCTTGCTATTCTTTTGTTTTCTCTGTTCTTTCTTGTCTCTTGCTTTTCTTTTGTTTTCTCTGTTCTTTCTTGTCTCTTGCTATTCTTTTGTTTTCTCTGTTCTTTCTTGTCTCTTGTTTTTCTTTTGTTTTCTCTGTTCTTTCTTGTCTCTTGTTTTTCTTTTGTTTTCTCTGTTCTTTCTTGTCTCTTGTTTTTCTTTTGTTTTCTCTGTTCTTTCTTGTCTCTTGCTATTCTTTTGTTTTCTCTGTTCTTTCTTGTCTCTTGCTATTCTTTTGTTTTCTCTGTTCTTTCTTGTCTCTTGCTTTTCTTTTGTTTTCTCCCGCCGCACCTTTTTCTTCCTCTTTTTTAATTTTTTTCTTGCTCTTATGCTTATTCAATTTTTTCTTCCTCTTTTATTCTGCGATAATGGAAAGTGAAACCCCTTAGAGATATAGCTGTAAAATATGAAGTTCTTCCTTGTGTCTGCTAACCTGACCAACACTCCCACGGCTTTTCCAATTTCCAAATCTCATTGCTCCATAGAAAAAAAAAATCATGATTTTATTCTTCTGTCTGCATGAAGAATAAGGTAGAATTGAAAGTTTTATGAGAGCGAGACCACAGGAGATTTTTGTATGGTCGATATTAATTGTATTATTGTTACTGCAACCGCTGGTAAATATGGTAGTAATGTAGTTTAAGAGGGGTATCGGAAACGGCGCAGTCAGCTGCTGGCAGACAGGAAGTGCACACCATAATTTCCTATATTTCCTGAGTAAATCCGGGAAGACCCTATCATACCTAGCCCAGTCAGACATACTCAGCTGCTGGCAAACAAGAAGTGCACATCACAAGTTCTTATATTTCCTTAGTAAATCCGGAAAGACCCTATCATACTAAGCCCGGTCAGACACAGTCAGCTGCTGCCATTATTTCTTGGTTGTACATTTTGCTGGCAGTAACTGACTGACGTTCGGGGTTTAGTGTACGGCAACGGAAACGCCAAAAACCTTTCAAGTGGTGAGATAGAATGTTTTCATTTGTATGAGAACACCGTTTCCGTACAGTTGGAAACACACTTTCTTTTTACCACAGAGTATGTATGTATAGAGAGGTTTCATTATTGGTCGATTTGCACTGCGAGACACGGGAGGCTCTGCGAAACCACTGTTAGCATGGAGCGGAAAGTAGATCCCTGCGGTAAACAATATCCGTTTGTGCATTTCCACGGGGCGTAGGAGCTTACAAATGGTTTTAAATAGTTTCATTCAGTCCAAAAATATGGACAAAACCACAGTCAGCAGATACGCACACTATCTTTGGTGAAGAAGGACTCTTTCAATTCTTCAATTTCTTGTTACCGCATGGCGCAGAGATTTAGTTTTGCGATTTGGTGGAAGTGAGATCTCTCTATAAATCTATACTCTCTTCTCCACCAATGAGACAGACTTGTTTGGGTCTGGCCAGTGCACGAGGTTACCCTTAAAGCCATAGGTCACATCTCGCACCGAAGCCGAGACAAAACAGAGATTTGACTTCGCACCCCATTAGCCTTAATACGTCTGTCTGTCACTGAAAATGCAGTCTGAGATTGTATTGACATTGGAGAAAAAACCCGGACACGGTAACGGCCATGTTGTGTTAGGGGGAAAAGCAAGACGATAGACAGAATACAATAGAATGACAGGACAGAAGGAGAACCTATCCTACCAGAAGCCACCATCAACACACCGAAAACAGGACAAATCAGACTTTCACCATCCGAACTGCGTCTGTCGTTGAAGCTGCAGTAGAAAAGACAAGGAAAAAGGAACAGAAACAGACGATAATATGGCATTTTTTTGAGAAAGAAAAACTGATTGTATAATAATTTACGACATTACTACGGAACGTTTGTGGCCTATATTTCACAGATCGATAGACTAGACATTTCATGCAGATTGTACGTGTCGGGCCAACAGTAGAGAGACAACAGTCTTGACATAGACCAGAGGTTTTCAGCGTTTTATTCCTTGGCACCATTTTCAAAGCTCTGATTACTACCTGGGAGTCTCCCTGCAAAGACAGCAATCACAACAACAGTAAAACAAACTGCCCTTCACTCATCAGCTCTCCTCCCCCAAAGAATATGCTTTCTCTCTCTCTCTCTCTCTCTCCCTCTTTCTCTCTCTCTCTCTCTCACTTTTCTCTTGTCTGTCTGTCTGTCTGTCTGTCTGTCTGTCTGTGTGTCTGTCTCTCTCTCTCTCACCCTCTCTCTCTCGCTGACTCTCCACACATCCACACAAACGAGAAACTTGAAGAAACCAAGACATATTTGGATGGACATGCAGAGAAAGAGAGAGAAGCAAACAGACAGAGAGAAACACATACACACAGAACGAGAGAGAGGGAGAGAGACGGAGGGGTGGAGAATTGTTATTACCATTATATTTTTTGTTTTTTTTTGTTCGGCTCATGACCCGCCTCTCGTGACCCCCCCCCCCCCCCCAACCCGTTTCAGTTTTAGAAAAATAACGCTTTTGTATGTTTATCACCGACTATCGATCGCTGTGAAATGACGACTGCAGAACGTGAGGACGTGAGCATCACTGTGTTTTATCTTCCATTTATTTTTGTTGTTGAAAATGGAATAGCTAGGACAGAACTAATGGCCCGTGTCCTATCAGCATAAATCTGATATTTATAGGTAGCAGAACATTACATTTACGGTGTGGTTATTTTCTAACTACTTTTTACAAGATAACTTTGCCCCTTGGTAAATCCACGTATATTCGAATTCGGCTTGGTCGTCTGAACCATTTTGTCTTAAATAAAAACATATTTTCTCATTTAAACTGTAAGAATATGCACGGAGATTGCTTCATAATATTATCACATTAAAATGGGTAACAGGTGAGTTGCGTGCACATTAGGAATTTTACCAACACATCACCAATGTCATCGACGCACCAGTATCTGGGATGGACGACAATTTGATATCAAAGAAAAGCCACCATTGGTCACTAGTCCAGAACAGTGGCCCGTAACGGTGTGGGAGGGGGGAGGGAGTGAGATTTGGGGATGTCAGAGGTTAAACACCCATGACGTTGAACCATACACACTATAAGCCTTGCCAAACTTGGCGAAAAAGAAAAAGCTGTATGTTGCAAAACCTCGCGTAACAAATAATACAGAAAACAATGCAATAAATCGCCAACGGAAAGGGAAGACAAATCAAGCTTTCGGCCAGCTGACCTTCGTCAGGAAAATAAATTGTAACAGGACAGAAACTTAAACACATAAAGAAGTCATGGGAAGAGGATTAGTTCAAGAGCAAGGTTAAGTCACATTTGAGTCATTTCGAGAAAAAGCCAAAAACGATTGCATTAACCTTCATCTTGCAGTGGCGTGGCCTACATTCAAACGTTCTCAGCCTTGGTTAACGGTAGAAGGATGTCGTTACTATAAATAGATAGCCCTTTTTGTGCAGTTTCCACTGATATGAGCAGTTCTAGTTTTAGCAAAATGTGACTTAACCTCGTTCTTGAAAATGCTGATACTTGTAGTCCGAGAGTTCCAGACTTGGATTCTGGGAACGCTGCTATACCATGTTTACTGCAAAAAAGCGGCATTTAGGTCAAATTCACTTTTTGGCCTCATTTCCTAGAATGAATGTAGAGTGTTCTATCTTTGTATCTGGTTTATCATTTTTCACGTCGACCGTCATTACAAGATGGAAATTGAACAAGGAAATAAGTCAGAGTGCAGTGTAATTTTTGTTTTGTTTTGTTTTTGACGACCGAAATTCTTGTTTGTTCCGGCTCCACTTTTAGTACAACTGAGAAACTCTACGTTAAACGTTTGCGGCTTTGGTATTATGATAGGGAGTTAAAGTAAATGGGAACTGTGAAACAGCTTGATAAGTGCCACAACCCATTTTCATCAAGTCTCAAAATGTTCTTTTGTTATATGTATATATATATGTCTCTTCTACATACTAAAAGATCTCCAGTTTTTCATAAAATGGAGATAGAACAAACCAGAACTTAGGTCATGTTTTGAATCCCCTGTAAAATTTTGTTTTTGGTGTGTTACGATCTTTTCCCATTACACCGCAGTATGTCTTGTGAAATTAGATCCCCTTATAATCCCACCTGGGAAATTCACTTTCACAGAGCATTTAAGAGCACATACATGATACACACCTCTCACGCATCATTGCATATAAACATAATCATAGATCTATAACAGGCATATTACATATTACAACATGGTATGAAACCTTAGTAAAATATGGCACACATCTAGCTTTAATGTCCTGTTGAGGCGGATTGAAGAGGGCAAAAAACGATCTTCTGTATCTTTCTCTGTTTGCTTTGAAGTGTATTATTCTGTTGTTCCTGGATGATCTGGAAATTTGATGAAACAGGGTATGGTAACCGTCATATAACGTGGATATAAATTTCTTTACACAAGCATTTGAGTGCAGATTGTCAAAACTGAAAAATGCCGTGTCTGTTACTACAGAGACGCCTTTACTTTTCTCATCGCAGATTCTGCATACTAATTAAATTTTCTACGGCGTTCAATTCAATCTTTTTTGAGAAGCGCTAGAAGTGCAAGCCATAATTTCCTTTATTTCCTTAGTTAGTCCGGGAAGACCATATCATGCCTAGCCCGGTCAGACATACTCAGCTGCTGGCAGACAAAAAGTGCACACCATAACTTCCTAATCCTATATTTCCATGGTAAATCCGGAAAGACAGTGCATCTGGACTAGGAATATAATATTCACAGTTTTGGAAGAAGTGCCATATGAGTTACACAACTTTAGTCGGGCATAATATTTCATGTTCTGAGTGTTAATCGCCGAGCTGCACATTTACTGCAAAAACAACCATTTAAAGGACGAACTCGCCCAGCTCCCCTGTGACTTGCAGCTCACAGACGCTCGTAAAGACGCATCATTGCAGTAATCCTGCTGTGTGACTCAAATGGAACTTCTCCCTACAGTTTCGAACAATAATTCACGGGGTATCAGATTTAAAGAAGAAGAAGAAAAAAAGGTTTTCCATTGCTTGGATCAATGACGGCCATCTCACCACATGTCGTTATTGAATTCCTACAAGTCCCTCACCCACACGACACGACACGACCAATTAGATGTCTTTCCTGCTGCTTAGCTCCCTTGGCATGCCATTATCTCCCCTTTGTTTGAAATCAGTTTTGTTCGTTACCAAGATGGATCGCTTTATTCCACACGACCAGGTCTGCACTGTTCATCATGACAAACATTCGTTATCTAAACCTGAAACCTTGTAATTCTGTCCTTTCATTCTCCACTTGCTAAACAAATTAGTTTAAATTTATGTCTTCATGAGGCCCAGAATAGATATAACCTTTATGTTTTTAATCTTGTCGGTCAGTGAGGACAGGGCTTATCTCAGCCAGCATTCCTACTTAGATTTCCGTAGGTTTACTGGAGGTGTGTGGATTTCCTACATCAAACCAACGTTGGTACGTCGACGAAACCAGCGGATCTACGTAGGAACGCTGTCATTCCAATGTCCAAACTTGACGTCAGTCCTACGGCCTGGACCTCCGTAGGGTTGTGGCTGGAGTGTTTACAAAACATTGAAAAAAAAATGCAGAAAATCTGTCGGGCTAGACTACAGCAGGAACAAGGTTAAACTGGCAAAAACAAAAATGTATGTTGAAAAGCCAGGGGATAGAAACAAACAAGAAAGAAACGTTACAATGAAACACACATACACACACAAAGAGGAAAACGCAGACTTTCGGCACTGAACGAGCTTCCTCCAGAGGGATGGTCGGTGGACGCTTCTTGTAGGGTGTGGTTCTCCTTCTGTCCTATCATAGTGCTACAATTCTGCCAGTTGTCTTGTATCTTCCTACCACTGTAGCATACTATGACAGGGCTGGATTAACCATTAAGCCAGATAAGCACATGCTTAGGGTATCAAGGGAAAGGGTGGGGAGGGGGGGGCACCACAGAGATTATTCCATTTGCCAGATTTACCATGGACTATATGGTGCAAAACTGCAAGTGACGCAGCTGAACCAGTGTCCACAAAAACGGGCCCCCGCATTAAATGAAAGAATTAAAATATGTATTAAATTCTATTTCACCACCATTCCCTAAGTCTGTAGTGACTCAAACATTGGAATAATTGATTTTTATATATATTCAACTACATGCAAAGCTGCATCGAATGATCTTGATTCTAGACTCCAGAGCCCCAAAACAATAGAAAACTTTCAAAAAGTTATCGACACTAGACCAGCTGTGCTAAAACTAGACAGTTTTTTTTGCTTTTCCCGAAAAGTTGTCAGACCCAATTTACACAGTTTTAGGTTTATTTCTATGGTTTATTTTTCTCTATAATTTGAATTTAATATACAGTATATGGTGGCACCAAAAGCCTCAGTGCTGAGGGCCTCTAAGGGAGGTCTTAATCCAACCCTGACTATGACAGTTCGTTATCGTGTCGACATGGTTTCGCCAAACTCAAAACCGGCTAAAACAAAAATTATAAAACTTACAAATATTGTAACGCAGGAGACGAAATTTAATATCATCCAGCAATGAAACAGGGCACAGAGAGAGTTGAAACAAATTAACTATCTGACCTAATTTGTGGTCCTTCAGAAAGTCGATACCCAGCGCTGCCTGCCGATTGAAATACTGAAAATTAGAAAAATGCCAGTACCACGAGTAACAGCCGGTTCAGACAGGGCGGTTTCAACCGCGACGGCTACCGCGCGTTTCCCGCTGGTATCGTTCAGACAAGGCGGTTTGCAACGCGACGTAACCACAGCGGTTGACTCAAGAACTGGAAATTTTAAGCAGTGTCAGGATTAATGTGGAGGAAATAACATGCGTTTGGTTGTTACATCGCCGCCTGAAACGACGCAAACAGAGACAAAGACAAAATTGGATTCATCCCATTCTACGTGATAGACTAACGCACGGCATGTTTACCACCCTGTATCCTTCCTTAACGGCGCATGAAGAAAAGTTTTTCAATTATTTGAGAATGTCCAGGAAATCATTTGACGACTTGCTGCAACTAGTCAAGGACGACCTGTCTTCAACCAAGACCCCGATGAGGGATTGCATCAGCCCAGAAAGCTTTTGTTTACATCACACATCCTGTTCTCTCATTGGCTGGCGTACTGCAAACCGAGCGGGAGACCTGCTGTGTGTGTACCATGCCTATGTGTGTAGGTATCTCGACCCGCTGGCCGACCGCGCGGTTTCGAGGGGAAACTCACAACCGCGGCGGTTGAGGAAACGCCGCGGTTACGTGTGAAAGATTCCATAGGCTATCATTGAAAATGCAACCGCGCGTTTCCAGCCTCGCGGTTTAAACCGCCCTGTCTGAACCGGCCCTTACAGTGTTTAAAAAAAAATGGAAATCACCTTCGCCTATCCAACTTTAAATAACCACAGAAAAAAAAAAAACCACCAGCCCTTCACAAGTGTATGTCTATTTAGTGCTCAGAAAAGCGGGAGTGAAAGAACTAAGAAACACTGGTGACTTCATTAATTTTCTCAGTGCCTATCCCCGTTAAGTTTCTGCTTGCCTGTATTAAAATACCCTCCCCACCCACCCCCTCACCACCACCTACACACACACAAGCACACGCGCGCGCGCACACACACACGCACACACACACAAACCCTTATTTTTCTCAAGAGTGTGAATTTTGCGCTCAGTAGGCTACATTTAAAACTTCCACTACTCCTATGTTTACAACATCTCTATGCACAAAGAAATATTGAGTATGAAAATACAAAATATTTCTTTATCACGAGCAATTTTGTATGTGCCGGTATTTTTTTTCTCTTGTAATCTGTTAACTTTTCAGATCTGTAACTTGTTCAATGTCTCTGCTCTGTTTGTCGCTATAGAAACACACACACTCACACACACGCGGAACGAGATAGCGGGACAGAGAGAGAGGGAGAGAGAAAAAGAAAGAAAGATAAATAGATTTATAGAGAGAGAGAGAGAGAGAGAGAGAGAGAGAGAGAGAGAGAGAGAGAGAGAGACAGGGTGTGTGTGTGCGTGTGTGTGTGTGTATGAGAGAGAGAGAGAGACGTGGAGAATTATTATCATTAGAGTCGTCTCTTTCCTCCAGCTGTCTCAACAGGCTCATGCGAATGGCATCGTTCCGATGCAGATCCACGGGTTACGACATCGCGCCGACGTCAGTGTGATGTACAAAAACCGACCCACCGACCCAACAGTAATTCTCCAAACACTACTGAAATCCTCTTCAAATCGACGCCGATTTGGCATAGGGATGCTGGCTGTGGAGGACCTAAAATTAGTTCACTTTGCACAGACCATTTGGCTTTATAACCTCTGTAAATAATTAATGAAAATTACAAAACTCAAAAGTCAAATTTGAAAAGCGAATAAACACACAAACAGAATTCCTAATACATTTTTCATATTTTTTAAAAGGCATATGCCCAGGGAAGAAAAACTTGCAAGTAAGGATGATTTGATTTAACAATCAGGAAAATCAAAATGCTTGTCCTCCATTTGCCAGCAAGGATGTACTTCAAAGCCGCTTTGCCCTTTGTTTGTGTAAAGGCGTTAAAGATTTATTTTATTTCGTGTTTTAAAAAAAATCTTAATCAGCTTACTTAGCACACCGCTGTTACAGCTCCCTCCTTCTCCTCATCGCCATAGTCGTCATCGGTAGGAAGCGAGACAGAGAGAGAGAGAGAGAGTAGAGAGCGCGGGCAGAGGGAGAGAGAGGGGAAGAGAGAGACGAGATGCAGCTGGAGAGAGAAAGGAAGAGAGAGAGAGAGATAGAAAGAAGAAAGAGAAAGAGAAAAGAGAGGAAGACAGAAAGAGAAGAGCGTGAGACAGAAGAGAGAGAGAGAGAGAGAGAGAGAGAGAGAGAGAGGGAGAGAGAAAGAGAGAGAGAGAAGAAGAAGAGAGAAGGAGAGAAAAATCAATGTCGTTCACCTTCGGAACACATGAAAGGTATTAGTCTGTTTGTGGGACAAACTCGGATTACATCGAACTGACACGTTTTTTCCCCGGAACTTTAGTTTGTCGGGATCAGAGCTAATGATGGTAATGTGTAATTCTTCCAGGAATATGACAGTTTTAATCAGATTTGCTCGGGAAAAACGCCCAGACTTTTTTTCCCCTAATCTTTTCTGGGGACAGGATTGCGCCCTCTTAGAATAACAAGGTTCTATCTCCATTTTTTGGCTGAACTGAGTTACACACTACACAGTACCTCTACGGGCCTTCTCTATTGCGTGTCAAAGTATCAAAGAGCGGTGTGTAATTTGTAAGTATTACTAAAAAAAAATAAAAAAAATCGTGCTTCTAGAATCTGTGACCACAATCATGAAACTTCAATTATTAATTTCTCAAAAGTTAATGGAAGGGAGTTAGGACCTTGTCATTCTAAGGGTACGATTAGGCTCAGACACAAAATCTACCCCGTAGTTTTGAAGAAAATATATTTTTTTTGTACTATTCATGCTTTTCACTTGACGTCAGGGGATTTATGCTATAAAAAGAGTCTAAAACCTATCTAATTAAGACCTGACGGGTTGATCAACGATCTTGCAAGCTCCACTGAATACCCAAGAACGACAGTCAACTCGTGCCCCGGCAGAGTGAGTACAGTTATTGCAATCTGGTATGAGCGCCATGGCCGAATGGTTAAGACTGCTTAACCCCGGGTGCGAGAGGTTCTTACTTCGAACTCCTTTCGGAACTGGTTAAACGTAATCAGTTTCCGGCACCGTCATCAAGGTGCTCACCCAGCGACGGCCAGACAGGAGGCGAAATGTTATCTCTGCTCTACGCCAATCTACGTGAAAATCTTTGTTTCCATTACATATCCCAACCAACATCCCAAAGTCAATCCGATGTCGATTTGGATACGATTTCCGCAGGATTGGTGTGATTGTTGTAAGAGCTGGTTCCCTACATCAAACTGACGTCGGCACGATGTCGTGACCAGTGGATCTACGTGAGAACGATGTTATTGGCATCAATCCTACGGGTCGGATATTTACAACATTCACATCACAGAGATAGACAGATTTTTAGTTTATATGATCTTATAAATATAAGAATCTGAAAGCTGAACATTACTCCAAAGTAAGACCCCCGCCCCCCACGCCTTCCCAAAAAAGTGAAAATTCCCAAGTGGCCGTTGCCGTGCCGACGCGCAGTTAAACCCAAACCCAAACTCTGACTCGAGGTACTGACGTATTGGCGATTTTGGTGGTTTTGATTTACCGCTACCTTCCCATTGCTCATGGTGAGATCTATTGTCTCACGAAGTTACGTATCAAATACTTCAATAGCTTTGAAGTTGTTAGAGTAACATTTTTGCCACATCTTTATCTGCATGTTATAAATCTCACTCCCACCAAAACTTTGAAATCGTCCATAAAATGGGAAAACTTTTGATACTCCAGTGCCTGAAATAGGCAGCGAATTATTGTTGTCTTCATAGACTGTATTTATGGTTGTCTCAAGGGTGTGCGATATCCCCATCTAGTTTCGCATCTCGTGACCTTAGTTCTTGTTTGTTGTATCTCCATTTTCTGAAAATCTGGAGATCTTTTAATATGTAGAAGATGTATAAACAAATGCTTGTTTAAAATGCGTTGTGACACTTATCAAGCCGTTTAACAGTTCCGATGAATTCTAATTTCTTATCATAATATTCGAGCCGCAAACATTTTAATGTCGAATTCCTCAGTTGTGCAAAAAGTGGAGTTGGAACAAACAAGAACTGGTGGCGCATTGATACAGGTATCACTGGTAACCGCAACATACTGGTGTGATAAATTAATCCTTGGGGTCGAGGACAGCAAGACGTTTCACAGCAGAAATAATTACTGACACCTAGTCTGTCTAAGGCTCTCAACGTGGCCTCCCGGGAGGGGTCATTTCCACAGGGGGCGAAACGAAGAAAAAGGCGACATGGAGGCGAAAAGGCTGAAAGGGGGACTGATAATGGATGACGATTTGGAAGCAAATTCAGGGCAGCCAGTGATCTTTTCAACAGCATGCGTAGATAAAGGTTTTAAGAACAGAAAACGCCCTTTTTGTTTAGTGCATTTGACAAAGAATGCTTTCTGTTTTAGAATGAATAATCGACGAAACTATTATCATGAATAAGGCCTTGAAAACTTGAAGGTCTTAATTTGTGTATAGTCTGTCGTCTGGTGAAATGCTTCTGTTAGGTTTGAATAAGGATGGGGGGAAAAAGGGGGGGGGGAGGGAGGGGGAGGGGGGGGGGGCAATGATAGAAAATTTGGACCTATGGGGGACGTTGCCCCGAAAAAGGTTGAGAACCACTGGTCTTAGCCGTAAATGTCTAGCCTGCTGTCATCGTGTGTGTATTGTCTGACAGGCTCCAAGGACAAACGTTACCAACCTGGAGTAAATAGCTGTCGTTAAGAGATCGCAGTCTAATTACAAAGCCCAAAAGAGAAGTTACTAAATTGTGTTCATGTTGAGCTGTATCCTGTAGCTTTCTATGCAAAATACTACTGTCCCCTAACAGAATCCGGAATAAATGGTAGAACATCCGCATAGCGAGCGATTTTACTTGTATTGTTCAACGAATAGCGAGCGGTAGGGGGCAGGGTTAGCGAACGTATTACACAAGCTCGCTATTCCGATGTGTAGCCGAATAAATTTACCCCCAAAGAGTTTAATGTCACCTACTCAGGGGGTAAATTTGCTGATTCTGGATTTGTACTTATATTTTGTTAAAAAAAAATATGTAATAAAAAAAAACAGTATGAAGTTGAGAAGAAAATTTCAGTCTTGCTCTTTCAACAACTACTGTTCGAAGAATCTTCATACTCTTATCTCAATCCACTCGCCAATAGGAAACAGAGATGTCACGTGACTTGATCTAACCACTTTACGCGCTTCCACTTGTGTTTTGGCATTGTTGTTGTTTTTTTTGTTTCTGGATTAATTTTGATGGGTTGTGCAAATTTTCTGCGTAAATTACGATCATGGGTGAAAAGCAAGAGCAAGAGACTCCCTGACTGGTGTGTTTGGTTCTCCTATATCGGTAACTTTTCATTATTAGTTGTTCATGAATAACAGAAATAACATTATTAATGTACTATTATTATGTTTACTATTATTTGAAGCTGAACTAATAATGCCCAAAACAACATTTTGAAATTCCCCTTTGTCGGTTGCTCAATTATGCTGGAAGCGTAAACTTAAATTACCAAATAGAACAGGCTGGGATTAAATTTACTTTCGAGATGTTGTATGAGATAAACGGGACTAAAAGTGTTGGGAAACCTGCTTTAATAAAACACAGTATCACGTAAAATTTCACATTTTATTACTTAAGGTACGGCCCTACATACACTACCGATTTTATTCGGCCAGCTTATTGGATGGGTGACGTCAGCACAACTAAATTTCGTCGTAAATGTTATTTTCTCCAAACGTTTTGTTTTATTTTTCCAAGCGCAGAGAAAACGGCAAACTTGTGGATTGCAAAAAACACACCAGACTAGATGAAGTTTAATCTAATTCATTTCGCATTAATTAATTTCATCAATAAATTTCTCATTAGAATCATAAATTAAACACCATTTTTTAAAATCTTTGACACGTAACAGTTCTGAACAGCAAGTGTAGATGGGTAAGATTAAAATTGTTCCATAAATAAGACAGCTCTGATATCGTACTGCAAGTTTTGACCTTTTCCACAATATGTTATCGCTGACCCTGTAATGTCACCCCACTCGTGCATTTCCGAACATGTCAACTTTTGTTTGGCAAATATTCTATAAACTTTTTCACGGAATTTCATTATTACTTTTTTTCTGTTGTCTAAAGTGTTTTTTTTGTTTGTTGGGGGGGGGGGGGTAGTATCTATCTATCTGTCTATCTATCTATCTATCATCTATCTATCTATCTATCTATCTATCTATCTATCTATCTATCTATCTATCTATCTATCTATCTATCTATCTATCTATCTATCTATCTATCTATCTATCTATCTATCTATCTATCTATCTATTTATCTATCTATCGGTCTGTCTGTCTGCCTATCTGTCTGTCTGTCTATCTGTCTGTCTGTCTGTTTCATTCTCTACCCCTCTCTCTCCCATAGTCCGTCTATCCACACATTTCTCCCATCCTGTGTCTCACAACAAACTACCGACTTGACAGAACTGAATCTTGCTTGACTCCTCAATCGTGCCCCCATCCATCACGTTCACAATCACCAGACCGAAGTGTTTTCAAACCAGTGTGTTCCAGGGAGCTGCCATCTTTGTCTAGTCAGATAACGTAGCACTGTAACAAATGTACTCCATTTACATTGAGCGGTGTTCTTACGCTTACAGCCCAGACAGAGTAGCTTCAATTTCCTTTCGCTTTCTGCTGGCTTTCGTTAGTTTTGCCGAATGACCTCAGTCTCGACCCACCGAGTTAATAAATAAATAAATGAATAAATAAATAAATGCATAAAAAATACGAATAACTTGCACGATTTTATGAATTGAGAGTAGATGATAGGCGCTTTGAATAGGATCTCCTTCTGCCCTATCATTCTGTTATATTTTGTACTAGCTGAGTACTCGTTCGATGAACAGGGTTGTGTTGTTGTTGACTTTTGTTTTGTTTTGGTAAAACTTAAGACGCCTGTGAACTAAGAAAGGCATTAATGCTGCATAGATAGCTTATAAGAGAGATGCAACAACAAAGGACACCACTTCAGACCGAAAGGAATAAGAACAAAAGCCAGGATGCGTAGGGTCATCCCCAAAACTCAGCAATAGGACAGTACACAGTGTGCAGTGGTGCGCACCGAAAATTTTCAGGAAGTGATGATGTCATGGGCCCAATGAAACCTTAAAATGGCGAACCATGACTGGAAATAGATCTAAATGATGCTGAAACAATGAAAAATGAAACGTAGGAGCCTGAACATTTCATAATTTCTAATATAGCCCATGTTAATTTCGCATTGATAATATGCTGTTGTGCAAAGTTTGAAGCCTGACTGTGATGTGGTTCCTGAGCCTTAGGTGACCAAAGTTTCGAGTTACCAAAATATATATAGAGATAATCGTCTTGCTTCCCTGGTACAATATGGCCGTTATCGTGTCTACGTTCTTTCTCCAAACTCAAACTCAAACTCAAGTTTCATGAACTCGCCCTCGAGCAACTCCAAGAAAACAAGGAAAAGTTTTCATCATCAAATAACCAACTCGAGCGAGAGCCAGTAGAATGAATATCCCTATTATCCGTTTTTCCATTAACCAAACATTCCAGCTGACTAATGATGCATTTGAATTTTTATGGGCCGAAATCGATTTCTTTGGATTTATTTCATATCTTCGTAACGAGGACTTGATTTGTGAGTGTAGAATCGATAATTGAATGCGGCTATTTGAAATGGCCCATACACTGCAGAAAAGCGTCTTAAAAAAATCACCCTTGACGTGGCGAGGCAGATTTCGAAACTGCAAAATCGATTCTTATGATTGACATTTGGACAGAATGTATCCTGCAGATTTGAAGACATGAATGGAGCAAAGAAATGGGAGCTAATCATGCCTGTGTCTTCCACTTTCATGAGACGTTTAGTTTGATCAAGATCAATGCAGTCAATAGAGACATTTTTATTGAAGGAAGGCCCGTCATTTCATTAGCGAAATTACATCTTGGGATCGTCACTTAGCTAACACAATGTCTACTTTTTTTTTTTTTTTTAGGCCCATAGCGCCAAGTCAGAACAGAAGGGGTAGGGAAATTAGGGATAGGGGAGGTGGAACAATTGACATGGGCCTATGATTTTGAGGGGGCCTACTCCTCCTGGTAGAGGAAAAAAAAATGGGTGAAGGCCGGGGAGAAGGAGAAGTCTTTGGTAAAGAATATTGATATTGTAAAGATAATTAAGGCGGACTCTTTAGCACAGTATATTAATAACATTTTAAATAAGATTTGTAAAAAGTTAATGTGCAATGATTAAGTAAATAAATAGACTGTTCTCACTGTGTGCGGACTTAATGGACGCACTAATTGAACGCGTGTTTAATGACTTCCGGATACACTGATTGTTTGTGGTGAACATTTGCAGACGTCTTACTTCAACCGTTTTCATTTGACACGTGCTTTTGTTAGCCTTGTTGCGTTGCCATGGCGACGTTTTCTTTTAAAATATGTTACGTAACATATTCTAATTTGCTTGACATAAGAGTTTTACTGCCTTTTCTCAAAAAAATTTGTAGAATCATGGATATTTCTTAAGAACAACGTGTGCTCGTCAAATTTTGCCACAAACTCGGGAAAAACTGCAGCTGCGACTTTGAATATGCTGAAGACGGCTTTTTGGGGCAGGGGCATTGAGCATGTCACTTTGCTTTGAATGTTCTTCAAGGTTTAAAGCATGTGAAAGTTCGTTTGATGATAAGCCCGGCCAGCGTCGTCCAGCAAAAGTTTTAACTTATCAAAATATAGAGAAAACCAGTGCAGTTAATCATGAAGATCGTGAGTAAAACATTCGTAGAGTAGCTGGTACCTTTTTTTGGGTTTTCGTTCCAGTCTGGCCAGCACATTCTTACTGAAAAACTGTAAATGAAGAAGATTCCAGTAAAGTTTGTCCCTGTTTAGTATCAGATGAACAAAGACAGAATCACCCTCGAGGTATGCCAAGAATTCATGAATTATGCTGCTGCTGACACAGGTGTTTGCAAGAAAGGTTATAACAGATATGAAACTTCGCTTACGCATTATGACCCAGAAACAAAGCAGCAATCTTCTGAATGGAAAGGTCCTCATTCCCCACGACCAAAGAAGCCATGCCAGGAAAAAAAGCCAGAAGAAATGCACGACCATCGTTTTCTTTGACTGGCAAAGGTATCATTATGAAAGAATATGTGCCACAGGGTCAGATTTGGACCAGGAATATTATATGATCCAACTTTTAAGGCGACTGAGAGAACGAGCAGTGCGCCGATAGCAAGGGAGGGGGAGGGGGGGGGTGGCATTGCAATCGCTCATAAAGCTCTAAGTGTGCCGCAATATCTTGCTTCAAACAGAATGGCCGTTATACCCCATTCCCCTTATTCCCTGACTTGGCACTGTGTGGCTATTTCTTGTTCTCAAAGCTTACAACTTGAAAGGACACCGCTTCAAAGACATTGGGGGGACCCAAGAAGCTTCGTCGAGGGCCCTCGACAACATCCCAAAGGATGAGATCCAGCGGTGTGTCCAAAGCCTTCACACCCGCTAGAATCGGTGTGTAAATGCAGGAGGGGAGTACTTGAAGGAATCGATGAGGAATAACTATTATGTACGTTGAATTATTTTTGGAAATAAGACCAGTTTCGTTAATTTTTGACAACACCACATATGTTGATAAATTAATGTATTGGACAGTTTGAAATAGGGAGCCTACGTTTTCCATCTGGCTTGGGCCTATTACCAGCTTTGCATGAGCCTGCGTAGCGCATTGACTTGAGCCCGTTTTGTCTCGCTGAGATGTGAAGTTAATCGGGACCCCGCCCACTGGCGAGATCCAAGCTAGTCTGTCTCACTAGTTTGGGAGTGGCCAAACTGTCTTGAGTCAGCTGACTAAAAAAAAAAAAAAACCCCAACAAACTCCTCGTGCTTCCACTTGTGTTTTGGCGTTGTACTCAAAAAGAGACTCAAAAAAGGTAGGATCAAGCACCTAGTCTTCTCGGATAAGGACGAAAAAATCGCAGGGCCCGTGTGCATGTTGCGCACGTTAAAGATGCCTTGGCAGTTGGAAATCGAGAAGAGCAGGCCAAACAGGCCGCTACCCGGGCAAAATTCTAAAAAAAACAACAACGAATCCCTCCCACAACAAGAAAAATAAACACAAGAAAAAGTGAGATGTAAATGCCAAGGGCAGCGAAACCTGCTAAAATAAAGAGCTCAACACTCAAAAAGAGACATCGCGTAGTCAAGTGTCTTTATAAGCCAGACGTTCCTCACTTGTCTGAGTTTGTGGCGTATCAAGAATTTTCCCATTTTACAAGAGAGTATTTCAAAAGTGAGAGTGAGATTTCTTATGTACAGACAAGCAGAATTTATTTCTGCTTATAATTTCAAAACTATTAAAGATAACGATACGTCACTTTTTTGTTTGTTTACTTGTTTGTTTGGTTGTTTGTTTGTTGAGATTGAAGAGATATTATAAAAACAACAGAAAAATTGTGGGGTCGCAGCAAGTCTTAAAGCAAAGTCAAAACTTAGCAAAAAGAAAAAGCTGTATCCATGTAGCAAAACCTCGCATGAGAAATAATACCCAAACGATACAATGAAACTGTCTATCTTTCTGTATTCATCTCACACCAGATTCTATATATTTCATATTCTTTTTCTTTTTTATTGTTCGATTGTTTTATGTTTTCGATTTTTCCAATTGTTTTTTTTCTTTCCTTGAAAACGGCTGTTGCCAAAATACTGGCCATTTTCTGTCTTCCCTTTCAGTTTGTGTTTCATTGTATCGTTTGGATATTATTTCTTATGCGAGGCTTTGCTGCATACAACTTTTTCTTTTAGCCAATTTTTGACTTTGTTTGTTGAGAATATAGATCTCACCATGAGCAACAGATATGGTAGCCATAACTCAAAACCTCCCAAACCATCTATCCACCGGTAAGTGAAATAGACGACATTCAACTCTGTTTTGTCAGTTTCTGGGCATCTCAAAGTCCAACATAATATTCTAGTGAAGCTGCTTTCGTGTTTGCCGTGTCTTGTACCTCAGACTGGCTGGATGTTGACTCTGCTGTGTCGCTGTGACTCTAAGGCAGCGGCTTTCATATTTTTTGCTTCGCGACCCTTTCATAATTCTGGCAATCACCCGAGAATTTCCCTGTCCAGTGAAGAACACTCTTACCCTCCTCCTACCCCTATCAAAACACACCTTCTGAATTACCCTCTCTCTCTCTCTCTCTCTCACTCTCACTCTGTCTCTCTCTCTGTCTCTCTCTCTCACTCTCTCACTCTGCCTCTCTGTCTCTCTCTCTCTCTCACTCTGCCTCTCTGTCTCTCTCTCTCTCTGTCTCTCTCTCTCACTCTGCCTCTCTGTCTCTCTCTCTCTCTGTCTCTCTCTCTCACTCTGCCTCTCTGTCTCTCTCACTCACTCACTCTGCCTCTCTGTCTCTCTCACTCACTCACTCTGCCTCTCTGTCTCTCTCACTCACTCACTCTGCCTCTCTGTCTCTCTCACTCACTCACTCTGCCTCTCTGTCTCTCTCACTCACTCACTCTGCCTCTCTGTCTCTCTCTCTCTCTCACTCTGCCTCTCTGTCTCTCTCTCTCTCTCACTCTGCCTCTCTGTCTCTCTCTCTCTCTCACTCTGCCTCTCTGTCTCTCTCTCTCTCTCACTCTGCCTCTCTGTCTCTCTCTCTCTCTCACTCTGCCTCTCTGTCTCTCTCACTCACTCACTTGCTCATGCATACATACAAGGGACAAAGGGAGAGACAAACATACAGAATGCAGAGATAAAGAGAGAGGAGGAAATAGACGGATAGAGACAAAAAGTGAGATGACAGACAGACAGACAGACAGAAAGAGAGCGAGAGAGAAGTAGAGAGAGAGAGGGAGATAAAGGAAGATAAAAAAGAGAGAGTAAAAGATTGCATGAGAGAGAGTGAGTTAGAGAGAGAGAGAGTGAGAGAGAGAGAGAGAGAGAGAGAGAGAGAGAGAGAGAAAGACAATGAAAGAGAAAGAGAGAGAATGAGGAAGAGGGAGAGAAAGATTGCGTGTGTGTGTGTGTGTGAGAAAGAGAGGGAGAGAGAGAGAGAGAAAGAGAGAGAGAGACACGTTATCGGTTTCAGTATTTTTGTTGGGTTTACGAACAACCCCCCCACCCCCCCCCCCTCACGCCCAAGGCTGAAACCCCGTGCACGATGGGTTGTAGGAAACAAGAGTCCCTGCAGCGTAGAACTTACCCCCAGGGCGAACCTGCGCCTGAATCAAAGATCCAATCTTCACCAGAGGATCTCTGGACTGAAACACTGCAGTATTTAGTTAGACTCAGGTGGTCTGGAGTGAGAGGAAAAAAAAATCTGTTTGTGGTGAGAGTGCTAGGAGGGCCATACAGACAAAGGGGGGGGGGTGGAGAGGCTGGGGAAAAGTGGGGAATGCCTCCAGGGTATGAAATGCTCACATAATAGGGAGTGGATGGTAAAGGAGATCTGTAAAGCGTACTGCAGTTTTCAGTTCACATACCACATAAATATGTTCTTTCCAAACAAAATAAGACGTAGGATTATATATGAAAATCAAAGTTAGGCTATGTTTCTAGTGAAATAGTCATAGAGTCCGTGCAAAATGCCATTGAAAGTTTCAGAAAATCAAGGCTTCATAATGTACATTCAGCGCTTTCCAGGCGATACCCTCCTACAATGGAGAGTGGAAAGGAGGGAATGGGAGCCGGGGGGGGGGGGCGAAGCCAAGAGTACGAAAAGTGTACCGTGGGGTTGGGGGGGGGGGGCGGGTGCTGATGAAAAATAAAAAAAAGGAGCATACAGTGTACTTTGTGGATGGACCCTTGGTTACGCGTCGAGGTCACGATTATTGTGGTACCCAGTAAGCAAAAATGGAGTATCTGTCTTCACAAAGTAGAATAGAAGCGCTTTAAAGAGTAATAACTCTCCACCCCCTTTCTCTCTCTTTCTCCCTCTTCTCTTTCTTTTTTCTATCCCTCTCTCTTTCTATCGCTTTCTCTATCTGTCTGTCTAGTTCGCTGTCTTTCTTTCTATCTCTCTCTCCACCTTGCCCCCTCTCTCTCTTTCTTTCTGTCTTTGTGTCTCTGTTTCTGTCTCCCTCTTTCTATTTCGTTTCCTGTCTGTCAGTCTGTCTCTCTCTCCCAATCCCTTCCCCTCTCTTTCTTCTATCTCTATTTCTTTCTGTCTTTGTCTCTCTTTCTATCTTTTTCTCTCTCTGTCTCTCTGTCTCTCTCTCTTTCTCTCTCTCTCTCTCTCTCTCTCTCATGGACACAATTCAATCATAGTACACTCGGCACTGGGTCACCAATGCATAACGAGTTTGATGCTGCCTTTTTTTCTACTATTTTCTGCTTCTATTCTTTACCATTATTACACGCCCCGGTCACTTCTCGCTGTCTGACACTGCCACCCTGAGACTTGTACGAGGGCATAAAAAAACATCCATTGAATTTCCCCACAGAAATGGATCCAGTGAAACAGAGCCTCTGGGTAACCTTGAGTCTCATGTCAATGAGGTTGTGGAACTCTTCAGTAAATTGAGGGTGCTGGTAAAATTGAAGTCCGTGGGTGGAGGAAAACGGAGAGGGGGGGGGGGGGAGGGAGCAGTGTAGTTGGCAACCACATCACTTTAGACAGCAGCTGGCTGATGAGGAGCTCAGCTCAGACTAAGAAGGGCGTCACACGGTTTGCGTCGTCCATAGACAGGATAAAATAAGATGTCACTTTATTATTCCATGCGGGAAATTCTCGTTCAGAGAGCGTTTAAGAGCATATACATATTACACACATCTTACGCATCATTACATAACCATATACCATAACTCATAACTCAATACATGAAGTGACATGGTAAAGAACCTTAGTGAAATGTTGCACACATCTAGTTCTAGCTATTACTGTCCTGTTGAGGCGAATTGCGGAGGGTAAAACAGATCTTCCGTGTCTCTCTCTGTTTGCTTCCATGTGTATTATTCTGTTGCTTTTGGACAATCTAGAAATTTGATGAAACGGGGATAATCGCCAGGTCATCTGAAGTGACATAGTGACTGTCATTTCAGATGGATATAAGTTCCTTTACACAAGCATTTGAATATAGGTGATCAAAATTGAAAAAATGCCATGTCTGTCATGTTGCTTTGTTTAATGTTCACATCTTTCGTCCATTGTTTAATGAGTGTTTCAACGATTCGAATGCGGTTTTCTTTATAAGAATGAAAAAGCGAAATTAGAATTTTCAGTTCTAAATTTTTTATCTCGGGATCATTTTATATCGGTTCCTGTTTTTATTATAACTTCTGTTCTAGTTTATTGATGATTGAAGCATGGCGGGGTTTGAGACAAGCAAACCCCATAACCCGGCAGTTTTGATGGCCAGTCTCTCACACATACACTTCTTGCAGCCTTTCTTTTCCTCGTCCATCTTTCTTCATCTTCAAGCTGGATTGCAACAAGCAGGAAAGCCAAAATTTCTTCATCACTCGAGCTCCAGTCAGATTCACTGCCAGTCACCATTTAGTTGAAGTTCAGGTAACATGTTTAGAAGTGCATTTTGTAACTTCGTTGAAACGATCCAGGAGAAAAGAAATTGCAAAAACGCATTCGAAATTCTAATTTAGAAAGACAACAAAAAATGGTAGAATGTAAACTCAGAACTATTTTATGCACCGTTGAAACATTGAAGAAATTCAGAAATGGAATTTCAGAATATCGACTTGTAAAAAAAGTGAAGGAAATGTAGAAACATTATTAGAATCTCGTGTACACATAGCTTTATATTGTTAAAAAAGTGTGACAAGGGGCCGCAAACCATATAAGTGTGGGGGGGGGGGGTGGGGGGGAGGATAAAAACATGAACGAAGGACGAGTTGGGAGCAAATACAGCGCAACTACTGACTTGTTCAACAGCACACGTAGATGAGTTTTATGAACAGGAAAGGCGTTTTGTAATTGCTGTTGTTTTGTTAGTGTTTTTGATAAAGAATAATTTCTGTTTTTGTAATGAATCATAGAATTTGGGGACTAAAAGGGCGATTGGCTGGCAAAGGTTTGAGAACCACTGGTTTAGACATTCACGTCTAGTCCCTACAAATTTGTGACCAAAATCTACGACATAATTCTTGTTTGTTCCAACTCCATGTTTTGCGCAACTGAGAAATTCGATGCAGCTTTAGTATTATGATAAGGAGTTATAAATAAATTATACATCAGAAAACTGTCAAACTGCTTGATAAACGCATTTCAAATAAGTGTCATAGTGTGCATTTGTTATATCTCTTCTATATATACTAAAAGATCTCCAGTTTTTCAGAAAATGGAGATAGAACAAACAAGAACTCAGGTCGCAATAAGGTGGTTTGGGAAAACAAGGCCTTAAAGATAAAACAACAACAACAACAACAAGAAGTTTCGAAATCGCTGAAGTATTCCTCATTCTTTTGCCACCCACTTCCCCTTCCCTCTGGCCTGTAATATAATTATTCTCACGCTTGGTCACACAGAGCTCCACGCATTCATTTATCATGACACCCAAGTTTGAATTGCAAAATCACTTTTAATCTTGTGTCTTAGATCTTAGTCACATTCAGATACCGACGGAATAATCCAATCTTCTCTCTCTCTCTCTCTCCCCTCTTTCTCTTTCTCTGTCTCTCTTTCTCTCTTGCTCACACTTACAAATGTTTATATATACCCACCTAATCCGTCCTTTCAGGACGGATGAAATGACTCTCTCTCTCTCTCCCCCCCCCTTCTCTCTCTTTCTCTCTCTCCCCCCCCCCCCCCCCACCCCGTATACACTCACACATACATCCACACACTTGCAAATCTTCATATTTACCCACTCACAATTTCGAGACACAGATTTCAGCATTGACGAGACAGGCCTCTCTCTCGCTCTCCCCCCCCCCCACACACACACTCTCTCTTTCTTCCTACCCCCTCCTCTTCACTCTCTTCCTCTCTTTTTCTTTCTCTAATATGGGTGGATCTGACCAAAAAAAAAAAAAAAACCACGCTAAAGGTGAAATTTTTAATACCTCTTTATAAAATCAAAATAAAGTATTTCAAAGACTATTTCAAGCAAAATATTTTAACTGAATGCAGATAAATGGTAAATCTTTCATATTACAAACAAATCTCAACTTCCATGGAAAAATCTTCCACCTTTTGAGGGCTTTTCTCATGAATTGGTCTTTCACCTTTAGCCCGATTTCGTCATATCCACTCACAAAATATTCATCTACACCTACTCGCTCCATCCATCCATGACACACAATTCCAGCAGCGATCATGAGATGAGTGACCTTTTAAATCCAAGACAAACAAAGACTGGTGTAATTTTAGTATTGCTAAGTTAGTGCTAACGAGGTTGTTTGTTGACGAGATCTGCCTCCTACCGGGGTGTCAATTATTTTCCTACGTTAATGCTATTGTTGTTGTTGTTTAAGTTGTCACTGGTCGTTATTATGTATGTAGTTAAAATATATGGGTGGACCTGACAAAACTGGGCTAAAGGTGACAAATTTATACCTCTTAAAAAAATCAAAAGAAATTATTTCTATGCAGATTTCAAGTAAAATGTTTTAACTGAATGCAGAAAAATGGTTAATCTTTTACACCAAAAGCAAATCTCAGTTTTCATTGGACATTTTCCTCCTTTTGGAGAGGTTTTCTCAGGCATTTGGTCTTTCACCCTAAGCTCGATTTCGCCAGATTCTCACATAATATGGGTTTGAAAAAAAGTTGTATGTTGCAAAAACCTTGCATTTGAAACAAAAGAGAAACGTTACAATAAATAACAAAAGATTACTGCATGTATTAGAAATTTAAAAAACAACAAAACAATCATTTTTGTTGTATATTTTTCTACTTATTTCTCTTGTGATTTGGTGTTGTTTTTTTTTTTTTTTTACTTTCTAGTTCTTTTGTGATTTATTGAAACTTTTCTTTGTATCGTTTATCACGCAACAGTTGTTAGGGGACCGTAGTCGGATTACAAAGCCAAAGAGAGAAAATACTGAGTTGTGTTCACAGTTCAACCATAGCTTACTTTGTAAAATACCACTGTCCGGTAACAACAGCATCTGTTATGCAGGGCTTTGCTAGATACATTTTTTGTTCTGGCTATATTTTAACTTTGTTCCAAGCCCTGCCAGGACCTCACATCGGCCTATTTTCTGTGTTTTTTAAATTGCTATTGATATTTAAGTACGTACCGCATACCAGGCGTTTTGCACTAGGAGCTCTTACGTACACATACCTATCCCTAACCCCGTCCTTATCCTCAACTCTAATTCATATCGAATTCCTAACCCCGCCCTTTACCCTCTCAACCAAACAACAGGAGGAAAACAAAAAGAAAATCTGAAAGAATAATTAATGATAATTAATTAAGGCTGTGGTTAGGAGTATTTAGGGAGGAGCTCTCTAGCTCTGGAGACACAAAAGGCTTTAAAATACGTTCACCAAGCGCAAAAAACTTTGGGGACGTACGTACTTGTAACAACATTCTTTTTAAAAAGTATATGGTATGTTTGTTGTTACAGCATTTACTACCTCAGTATTTTGCTATTGTAATTGTTCTTCTTTCTGTGGTTGTTGTTGAAGATGTGTTTCTCTAGCTGTTATTGTTTGTTCTTTGTTCTGTTGTTATTGTTGAGGGTGATGCTGTTCATACCACTTTATTATTTTGCTGTTGTTGTTGTTGTTGCGGCTATTATCGTTTGTTATTTTTGTCGTTGTAGTGGATGTCAATGCTGTTCTTGCTACCCCAAGGTGTATTTGCTGCTGTTTACATTGACAATAAAATGAGTCCCAAAGTTTTGTTTATCTTGCAAATTCTCTTTCCAAACGGTTTTAATTGCAACTTTTAGAAGCGTCACGGAGAAGTAAAGCTTTTGATTACGCATTGTTAAGGAGTGCTAATGAATTGTTAAGTCCTTCGTAAAAGCTTTTTTAATGAGAATGTAAACTACAAGTACTTTCAGTGGTAGTGCATTCGTTTTTGCCCTGCATGCAAGACTTAGTTGCAAGATGGATCGATTGCCCCCCCCCCCACACACACACACGCCCCCACCCCACCCTTTCCCAAATCACTACCCGAGTTTGATCGGTCGGCTAATTGGACAGTGACGTCACGACACTGGGTTTCAATGAGACCTCGCGCACCAGCCAACTAGTTCAATTTCACTGACAGTCAATGTCATTACGTCATCACCCAACTGGTCGGCTGAGCAAAATCGGCTAGTGCGCGCCTGAAACTTACCATATTATTGCGTCTCTCCAACCCCCCCCCCCTCTTATTTCCCCCTTCAACTTCCCCACCCTCTTTTCCCCGCCTTTAAGCCCCCAGCCCCCTCTCCCATGAGACAGCGCAAATTTGTACCGGTAGTTTATGACACACAACACCACAAGTCTCATGCGATCTATGTCAGTGTCAACAATCTTCCATTTAACCCGATTTATCCGAAGTAAAAAAGCGAGGCTTTGTTTTTGTTCGTTTTAATGACAGGTGTGCTACATTATCACCTGCAGTTTTTAAGGCCCAATGAGGAGTTTATTGATTTGATTTATATTTTTTGGATCCAAATTTCTTGACAATTATTTTATTTACTCCTGATGGGTCAGAAAGCGCTGACATTCGGATAGATCAAACATTGTCCGTGCCAACGTCAAGGGCAGTAGTTCCCAACCTGGATACATTTAGCCCGAGGGAATACATTTCGCCCGTCCCAGGGGTAAATTTGCTGATTCTGGATTTTAATTATAAATAAAATGAGTAAAAATTGTTGTTTATTTTTCTCGTTAAAAATACTTTTGTTTAATTCTCGACCTAACGCTTCGGCTTAACCATCTATGTTTTACACTTCTTAAACCGTGTTGCCAGCGTACTAGTCTAATACAGAAGAAAATAACAAGGAAAAACAGAGTATAGAAAAAGTTATCCATGTCCAGCAATACAATTATAATATTTATTTAACTGGTAAATAATGTTCAGTAGTAACCCGCACCCCCACCCCCCCCCCAAGTGGAGTACTTTAGTATATTTCGGTGTAGTGAACAAATAGGGTAGGGGTAAATTTACTTTCGAAAAGCTGTCAAGTTTAAATGGAACGAAAAAGAAAGGAAATCTCGGGCCTAGGTCATGCAAAATCCTTCATATACTTGCATATAAAAATGCTATTAAATACACATTTTCTGAGCAGCTTTTAGAGAGTTTTAAATGAACCGGAAGATGCGTCTCCGGCGTTCTTGACAGCGATCATACGCTGGCCGACATAATTAAAATACATAAAAGAATCAAAACAAACATAAGTTAAACATTTTCCTTTACAAAAACTCAGCTTGAGATGATCCCTATCAATTCGGAAAATTTCGTTTCTCCACGATTATGACTAGGGAAGAATTAGAGGAGAACATGGCGCAAGTCCATCTTTATATATTATTATAGCCAAAAGAAAACCCATTTTGATACCAATAGGCTGGAAAGCTACTGAATGGATCATTTTGAAATTGGGAATGAAAAAATGACACAAGTTTTTGGACCAAATAGGCTAAAGATGTACAAAATACTGAACATTTCAAGACACATCTTAAAACATACAATTTCATTATCTTAATTGTTACAGTAGTCTCCGTCTAAGAACCCGGTCAACGGGAGACAGAAAAAGCGGGTTCTTAGGCGGACCGGGCACTTAGGCGGATACAATATGGGGTCCATTGATACCTGTAATACCTGTGTGATAACCACAGTCAGCCCTCAGTACATGTACATGTGCCATGCAAACCAAGCACGTGGTCAATTACGTATAAAATTCTGCCCATCGAGTCAGACAACAATAGATGTTAGGTAATGACTATGCTAATTTAGTCTAGGAGTGGCCTGCTTGCCCACGAAAGACATAACTCTGGGCTCCATCCTTTGTACGGTTCACCTCCCCCTACCTTCCCTCCACCTGTTCTCTTTCACTGCACTGTGTGGCTTTGTTCTATTCCGTCTACTTGAAAGAGAATTTTGTGTTTAATATGGACATTTTACCTAAATGTGTGCCTGTGTCACGGTCACATGCCGGGTTCTTAGGCGGATTTTTCGTTTCAGAGCGGGTTCTTACGCATGTAAATTACAGTGAAAAAAAATCGGTTTCGTGGCAACAGCGGGTTCTAAGGCGGATCGGGTTCTAAGGCGGCGAGTTCTTAGACGGAGACTACTGTATTATTATTATTATTATTATCATATTGAGAAGATTATGTTTAGATCGGAGAATAATCCGCAAAATGTGCTAATAATTTAACTCGCAGCTCTCGAGATAGTTAAGGCGACTTACAAACTGCGCAAATTCTCAGTGCGCGCTGAACATGTAGCTGTGAAATTATTGTCTGAACATATTTACTCTGCTCTGTAAACTTCATTTCTTTTTTTTATACAATTAAACCTTTTATATGAATAAATTTTTCCTAGCAGTGTCATTACAAAATTGTCAGAATCGGCAGCGCTTTTCTCCTTCAGTATTCCACTTGCCACTTATCACCAGAGCCACCTTAACGCAAGGGAACACTGGGCAGTTGCCCAGGGACTCCAAGGGTTTAGGGGACCCCAAGGGTTTAGGGGGTCCCATGCATACAAATTT
This sequence comes from Onchidella celtica, assembly GCA_963931925.1. Taxonomy (NCBI): domain Eukaryota; kingdom Metazoa; phylum Mollusca; class Gastropoda; order Systellommatophora; family Onchidiidae; genus Onchidella; species Onchidella celtica. Next base: position 34,899,200 of record OZ007583.1, on the reverse strand, counting down.
ACATTGGTTTTAAACGGGGAAGAAAATCCAGCGCTTTATAAAAGAATCTGTCCAGGGGTTCAAAGTGATATAAAGACGGCCCTGCGCACCACACACTTACCACCCACTTACAGGAAGGCTTGGGTAAAGTTATAACGACCACCCCTACCCCAACTCCTGACCCTAATCGCTATCAAATGTCAGCAAGAACTTGGCAGGGGAAACGCATTCGTTTATGAGAAATGTCCATTTAACATATTCCTGTTAATGGGTTTTTACTTTTAACGAAGTGCCCTATTCAGCTTTAATTCTGAAAAGATAAGGGCGCAAGAGCTTTCACTGCTACATGTCGTAGGCTAGACCACTGGATTACAATTTAATGTCACGCACTGGGGGTGTTTGCTCCGTACTGGGATAAAACGGGGTAAGTACCCATCTGTTCGTTTTGCGAAAACAGAACTTGAGTGGCGGAATTCATACATCAAATCGACGTCAGCGTTAATGTTAGAACTAGCGGATCTACGTGGAAACGATGGCACTCCTATCTGCAAACTTGACCTCAATACTACGTGTGGGATATCCGATCGTTGGCTGGGCATCTTTTTCTTCTGGGTCGTGGATTAAGTAGATACAACAGTTACGCCATTATCATTTTGAGAGTGAACATTTGGCCATACCTCTCACCTCTGCCCCCCCCCCCTCCTCTTTCTCCACGAGACAAAAGACAGATCCAGCCTATCAAAAATCAATTTCAGTAATGGAAAATGTCGCTTTAAAAATGATTACTAACATTATTCCTTTTAGAACTGAAATATCAGTCGGGGGAAAATTCAGTAATGTTTTGCTTTAACGTGGAAAAAATTACCCCACATTAGAAATCTTAGTAAGATAAATGGTACCGAACTTCTACGAGTGTATGAATATCGATGGTCCCTTGAAGAAACATGGTAAGTGAAGAGATTATTTTTACAGGAGGGAACAAACGAAAAAATGGTGGGGGGGGGGGTGGGGGGGGGTAATTTATTGATAACATTTCATTGACAAGGTGGTCTAGAGGCAAGGTGCTCGCCTCTCATGCCAAGGGTCCCGGGTTCTAAACCCGGGCAGTGCAGGCATGTTGGAAATTGGATTTTTCTCATATTTTCAAGTCCCTGGTCCTACTGGGGGGTAGGATCGAGTACTTAGTCTTCTCGGATAAGGACGAAAAAATTCGGAGGGCCCGTGTGCACGTTGCGCACGTTAAAGATACCTTGGCAGTTGGAAATCGTAAAGAGCAGGCCGAAAGGCCGCTGCCCGGGCAAAATTGAAAATTGAAATTAATAGATTAAAATTTATCCATATCACCCCACCAGCAACAACAAAATCATACATATATTGTCAAATATTATTTGAGTTGTGTGTTGTGTGAACTGATGTGAGTTGTGAACTGCTGTGAGTTGTGAACTGTTGCGAGTTGTGAACTGCGCCTAACAGGCTGCGTTACAATTTGCTCTGAGATAGAGAAAGGTAGAGAGAGAGAGTGAGCGAGACAGGGAGAGAGAAAGAAGCAGTGCAGTGTGTTGAGCGCTTCGCAGGCAGCTCCATTCTGCTCTGTGGTTGACATGTTTCTGTAAAGCGCATAGAGCATTTTAAATGGATATGCGCTATATAAATGCTATACATTATTATCATTATTATATTGTACTCGCTCTTAATCCACAGAATAATAAAATCCTTTCAAAGAGTTCATAGACTATTCGGCATCTGCAGTCGTGCAAAGACACTTGCGTGTTTCCGTGATAGGGACAGTGATATAATAGATCTTTAACTTAAAACGGTCGTTGTGGTTCTAACATGGCTCTGAGCCACATTATATAAATCTCACAGAAAATAGTTTAAATTAGATAACGTAACCCTCTCCCTCGCACCGCGGGGGGGGGGGGGGGGGGAGATGGATGATAGAGTGTTTGAGAAGCACACAACGGCACAGAATAGAGATACTACCAGAAGCGACACAAGGCAGGAAAACGTCATCAATTTTGACCACCCTGCTCCATTCTGGATGCAATCGGTTGTTCTTAACAATTCACGAGCTCAACGATGTTTAATGTAACATGTTGCAAACGCTGACACGCTTTCCCTTAACTTGAATGAATTTCGAAATTCATTTCAGTAAAGGAATTTGAACCTTCCTAGGTAGGCTAATTCTTTCTCGCATTAGAAAGTAGAAAGTGAGTATCAAAAGAACAATCACACTCCACAGCCACTATACTGACAGTAAAAATGAAACAGCGCCAGATCTAGCAGAATCCTGTAGAGGTATAAGCTTACTATTATGGAGCTAGAGTGTGAACATGTAAACACCTAAAACTTCGCGACTACGTGGTCAAAAATTTATGAAACTTGGTGTATTGCTTCAATTTTTGATGATGAATTACGTGGACACAATTCAGTCTTTGGACTATTCATCATTTTCCGAACAGCAAGCTAAGAGATGTATTCGTCAAGTAGAATCGAAAAGTTTGACCGGAAATTGCGTTCTAAGCCTCTCTTTACACATTGCCGGCCGAAAGTCAAATTTGATCATATCTGTGTATTCTGCAGGGATTGTGACAGAACAAAACGATCTATTAGACATAGTATGTGCATCAAATCCAAGTGTCGTTATTAATGGGACCTAGATCTGGCTGGGTTTCGTACAAGGAAAATTTGCAAGACATATCTTGCCCAGGTAGGCTAGTAAATATAAAACACGAAATGGGACTATATGTACACAGAACATAATGTTGCATCCAATCCAAAATGTCGGTGCGCAAACTTCCTGTAGTCATAAAAAAGTGGGTTCCCTTCGCTTCTGGTTGTTCACTATTCTGTGAACAAAGGGTTGGGGGGGGGGGGTGTTGGGGGGGGGGGGAGATGGGGTCTGAAACTGAGAATAAAATTTGTAGTAAGCCTATTTTGTGTACTATTATTATAGTTTGAAAAGCCCACCGCACAGGAGACTATTTGACATGCGTTCAATTTAGTGTGCAGTGTTCTCACCTATGAACGAAAGTATAGTGCCCTGGGGCGCATAAGGTCTGCAGTAAAAATTGTAGATGATGAGAGGGGATAGATAGATAGATAGATAGATAGATAGATAGATAGAGAGAGAGATAGAGAGATAGATAGATAGATAGAGAGATAGAGATAGATAAACTGTTAGAGCATATCTTGCACACCAGCATCATGAAGCATCTCGAGAGACACTCGGTTTTAACACATGTACAGCATGGTTTTAGAAAACACAGGTCGTGTGAGTCCCAGCTGGTCACAACTTGCAATGATTTTGTTAATAACTTGAAAAACAACAAGCAGACTGATACCATCTTATTAGATTTCAGTAAAGCCTTCGATAAAGTGCACCATGCTAGTCTATTGACTAAATTAAACCATTATGGAGTTAGAAACAGTACTTTGAAGTGGATTAAGTCTTTCTTAGAAAACAGAACACAGATAGTCGTCGTTGACGGAAAGTCATCCAATCCTGCAGCTGTTCTCTCGGGAGTACCCCAGGGTACCGTAATGGGCCCCTTACTATTCCTAGTTTATATTAACGATATGCCAAGTAAGATCTCTCCAGGCACTAAATTACGACTGTTTGCCGATGATAGCCTTCTTTATAGAATAATAAACTCAAAAGAAGATATGGAAATCCTACAGAAAGATCTAGACAGTCTACAAAAATGGGAGAGGGACTGGTGTATGGAATTCCACCCCAATAAATGCCAAGTCCTGAGAATTTCAAATAAAAACCACAACATCACCTCAGACTACTTTATACACGACGAAAAATTGAGCGAAACATATGAGGCTAAATATTTGGGTGTAACATTGGACAGAAAACTTACATGGAGCCAACATATTAATATCACATGTAACAAAGCAAACAGCATACTAGCATTTCTGAAAAGGAACATCTCTAACTGCGATAGGAAAGTAAAAGAGAAATGCTATAACACCTTCGTGAGGCCCCCCCTAGAGTATGGCTGCAGTGTCTGGGACCCCCATTGTTGAATAAATATAGACCAACTGGAAAGGGTCCAGAGGAGAGCTGCCCGCTTTGTGACGAATGACTATAGTAGAAGTAGTAGTGTAAACAAAATGATGAGAGACCTTCAGTGGACACCATTAGAAGAGAGGAGAGCAAAAAACAAAGTAAAAATATTTTATAAGGGCAGGGAAGGAAATATCCATATCCCACTGAACCACCTCACCATTAATACCAGAGGCAACAGAAGGAATAATATAAAATATAACATCCCAAGCTCACGGGTTAACAGCCATCTTTATTCTTTTACCCTAGTGTCATCAGGATGTGGAACAACCTCCCGGCAGAAGTTAAAACACTACCGTCTGCAACGACTTTCGACAATGAATTAAAGAACATAATTATCCGTTGCAGCTACCATTGTAACTAAAGTGCGGGTTGTATTTCTGTGCACAATCTGGAAACCAAGAGATATTTATACCAGAGTTATTATATACAAAAGATTTTACACAACTAAGATATTTTTAAATGGTCTTAACATCTATGAAGGTTTTACCCTGCTTTTAGCCTCAGAGGAGCGACGTTGAGCCGCATATAGTACTGCACTTGGGGGAATCGTCTTCCAGACGTGCCAACTATGAAAGAAGAAGAAGAAGATAGATAGCGAGATAGATAGATAGATAGATAGATAGAGAGTGTAGCGTCCCACTAGTTGAACGATCGATATTTTCTCACCCCCCCCCCCCCCGCTTGGCGAGTCTCACTCGGCGACCTTCCTCCCCCCTCTCGCCAGCCAGGCCGGTATTTCTCTTTGATGTGGCTTGTTTGTTTCACTGTCGAAAATCTAGAAGGTCTGGAAGGCACTGCAGTATCCGAGATTACGCTAGGTCGACCTTGAGTGATGTAATTCTGTGACGTATCTGTGTACGATTGGGTGGCTTGTATGTGTCCCGAACGATCTAGGTCTGTCTCGTGCTTATGGGGCGGTTAAGCCGCTTCCTGAACGTTCCTGGACAGAATATATATAAGGAGGGCCAGGCGAGTAGGAGTGGTGCAAATCGTGGGTGAAAATCGTAAGGTGCAAATCGTGGGTGAAAATCGTAAGGTGCAAATCGTAGGTGTGAAAATCCAGTGGTAGTTAGAAGTGGTAGCTAGGTGTAAGTAACTTGTGGATATCAGCTCTTGTTTATAGTTATTAAACGTTAGTATTAAGTGTTCATCGGATCCTGTTATTTATTTCTACAACAGTTCGAGACTGTTTCGTTTTTGAGGGGTAGACGATCAGTTCATCTGACTCTCCCCATCATAACGTGCTGAAATTTGCATCAACTGTTACATATTGGGGGCTCGTCCGGGATCCGAATCAGATCAGAACAAATTCAACTCAGACCATCGAAGTGTTTCTAAAGTACAGTAAATTGTGTAAAGATCATCGAGGATATCCACAACATGTCAGATGCTATTGGAAGGCTTGGCCAGGAAGCAGACGCCTTGGAGCTCACTGGGAAGGAGAGACAGGATTACATCCGTGAAGGCCTAAAGGAGGAAAGAGAGAGGCAAGAGCGCATGGAGCAACTGAAGATGGAACGACAAGCTCAGGAGAAGGAGGCTCAACGACAAGCTCAGGAGAAGGAGGCTCAACGACAAGCTCAGGAGAAGGAGGCTGAACGGCAGGCTCAGCTGGAAAGGGAAAGGATGAATCACGAGCTGGAGATGGAGAGGATCCGCCATCAGCGTGGAGGCGAGTCGACGCAGGGGACCAGCGACCACGCCAGTTCCAAGAGACCCAAGCTACCTGCATTTCAGGATGGGAAGGACGACCTTGATAGCTGGCTACTTCGTTTTGAGAGGTTTGCCGAGACAGCGGACTGGCCCAGATTCACCTGGACGACATCACTGTCTGCCCTGCTGACTGGGAGAGCTCTGGAGTGCTTCTGTCGATTGCCGATCGATGAGGCCAAGGACTACGACAAAGTCAAGGAAGCTTTGCAGAAGAGGTATAACCTGTCAGAGGACGGTTACAGACTCATGTTCAGACAAGGTAAGCCTGAAGATGGAGAAGATGTCGGGATGTTTCTTACTAGGATCAAGACTTACCTAGAGAGGTGGATAAAGCTATCAAAGACGGAGAAGACCTACGAAGGAGTGAGGGACCTGTTCGTAAGAGAGCAGTTTATGGATGCTTGCCCACCAGACCTTGCGACCCATGTGAGGGAGAGGAGGCCAAAGACGATACAGGACGTCGCAGACTCGGCGGAGGCGTTCCTGGTAGCGAGGAACCGGACACTCAGCGGGAGCGCCAGACTGCAGAGCCGGCCAGTGCGACAGAGGCCCAACTGAGACAGAAGCCCACAGGTCTGCCATAGGTGCCAGAGGCCGGGACATAAGGCGACGGAGTGTCGTACCAAGATAAACGACAAAGGTGAGTTGAAATGTTACCTTTGTGGAAAGCCAGGCCACGTTCGGAGAATGTGTCCAGCCCAGAAGGATACGGGGCGAGGCAAGCCGAACAAGGCGGCGTCGGCGGCGGCCGCCGTAGTGATAGCGGCGGACGAGTCGTCGAGACAGGATGCGACGACGGCTGACACCAGCATCAACGTTCAAGCGGTAATGAAGGACGGGAAGCTCCAGTTAGCGGTGCCTGTTACGTGCGGAGGATGCAGTGACGGAAGGACCGTGGAGAAGCTGAAGTTACCAGTGATGAAGGGCTTGATTGGAAATCGAGCAGTAGACGTCCTAAGAGATACCGGCTGTGAAGGTGTAGTGGTGCGGCGATCACTGGTGGACGACGGACAGCTCACCGGTGGGAAGAAACTTATCGCGAAGATCGATAACTCCTTGTTAGCGGCGGAGGAAGCCATTATCGACGTGAGAACGCCTTACCTGACGGGCAGAGTGACGGCACTGTGTCTCCCGGAGACCATCTGCGACCTAGTAGTCGGGAACGTGGACGGAGCGAAGGACCCGTACGACCCTGATACTGAGGTGATGGTAGGAGCGGTGACCACGAGGGCCCAGGAGAAGAGGAAGGACCAGTCTACGTCGCTGAGGGTGCCGAGGGCAGAACGGCACGCGGGAGTGGATAGGAAGGAACTCATCCGACTCCAGGAAGAAGACGAAGACCTCAAGAAGTTGGGGCAGAAGAAAATTCCGACCAACAGAGGCAACAAGTCCGTACACTTCGAGAGACACGGAGGTCTACTGTACCGGATTTATAGGGACATAAGACAGGCTACGATTACAAGACAAGTGGTACTACCCGAGAAACTGAGGGAGTATGTACTGGGCGTTGCCCATGATTCTATCGTCGGAGGACATCTCGGCGTGAAGAAGACGAAGGACAGGGTGATGAGCAATTTTTACTGGCCTGGTATCGAAGGTGATGTCGCGAGATACTGCCGCTCATGCGACATCTGCCAGAGAACAGTGAACAAAGGAGCGACTCCTAAGGTGCATTTGCAGAGTATGCCAGTGGTAGACGTCCCATTTAGGAGAGTGGCCGTGGACCTGGTAGGACCTATTGACCCCCAAAGTGAAGGCGGACATCGGTATATCCTGGTATACGTAGACTACGCTACTCGTTACCCTGAAGCGACCCCCTTGAAGAAGATTGACGCGGAGACAAATATTTATAGCCGTTTGGGTGGGCCCGAGGAGATCTTATCTGATCAAGGGACTCAATTCATGTCGGACGTCATGAAGGAAACGAACAGATTACTGGGAATTCGACAGTCGACCACCACAGTCTACCACCCTATGTGCAACGGGCTGGTGGAGCGATTTAACGGCACACTGAAGAAGACATTGAGGCGACTGTGCGCGGAGCAACCTAAGCAGTGGCACCGATACATTAACCCGCTTCTCTTCGCGTATCGTGAAGTTCCCCAAGAATCGACAAAGTTCGCCCCATTCGAGTTGCTGTATGGAAGAACGGTGAGAGGACCGATGCACATCTTGCGACAGTTATGGACTAAGGATGTAGAGGAGCCGGAGACAAAGACTAGTTACCAGTACGTCATGGAACTACGCGAGCGGCTGGAGGACACGTGGAAGTTAGCGACGGAAGAGCTCTCAAAGGCACAAGGTAGACAGAAAACCTACTACGACCGGAAGGCGCGAGAGAGAAAGTTCCGCCCTGGCGACGAAGTTTTAGTACTGCTGCCGACAAACGCTAACAAGCTCCTAGTCCAGTGGAAGGGACCATACAAGGTAGTCTCGGTTGTCGGTGTCAACGACTACAGAGTCAAGATGGGTGTGAAAGAGAAGACATTGCACGCTAACCTTCTCAAGAGGTATATCCCCAGGACTACACCAGCGACGACGCAAGCAGCGGCGGCGGCAATGGAACCGGCATCTGTCGTGACCGAGATGTGTGAGATGAACGACGGCAGGAGCGACACCACACCTGGAGATGTCGACGCTATGATGGACGACGACGGTGATGGTGCTGGGACTGTGCTGGCAGAGGACGACGTGATAGACGAGAGTCAACCTGTAGAGTCAGCTGGCATGACAGTCATCGAGGACTGCGACCTGGAAGGCGACAACGGTGGATCGACGGAGGACCTTGCCGACCTAGGGAGCTGGGACCAGAAGGAAGGCTACGAAGATGTCCAATATGGAACACAACTGACGCTGGAACAACGTCAACAACTCGGCGACGTGGTGAAGGAGTATCAACGCATCTTCACCAATCTCCCCGGATGCTGCCAGTTAGGCGAACATCGCATCGACCTAACATCAGAGGTACCTGTTCGGCAACGACCATATCCGGTGCCCTATGCTATGCGCGACTCCTTGAAGGAGGAGCTCAGCACCATGGAAAGGTTGGGCATCATACGCAGGAGCTCATCAGCTTATGCTTCACCGGTTGTTGTCGTCAAGAAGAAGGATGGATCCAACCGAGTCTGCATCGACTACAGGAAGCTGAACAAGATCACTGTGTTCGACCCTCATCCGACAGCAGCCCCATCGGAAGTGTTCTAGAGTCTGTCGAGAGGAAGAATATTCTCTCGGATCGACTTGAGCAAGGGATACTGGCAAGTGCGAGTCCGGGAACAAGACATTCCCAAGACAGCGTTCGTCACCATGGGCGAACACTATGAATTCACCCGGATGCCCTTCGGGATGATGAACTCAGGAGCTACACTGAACAGGATCGTGAAGCCATTGATCCAGGAACTGAACAATGTGACAGCGTATGTGGACGACCTGCTGATCCATACAGAGACATTCGACGAGCATGTGAAGGCTCTCAAGGAATTGCTGCAGAGGATGGACCAAGCTGGATTAACTACAAGACCATCCAAGTGCCTGATTGGAACGTCTGAAGTGGACTTTGTTGGACACTCAGTGGGAAAGGGTATGATTGGCTTGTTAGAAGAAAATGTGTGTAAGGTGCGGGATGCACCCAGACCCACCACTAAAAGGGAAGTGAAAGCATTTTTAGGACTGGTAGGATATTACCAAGAATTTGTACCTAACTTTGCAGCGATTGCAGCACCACTGTCTGATTTGCTTAGAAAGGGTCAGCCCAATGTAGTTCAATGGGAGGAAGTGCAGGAGAAAGCGTACACTTCTCTGAAGAATGCCATTGTTTCCAAACCCGTGTTATGTTTGCCAGATTTTTCAAAAAAATTTGTCTTAGCAACTGATGCATCAGATCGCGGGTTGGGTGCTGCTCTTATGCAGGAATATGAGGGAAAGTTGTATCCTGTGGCATATGCCAGTCGTAAGCTATTGCCTCGTGAGATGAAATATTCAGTCTCAGAGCGAGAATGCCTAGCCATCGTTTGGGCCGTAAAGAAGTTTACTTTGTACTTATATGGTAAGGAGTTTGTGCTCCAGACTGACCATAGGTCATTAGAGTATTTGAATTCTGCCAGATTTGACAGCCCAAAGCTATTACGATGGAGTCTATTTTTACAGTCATATCGATTTAGGATTAGGTATGTCAAGGGCAAGGAAAATGTCGGCGCCGACTTCCTGAGTAGAGTGTTTTGAATAGTGCAAGTTCAGTGGGATGTATTGTAACCCAGAGTTTGCCTATTAGATAAGTTCCTGGGATGACTGTATTGTGCTGTAATGGGATATTTGACCGAGTATTGAATTATTGGCCGGCAGAGAGCCACTATGTATTAGTCATATTTTGACCTTGCATCATATTTACATTCTTTATTACCAATGGGACTTAATGTAATTTTGGAAGAATGGAACCCAAATAGGAACTGCGAGCAAGCAGTGATTTTGTATGTTGCATTGATGTAATTTACGAGTGGCCTAAGCTTAGGCAGTATCGGTATTGTTGGTTATAATTCGTTTGATTTGATATGATGAAGTTAGACCCTGATCAGTGGTCGATATGTGTGGGTATACATGCCATTGTATGTATGACTTCATGCATTTTTTTTTTAGGACAATCATTGTTATGCACAACGTTTATGGGCTATGTTTCGTGCACGAAGCATTGGTATTGGATGGCCATCGTTCACCATTGTATGATTTTTAATAGTATCATTGACCATCGTTTCACCACAGTGGTGGTAGTGTATTATGTATAATAGTAGGCCTACTGTTGACCATAGTTTTGTAATGGTGCTGCAATGATATTGTAATGAGATTGTATTAGTGTTATAAGGATACTATGGTTATTGTATTGTACTTAGGATATTGGGAAGGCACCTAGTACATTATTAGCAATGTCTATTGTAAGATTGGAGATGATAAGTATTCTATGATAGTGTAGACGCTTTATGATGTAGATAGTTGAAGAATGTTCCACTTAAATTGGGGAATTGTGTAGCGTCCCACTAGTTGAACGATCGATATTTTCTCACCCCCCCCCCCCGCTTGGCGAGTCTCACTCGGCGACCTTCCTCCCCCCTCTCGCCAGCCAGGCCCGTATTTCTCTTTGATGTGGCTTGTTTGTTTCACTGTCGAAAATCTAGAAGGTCTGGAAGGCACTGCAGTATCCGAGATTACGCTAGGTCGACCTTGAGTGATGTAATTCTGTGACGTGTCTGTGTACGATTGGGTGGCTTGTATGTGTCCCGAACGATCTAGGTCTGTCTCGTGCTCATGGGGCGGTTAAGCCGCTTCCTGAACTTTCCTGGACAGAATATATATGAGGAGGGCCAGGCGAGTAGGAGTGGTGCAAATCGTGGGTGAAAATCGTAAGGTGCAAATCGTGGGTGAAAATCGTAAGGTGCAAATCGTAGGTGTGAAAATCCAGTGGTAGTTAGAAGTGTGTCTTCCCGGCTAGCTAGGTGTAAGTAACTTGTGGATATCAGCTCTTGTTTATAGTTATTAAACGTTAGTATTAAGTGTTCATCGGATCCTGTTATTTATTTCTACAACAGTTCGAGACAGTTTCGTTTTTAAGGGGTAGACGATCAGTTCATCTGACTCTCCCCATCATAACGTGCTGAAATTTGCATCAACTGTTACAGAGAGATAGAGAGATAGATAGATAGATAGAGAGATAGATAGAGAGATAGATAGGTAGAGAGATAGAGAGATAGAGAGATAGATAGATAGATAGATAGATAGATAGATAGATAGACAGACAGACAGAGAGACAGACAGACAGACAGACAGACAGACAGACAGACAGACAGACAGACAGACAGATAGATAGATAGATAGATAGATAGATAGAATGTGACAGAAATACAGAGACAGAAAGGCAAAGAGAGAGAGAGAGAGAGATAGAAACACAAGAGGGAGAGAGAGAGAGAGAGAGAGAGAGAGAGAGAGAGAGAGAGAGAGAGAGAGAGAGAGAGAGAGAGAGAGAGAAGGAGACGAAGAAGAAGAAGAAAGGTCTGTCCCAGGCAATGCCGGGTTTCTCATTTAATTTTATTCTATAAACTGATGCTAAAAAGTGATTATGGCAAATACAGTCTTTTTCCGCAACACGGCACTGATGAGAACGGACATCCCGGGAATCCTGTACTGGTTGTTCTATTATGTACCAACTCTTCTGGGCGTTGACCTTGTCTGTCCGACTCTCAAGATTCTGATTTATCAAATGCCAAGAGTCTGACAGGCAGATAAATATTGAGACAATAGTCGAGTGCTTCTTCACGTGTCTGAGGGCATGATGCTGGCTAGGAATAGTTACCAAGTATCGATATCCTCATAATGAGTATTATTCAGATCAGCACAGACACACGCACACATACACACAGACGCACACACACACACACACGTTCCGTTCTGACCTCTCTTTAACCAGACGCGCTCGGGTCGATTTTGATCGGTCGGCTAGTTGGATGTGACGTCACGATATTGAGTATCAGTGAGGATAAAAAAACATAGGCTGGTGACGGATTATTGAATTTGAAACTCTATATCGTGACGTCACCATCCAACTAGTCGGCCGATCAAAATGGACTGTTGCCCGCCTTGGCTTAGACCCGGCACACACTAGCCAACCAGTCGGATGTCAATGAAATTCGATGTGGTGACGTCACCATCCAAGTAGTGGGTCCATGAAAATCGGCTAGTGCGTGCCAGGCCTAACAAACACCACCACCACCACCACAACAACAACAAAACAACACACACACACATATACAGCATTTAAACAACAAAAAAATTCCCTTAGTATGTTGGCATCTTTCAGAAATGATTGAACTGAAAGAAGAAAAGAAAACAGAAGTTACTTCTTTGGACTAGAATCCTCCTCTGCATTTTATAATGGCTCATTAAAAAAATGACACCGCATGTTTACCACAGTGATTAAATTTTAATTTCAACCACTTGCAATTAACTCTAATTTGTATACTTCATTATACTTCATTTTATAAAACGTTTATTTTATCAATGTAATAACTTTGCATTATCTTTTGATGTCCGTTTTTTATGATCAGATTTAAGCGTTTACATACTCTGGATTTTGCTAAATACATCTTTCTTTGCATTTCATGTCATTTAAAGTTAGTTTTACACAAAAATTAAACAAAAAAAAAACTGCGACAAAATAGTAGACATGTGAGAGGCCGAGCATTTTCAGTTAATAAATAAAAATTTCACAGATAGAATTATAACCCTCCAGTAAACTTCAATGAAACGACAGCAAAATGACTTCCTGATTACCTATATAATAGTAAATAACAATTATATATCTCTTCGTCCCGTCAAATACAAGCTCAAAGACCGTTACAGTCATTTTTCAATCAAGTTCAGTTCACCAATACAAAGAACATGCTAAACACGCGACAACAGTCAGAACAGCTGCTGTGGTTGCATTCCAGTTGTATTTTCAGGCATTTCTTGAACAGTTCAGTGTTTCGTCCCTCCGAAGGAGATCTAAGGGTAACAGACGCCAGACCTTTTGCAATATGTAATCTTAATTTATTGAAACTATTTTATGAACGGAATTCACCTGGTTAAAGACTGGAAGTTGCAACATTGGCGACCTTAGTTCTTGTTTCCACTTTTTGTACAACTGAGAAATTCGATGTTAAACATTTCCCGCTTTAGTCTTATGATAAAGAGTTAGAATAAATGGGAACTGTGAAACAGCTTGATAAGTGCCATAATGCATTTAAAACAGTTGTCAGGGTGTGCATTTGCTATACCTCTTCTACATACTAGAAAATCTCCAGTTTTTTTTTTAGAAAATGGAGATATGTAACAAAACAAAGACGAAGGTCGCGGTAAGATAATCAAAATTCAAATTGTTATTCATTTACGGGTTTCTGTGGCTTAATTTAAAAGGGCTCAAAAGTGACAAAAAAATGTTCGTATTCCCTCAGACTGTAGTCACAGTATCTAGATGTTTAGCAAAATTATCGATACCCCAACACGAAGCCTCCAGTCATCTATACTATATATATTTGTGGACTTGAGATTTTTCGTTGCAAAAGGCTTCTGAACCACTCAACACTCAGACTTCAAATTTTATATGGTGCATCAGAATATCCATTGTAAGAGTGCACAGTTTTCAATAGAAGTCTCAAATCTGTGTAGTTTTTTTAATTGGAAATTTTTTGTTTCGCCATCATTTAGATCTATTTCGAGTCATGGTTCGCCATTTTAAGGTTTCGTTATCACTAATCCGTGCGCAAATCATGCTGTTGTACGGGATGCGCAGGGTGTCAACTCACAAAGGCAGAGCAGTAAGACTTATTTAAAAACAAACAAACAAAAATTAAATAAACAAATAGGAACAGGCCAGATGAAGCAGGTCCATAATAACCGCCCAGAACTGAAACTAATATTCAAACCAATTTATCCCGGGCAGGGCCAGGGACCTCAGCTAGTTTATCATAATTACAGATATTGTTTGACAAATACATGGATCGATTTCGGAAGAAAGTACTTGGCTTGGTTGTATTGAACTGTTTAGGAAAGTAAGGCGCAGACAAGCCTATGCTATTGGCAGATAGTCTATGCAGATTCAGTCTACTCATAATTTAACCCAGGGTTCTAGATACAGTTGCCACAAAGGACAAAGATCGGTGTTCTTGTAAAGTGATTAATCTTAAATACTGATTGAGTCAAATTATGATTTTTATTATATTAAAATATAAATATAAAAAAAACAAACTTTTTATTACTAATAGTTTCGAAAACCACTGAACTGGGACTTTCTTTCTTTTATTTCGTTTTTATCATGTTTTAACTTTATTAAAAACTGCGGATGTTGTTACAAAACAAAACAGGAAGCATAGCTGTTGTTTCTGTCCACGTGACGCGTCCCAGTAATTCCCGATCAGAACCGTGATATCGATTTTCATCGTCGCTGTTCAATACCACTCTTCTTTGGTGAGAGCAATGTTTAGACATAAAGGAAGCTCATCTGTTTTGTGTGGATTTTCTTCGTTAATTATTTGTCTTTTATAGCGTGATTTCCTTGCTGTCTTCACGGCCGATGATTTTAGTGCTACAAATACGCTCTCTGGTTTTACGATGCATTGTCATACTTAGTGTAATTACGTCCTAGATTTCACCCCTTCCCTCAATCCCCCCCCCCCTCTCTCTTGTTTCTTTCTATCTCTCCCTCTGTCTGTCTTGACTTTTTCCTCTCCTTTAGGTTCCCCTACCGTTTCTTGTTTATTCTTTCCTCTCGCCCTCCTTCTATTTTGCTCCCCCCCCCTTTGCTTTCTGTTTTTCTCCCTTCCCGTCTGTCTGTCAGTCTGCCTGTCTTTCTATCTGTCTGTCTGTCGGCCTCTCTTTCTCCTCCTTCACTCAAAGAAAGTACCATACTCATGATTGCCTCGGATAAATCTCATTCACAGCCTCATTGACCCCTGTTCCTCCATTTTCATCTCAGGCTGAGAACCTCTGAACCCAATCTAATACCATCACATTTGGGTCCCTGTGTCAAGTGAGTAGCTTTCTCTGCGGAGATTATAGCTATCCAAGGTTATACGAAGTGGCCTCTAGCCACTCAATGTTTAAAGTTAAATAAGGGAGGTATTATACTAAGCCCTGAACAGCAGTCAGTTACTGGCAGACAAGAAGTGTACACCATAATTTCCTATATTTTCTCAGAAAATCCAGGAAGACCCTATAATTCTAATCCCGGTCAGACACAGTCAGCTTTTGCCATTGTTTCTTGGGTAGGCTATACATTTTGCTGGCAGCAACTAACTGTGTCTGACTGGACTCAGTATGATACCCCCTAGCTTTGTGAAGACAGTATTAAATGCTGTAACAAAAAGTAGGCGACGTTTTTTTTAATAAGAACAACAGCAGGAATATTTTATCTATTTCGGTTAACTTAGTGGAGATAGAATTGTATGGCACCATGATAAGCAGTTGAGATAAACAACAACAACAGCAGCAACAACAACAACCGCTTCAACAACAACAGCAATTTTAACAACAACAACAATTACCACCACTGCTACTACTACCACAATTGTCACTACCACTACAACAACAATAGCAATAGCAGCAGCAACAACTAAGACGATAGCAACAATAACTACTACAATAACAACAATAATAACAACAACAACGACAGCAGCAACAACAACAACATGACAATAACCATAACAGCAATATAACAACCCAACAACAAAAATAACAACACAATATTATCCCCAAGTCTTCACGCCTCCACCCTGACATCACATCCGACCCTCTGGCCTTCACCACAAGAAAAACAACTCTTCAATACTGAGAGACTACCAGAGTATTTTAAACAGTAACCCTCTTGAAGTTACTCGCTGACACAAATTTGGCATATAACTGACACAGCACGAGGGTTTGATCGAAGATTCTAGTCTTAAGATGTTCAGATTAGCGATACCTGTAATCGAGAAGAACCTAGACGTGGCATTTAGAAATTTGACAAAAATGAAAGGTCACATTTCAGTGGAAGGTCTTCGCTTCAGTTTTAAATAGAATAGTTCATCCCCTTATAATATCAAGGTTCTATCTCCACTTTCTGGCTGAACTGAGTTACACACTACACACTACTTCTACAGGCCTTCTCCATTAATTTTGTTTGTCAAAATATCAAGCCGATACGGTGTGTAATTTGTAAGTGTTACTAGAAAGAAAACAATTTATACCTCATGAGCACATGAAACGTCAATTATCACCAATTTCTCCGATGTTGACGGATGGGAGCTAGAATCTTGTCATTCTGAGGGGACAAGTTGTTCATACAGGCCCATGCGACGGCTTGAAGGTAAATACAGATGGGAACGATAGGCCCCATTTCAAACTTCTTGTGAGGTATTTTTGCTGTAATTTTGTAGTATAGCAGTAACATTGTTATCACTGAATTAAATCGTTTGTAAAAGACTTTTCTCTGATACCCTTACATAATTCTCAGCACCATTATCAACAATACAGCCACAAACACACATATACACAGTCAGACATAAACACACACACATGCACGTACACTTTCACGGACGCAAACGCACACACACACACACACACATATTCTATTTTCTTTATCTCTGACGGTCTCTGTCTCACTGTCAGTCCGTCTCTTTTTCTCTTAGTTTCTAGGTGTGTCTTTCTCTTCCCCTCTCTCTTTCTCTGTCTCTCTGTCTTTCTTTTCTCTCCTTCTCTCCTCTCTTTTTCTCTATCTGTGTCTCTCTCTTCCCCTCTCTCTTTCTGTCTGACTCTCTTTCTCTCCCTCTCCCACGCTCTCTCTCTCTGTGTCTCTCTTCCCCCCCCTCTCTCTGTCTGTCTCTCCCTCTCCCCCCCCCTCAGCCTCACAAGTACGCCTGTAACCAGAGAATGTGAGTAAAATGTCCTCAGCTTTTGAAGACAGTCTCAAGTTGAGCATTGTCTGTTTTGAAGGTGAGCTTAGCGGTCTCAAGTTCTCCGTGTCCGCTCTAATCGCTGACCGTCTTGACATTTTGTGTCTGGGAATTCCAAAGGCCAGCGCGAAACTTGAGTGTGACAAACGTTTACAATAGACATCTAAACCTGAAGACGGAAATACTCCATGAGACATTAGAAGCTATCCATGAAGTACGTACGCTTGGAAGAGAATTGGGTAGGAGGGTTTGCCCAATTCATCGCGGCCTCAGTTTTTTTTCTGAAAAAAACAACAACAACAACGAGATCTTTTAGTCTGAAGAAGAAGTATAACAAATGCACACTTTGACAATAGTTTAAAATGCGTCGTGGCATGTACCAAGCTGTTTCATAGTTCCCTATCATAATGGCTGTTGTTAGGGGACATATGACTAATTGTAACGCAGAAAAATGTAGAAAATACTGAGTAATGCCAGGGAGTATGTATAGAGGGGTTTCACTTTTGGTCGATTGGCACTGCGATAGACGGGAGGTTCCACGAAACCACCGTTAGGATGGAGTAGAAAGTAGGTCGGTAAACAATGCCCGTTTGTGCATTTGCGCAGGGCCTAAGAGCTTACAAAAGGCTCTAAATAGTTTCAATCAGCCCAAAAATATGAACAAACCACAGTAAACAGATATGCACGCTATCTTTGGTGAAGGCGGTCTCTTTCAATTCTTGTTTACCGCAGCGGCCTAGTTTCGCGATTTGGCGGAAGTGAGATCTCACTATACATACATACTCTCTGGTAATGTTCACTGCTCAGCTGTAGCCATCATATTGAAGCCGCAAATGTTTAATGTCGAATTTCTCAATTGTGCAAAAAAGAGAGTTGGGACAAACCAGAACTAAGGTCGCGATTTAACAGCTTTTATCTTTATTTCACTTCTGGGCACAGACTAATAAATTAACCAGATTGGAAACACGTTTTTTACGGAATTTCCCGAGCGGCGACTGTATAACCAACATGGCCGCCGCTCGGGAAATTCCGATTCTAGTTCTATCTGCAGTAGAAATTTCTTTTTATTTGTCAAGATTGGTTGTACATGTATTAATGTCTTGGTGCGGAACCAAACTTCCGCGTTCAGTAGGCGCGTCAAAATGGTATCATTCAAAAGTGTAGCTATGCTGAAGCGTCGGTCGCTATCTTAAACCTATTATGGCGGATGGTTCATGACTTTTCGCTGTTTTGTGACGCCACACAATGGGATCATCCAGTCTGGGTATTTTATTAGTCTGTGCTTCTGGGGCAGAGAAAGTTAAGACTCTCAAGGGCATCGTTTTCCATCGTTATCTATCTATCCCCTTCACCCACCCCTGTTTACCCAACTTCGTCACCAAATGACGTATCCATTTGAATGAAATCAATTCCGAGCAATTAAGATTGGCAATTCCCAAACCTCGCATTGATTTCTGTAGTGTAATCAGAGTCTAGCATGGAAGTGTCCTTAGGGCTAAACAGAGGTGAACGAGTGAAGCTTTCATTAAAGTAGGGTATCTATCTATCTATCTATCTATCTATCTATCTATCTATCTATCTATCTATCTATCTATCTATCTATCTATCTATCTATCTATCTATCTATCTATCTATCTATCTATCTATCTATCTATCTATCTATCTATCTATCTATCTATCTATCTATCTATCTATCTATCTATCTATCTATCTATCTATCTATCTATCTATCTGTCTGTCTGTCTGCCTGCCTGCCTGCCTGCCTGCTGCCTGCCTGCCTGCCTGCCTGCCTGCCTGCCTGCTTGCCTGCCTGTCTGCCTGCCTGTTTGTTTACTTATCTCTCTTCTCAACTTCATTTTTTTTTTCTTTTGAGCTATAATACAAAAATAAAATAATAATTTACAAATCCAGAATTTGCAAGTGTACCCACTGGATAGGCCAGCTTGGGAACCGCTGGTCTTGAGTGAACAATGCGGCTGTGTCAGCTCCCTCAATCAATTATACATTTAAGATTTCAGGCTGTTGTATATATTAATATGTTGGTAAGGTTCCATTAATTTTCTGCGCATAAGGTCAATTATCGGGAAACTGCACATATAATTTGACATAATTGTCGTGACCTCAGTTCTTGTTTGTTCTACCTCTATTTTCCTTAAGAAAGAAGAACTCCCCCCCACCCCAAACCACCAAACAAAAGAAAAAATGGAGATCTTTTAATACGTAGAAGAGATGTATAAAAAATGCACACTTGGACACTTATTTAAAATGCGCTATGGGATTAAATGCTTTATCAAACTGTTTTACGGTTCCGATTTATTCTAAATGCTTATGACAAGACTAGAGCCGCAAACATTTGACGTCAAATTTCCCAGTTTTGCAAAAAAATGGAGTTGGAACAAACAAGAACTAAGATCGAATTGTGTGTAAAGCTGTTCAGGCATGAGGTGTGGAAGGGGAGGGGGGGGGGGGGTTAGCAAGGATGAGTTCAAGTCTTCATAGACTGTTATTGAAAAGTCTATTACAATGCCAGGCCGCTGTGCACTGCACTTTTCTGATCAAACCTCGGTCAATGAGTGAATGAGTGAGTGAGTTAGTGAATGAGTGAATGAATGAATGAGTGAGTGATTGAATGAGTGAGTGAGCGGGCAAGCAGGCGGGTAGCGTAAGGAGTAAATGAGTGACTAAATGAATGAAGGAAGGGGGGGGGGAGGAAAGACAGTGGCTGAGCGGCTGAATGAATAAATGAGAGAGATAGAAGGAAGGAATGAGTGAGTCAGGAATGAATGACGGGGTAAATAAATGCAAAGGGCGCCAGAAAAGAGTGAGTAAGTGAATGAAAGGGTGAAAGAATTAATGAAGGAAGTAATTAAAAAAAACAAAAACTCCACAAAATTTGGGGGACACGGGAAGGAAATTAACAATGCATAGAACAGCCAAGCTGCAAAAATGAGGACACGAGAGACAGAAGAAAGAATTTGGGGAACGGTCAAAATTAACAAATACGTTAGTGAATGCTGATACATATCAATGTCAGAGACAAAGAGAAATGAAGTGCGAGACGTAGAAATAATTATGTCCAGAAATATGTGTAGGTTTACGCATGTGTGTGTGTTAGAGAGAGAAGAGAGAGACAGATTGAAAGAGACAGAGAAAGAAAGGGAGAGACAGAGAGAGAAAGAAAGACAGAGAGAGATAGAAGAAAAGAGAGAACGAGAGAAAAAAAGAGAGAGACAGATGGAGAGGGAGAAAGAAAGCGAGAGAACAGATAGAGGATTAAGAGAGGGAGAACGAGAGAGAGAGAGAGAGAGAGAGAGAGAGACAGAAGAGAGAAAGAAGAGAGAAGAGAGATACAGACAGAGAATGCACATACACACACACACATACAGACAGACATAGAGAGAGAAACAGAGGGAAAGAGACGGAGACAGAGTGACAGACAGAGACAGAGAGCGACGACATACATTCACATTTATTGAAGCAAAACCCTACAAAAAGCTTCTATCACCGTAGGTCTGATGAGAGAGTTCTCGAGAGAGAGCACCATTAGCTCTGTGAGAGATAACACCGTACACAAGGACACTTCCCATAAAAGAACGGTTGATTGTCTATTTTGTAGCGACTCGCATCTCGCGCCAAATGACGCGATGATCAATTATAGATCCCATCGCTGATGAAGACTGACGTAACGTAACGACTAAATGTTATTACGTCTTTCATCAATAGACGTAGTTTCGTTTCACACGAATACACGTCTTTCCTCACGATACAACACTTAGGCTTTTTTCCCACCAGATCCCGAAACTCCACGCATTAAACACGCTTCGGATGCCGGATGCCGTCAAGTTGTAAATGTTGCCGAATACAAATCGGATTTCATCTGTTTTATGTCAAGCCGAATCTTGACGTGAGCATAATTTGGCTTAAAAGGATGGACGGTTACAGGAACTCTGGAGGTTCTCAAGTTGTTTGAACGGGGACATAGGCATATTGGATTAGCAGACAGACAGACAGACAGACAGACAGATAGGTAGATAGATAGATATAATTCTTTATTTCCAATTAGTCGGTACAGTATTTCACACACGATACCCATACAGGAAACAATAGAATGGCATTGTAAATATTAATCTGTTACATGACTGAATATAACTGCTGGCTCTTGGCTTATTTTATCCATAAATAGATGGTAAAAGTGGACAATAACTAAGACTGGCGCATTTATTATTGCTTTACAATTTATGAGAGGCTGTTGCATGACATGATGGGCATCGACAGACTGTTAAACAACATGATGGACATCGTTACATTTGTCGATTGTATACTTTGCATCGTTGTCGCCAAATGCGGTTGGAGCCAATTATGGCACTAATACTGCAGAATTTGGCAAGGAATTTACATTCCGAATTATTAAGATTGACCTTCTTCAAACCAGTTGTAAACCTCTTATGGACATTTCCGAGACTGCCTATAATTAGCACAATGATTTCACAATGATACCCTATGGCGTTGATCTCTAAAGAAAATGGGTAGTACTTATCAAACTTTGATTTGTAAGCTTTATCAATATAAGCATCAAATGGTATCGATATTTCTACTAGTTTGACTGTTTTTCTTTTTCTGTCAATCACTGTTATATCTGGCCGCACTTCTCTACGATGGAAACCGATAGAGTCACTTTCAAATATAGATGGTTTGAGGGGAGTGTCTTTCAGTATGGTCTTGTTTCTGTTGAATGATCGAATCTTTCTTTCCAAAATGTCCAAGATGTTGTTGTGCCGTTGTTGGTACATAAGGTGAAATTTTGTGCAGCCATTAAGGGCGTGTGATGCTGTCTCACTTGGATGATTGCAGAGTTTGCACGACTTCGTGTAGGTGTTGGGGTAATACAGGTGTAACAAACTTTCAACTTCGAGGATTTGGAGACGACCACCAGAGACAGAGATAGATAGATAGATAGATAGATAGATAGAAAGATAGATAGATAGATAGATAAATAGATAGAAGATAGATAGATAGATAGATAGATAGATAGATAGATAGATAGATAGATAGATAGATAGATAGATAGATAGATAGATAGATAGATAGATAGATAGATAGATAGATAGATAGATAGATAGATAGATAGATAGATAGATAGATAGATAGATAAACTCTGTCTATTCATATCAAAAGTAAGATTACTGCCTAAACAGATTTCCCCCGTCTCTGAAAATTTACCTCAAAATCTCAACAAAACAACGCCTAAGGTGAAACTATTGTTAAGATACTTCATCATTATTTGAGCACTACAAAGTCACCGTAAACATTGTCCCCCACCCCCGCCTCCACCCCCTTTTATTTTTCCAGCCATAACTTAAGACTGGTATTGATTTTACTCGTTAAGCGAACAACGCCCAGTAATCCATCATTTCAAACACGCCACATAGTCAATGCCATATTTTTTAACACTTTTCTAAGTTAGCAGTATCTTTGCTTACCTAACAAATGCTTAAACTTTTTCTTAGAAATGATCATTAAAAATAGACATAGAAAATAATGGAAAATCATCCCATTGGTTAAACAGACTTACTACAAATGAAATGAAGTACAATGAAGCATACTGTGGACTTAGGTCTTGTTGGTTCCAACTCCACTTTTTGCACAACTGGGAAATTCCACGTTAAACGTTTGCGGCGTTAATGTTATGATAAGGAGTGAGAGTAAATGGGAACAGTGAAACAGCTTGACAAATGCCACAACGCATTTTAAACAAGTGTTATACATTAGGGTTAATTCCAGCTGTAAAGCCTGAAATCCAATTATTGTGGTAAAGATCCCGCAAGTATAATTTCAACATCAGTTTGATATTTATTTAGCGCTTTAAAAGTAGCTTTTAAATGTTTGATGGAGTTTGCACAAGGTTCATCTTGGTGCCCAAGAGGGTTAAGACACTTTCAAGATTGAAACAACAAACATTTCTAGTGTTGAAATTGCTCCAGGGTAGATCAAGACTTCAGTAGCTAAGGATGGAAGAATTTGTGAAAACTTCGAAATAAATTCAAACTCAGCCTCTCATTTCCTTTTATCATTGCCTTATTAAAAACTTCAGGAAATATTACACTGGTTAAGTAGTTCACAAATTAACCCTTCGGGGGCTATCCATAAAGTGCATACTCTCAGATTGGGTGTGTGTGTGGAGGGGCGGGGAGGGGGAGGGGGTCACAGTTTACGGAAAGCCTGAGTGAGGTATCAGTGTTGGGTAGCCTATTAGCCGATTTTGATCGGCTCTGTAGTTGGAAGGTGACGTCTCAACCATTGAGCTTTTAGTGACATCCAATCCAAGATTTAGTATATTTTTAGTAGAACCAACTATAAAAGTACTTGGCTCGTGCACGAAATTTCACTGAAACTGTCATGATGGCATCATCCAACTCGTTAGGTATTGCGCACCTGTGCTAAATTTAGACTCCACATAACTTATTTCGAGGCGAAAGCTCGAGAACATTCCAAAACCATTAGGAAAAGAAAACAAGTACAGCGACTATTTGTTTGCTTTTCTGGAGTGAAAACATGGATTTTTCTTTCATTCATAGTCTCCCCCCCCCCCCTTCTTGTTCTTAAAGGTCGTGATTAATCTGCTTTGAGTTGAATCAATAACATTTTATTCTACTGAGCGTTGGAAATAGTTGCACCATGGTCTTCTGAAGGTTTCTGTCCGATGAGCGCTGTTTCTGTAGTTTGTCTAAGGATGGACGGGTTTAATATTGTTGATGTTGTTTTTGTTGTTATTGTTATTGTTGTTGTTGCTGTTTAAGGAGTGGTTTAATAAAACATTACTGCTACTTCATTGGATATGGTAAAACCAAATAGTTTATATTTCAATAAATTTTTAATGACATCAGTGTTCATTCTGAAGTGTGTCCTTTTAGAATGAGGGGATCAGCACGGATTTTCTGGGATTCTGTCCTTTGGATTGATTTGAACCTGTGCATGGGCTCATGCGTGCCTGTTTTTGACTAGCGTGTTTTTTTGTTTTTCTCGAAAAGTATTATTTCTCTAATTATTTCACTTACATGGGAACACTTACAATAAAAATCGAAGGAGAGATTTTTTAGAAAAGACTTGCTGTTTCACTGAATGAGAAAGACGCAAAGTAAAAGCTCAGAAAAAACATATCACAGGGACAGACTTTTAGCTTCTCCATCTTTTTATCTCCCCACGAGTCCTTTATGATGCAGATTGTTGACTTTTAGGGGTGCTACAGTTTGTTCTTACAAGTTTAAGTAGTATTAAAAACAGAAAAATATTTGGATGACGGCTTGAAAACTGCTGGTTAGAAGTGGCCGGCCTGGAAGGCTTGTGAATTATATTTTATATGAATCCATTGTGTTCTTTATCTGTGACTATCGTCAAAGCGCCCAATGAGTAAAATTAAAATTACAGTAAACCTTGAGAATCATTTACACGAATCCACTTTGTATGGCGATTTTGCCTCAGTATAAAAATTGTACAAATATTGGCTGAATCTGTAAAGCGTTTTTGCTCGATTTACATTATGCGCCTCTAGCTCTAAGCATGTGTTTATTTTGCCTAAATAATTTATCCATGACTGCATAAAACTATTCATCTTTGCCCACCCTTACATTTCCCCGAGGCTGTGTTTTTCCTATTACGATCAATATCGTGTAAGTTCAGTGTGCTAGACTTTTCTCTCATACTAACAGCTCTCCCTCGTCTATTAATTTTTTAATTTTCCCTCATTGTCTTGACTTGGTGGAAAGAGTATCAAAGGAATATTCATATACCTCCAGTAATGAAGTTCATTATGCAAAGCCAAGCCCGTGTAAAACTGGTAATCTAAGGGCTGGAAATGTAGGCCTTCAGTTTCAAAGTGTTCATTAAGTATCCTTAGGTAGATTTTAAATGCGTTTTTCTCTAAAGTGACTTTTTCTACCTTTGCCAACCTGAAATAGTCATAACTTGGTAAAGCTTCAACATTTTCACATGAACTAAAATGCATTCTTCTCAGGACAGTTTGTACTTTCACAGTACATCCTTAACTCAGTTTTGAAAAAAACCCAACAAAAAAGCACTGGCACTGTGGGCCATTTCCCTAGAGCGACCCACATTAATTATTTAGTTGACTGCCATACATCACATTGAAGTGTGGAAGGGAATAATTGTTAGGTTATATAATTATAACAACTTTTTCACATCAAGACGAGTGTTCGCGTAAGAGCGCACTTGCGATCTGCTGTCGTATAGCAGTCGCGTCTTAGTTTCCTATTCTCACTGACTCTGCAATATGCCCGTGTCACGCATGTGTGCGGATCTCCATTCATTCCAGTTGATTAGATTAGGGAAAACAAAAAAAATGCGTTCGACGAGATTGCATGGGACCAAAGTCGCGTATGTGCACGTACTCGGAGGGGGGTAAGTAGATCGAGCTAAACCGCACGTACAGGCTGAGCCAATTGTGTGCACACTGAGCCAAAAATCTGTATAGAGATTGACCCAAAGTGGATATGATTTTAGATAGCTAAGTGTTTTTCGTATGTGCGAGGCCCTTAGATTTGTATAGTTCGGAAAAACGGTCATCTCAGAAGGCTGGATCCGCCTCTGCCACTACGGCTACCAAGTACCCCTCCTCCCCTCCACTCCCCCAAACATACATACACACACACACACACACAAACACACAAGAGACGGATATTGTTTTATTGAATTGGGAGCGACACACCCAGCTTGAAAGGATACCCAGAAATAGAGACATTCATTCTCAATTTACTTCTATTGTTCAGGGCGTTTGCTGAACCCGCCAATTGACCGATTGGAGTCCTGGCCAAATTAGTGGGCCGCACGTGGAGGCTATAAATAGGCTCTCGCGAAAAAAACACAACAACATGATAATGATGCAGATAATAATAATATATTGAAAAAAAAATGAAACATGCCGACAATCTCGTAAATTAAGTTATTGTTTTGTCGGGGTGGAGAGACTGGTGTAAACAGATGTGTGTGGGTAGGACAGCAGAGGATACGAGTGTGTTATGGCAATAACTGTTATGTGAAGTTATGACGGGCATTAGCCGATTTTGATCGGTGACTAGTTGGATGGTGACATCATGAGTGTAAGAGGTCTTGTCCACAGCATCCGCTCCGCTCCGCTGTTGTTACGGAAAATGACGTATAAAAGTAAAACTCTCTTGGCCTCTGTAGCGGTGAGGAACGGAGCGGAACGGATGCTGTGGACAAGTATACAGAAGCAGAGAGTGTTTTAGTTTTTCATACGTCTTTTTCCGTAAAAATAGCGGAGCGAAGCGGATGCTGCTAGTCGATTGGTGCTGTTACATTGAAACTCAGTATCGTGACATATCCAAAACAAAAACAAAACCGACTTGTCTGACTGGTGTTTTGCTATAGTTGATGTTTTTGTTTTTGTTTTTGTTTTTGCCATTAATGACATAACTTCCTTGGGAATGACTTCCGCACGTCCAGACTATCTAGCCAAAATGCCCTAGACCTATTCCTAACACTGTCTAACCCAACTCTCTCTTTTTTTTTCTCTTCCTCTCAATCTCTCTCTCTCTCTTTCACTCTCTCCCCCTCCCCCCCCCACCACCCCCAACCCGCAATGTGTGGCCGAAATCGCCAACTATCAATAAAGCATGTTTAAACTGTGTGGTTTTTATGCAATATCCGACGAAAGCACTGACGACTGCTGATCCTTGCAAGAATTATTTTCTGACCTGGACCCACAGCGTGTCTTGTCCTTTCTCAAAATGGCTAAGATCTAGAACTTGATTTCACGATTTTTATACACAATTACATAATTCTCCTCAGATGTATACAAAACAATCTTTGAGAATTTACCAATCTAATCAAATTTATCCATATCATCCCCCCAAAGCAACAACAAGTTTATTATTCATTATTAAATATATTATTATTAATAAATATTCAAATATTATTTGAGTTATGAGTTGAGAACTGTTGTGAGTTGTGAACTGCGCCTAACAGGCTGCGTTACAATTTGCTCTGAGATAGAGAAAGGTAGAGAGAGAGAGTGAGCGAGACAGGGAGAGAGAAAGAAGCAGTGTAGTGTGTTGAGCGCTTTGCAGGCGATCCATTCTGCTCTGTGGCTGACATGTTGCTTCTGTAAAGCGCATAGAACATTTTAAATGGATATGTGCTATATAAATGCCATTCATTATTATACAGAACTATTTAATTCTATTTGTGAAGTTAAAATTGAAGACGCTCTGAATACCAAAATATAAATAAAGTACCCAAATAAACCGCGAAAGGTGCAAAGTGGCCGTTATCGTGCCGACGAGATATAAGACCCAAACTCAAACTCTCGGTCTCTGACTCGCCCTCTCTCTGTTTCCCTCTGTCTTCCTTCCTCTCTCTGTCTATCAGTTGCCACTGCCACTCCGATTCACATTGGGATCTGTACGTGAAAGTTACATTACTGATGGGTGAACTGAGAAGCACAGAAGTAACAGCGCTGACGTGCGTATTTTGCACTTTACTGGGGTTAATGAACCAGCTCAAAATAAAACATGAATGAAATGAAAGGAACTGAACCGAAGCAAAATAAACCCTTCAATTAATGAGGAGAATAATAAGCCTTGACGCTCACCAGCCGGTTTTGATGGGTCCACTGGTTGAATGTCGACGTCAAGTCATTGAGTTACTCCTCAGAGAGTATGTATGTATAGAGAGGTTTCACTATTGGTCGATTGGCACTGCGAGACACGGGAAGCTCCTCGAAACCACTGTTAGCATGAAGCAGAAAATTGGTCCCTGCGGTAAACAATACCCGTTTGTGCATTTCCACGGGGCGTAAGAATATACAAACGGCTCGAAATCGTTTCAATCGGCCCAGAAATATGAACAAACCACAGAAAACAGATATACACACTATCTTTGGTGAAGGCGGTCTCTTTCAATTTTTGTTTACCGCAGCAACCTAGTTTCGCGATTTGGCGGAAGTGAGATCTCTCTATAAATACATGTACATACTCTCTGGTTACAATGAGACCTCGCACACCAGCCAATTAACTGGATCGGACGATTAGGCGAATGGTGACTTCACGACAATAAGTTTCAACGAGCTCTTGCCCACTACCTAACTAGTTCGACCTCATTGAAACTCATTGTCTTTACGTCACCACCCAACCAGTCGGCCATTCAAAATCAATCAGTACACTCTCAGGCTAATTTTGGTTGTCACAAGAGTATTAGAGTATTCATCACTGCCCAAACTGCATTCAGAAAGCTTGTAAAATGTCATTTCCAACAGAAGATCATCCTTTACTTAAAAAAACCTACATTTAGATGTCACAGATCCAATGCCATTGTTAGACAACACTTGTCGTGATTCCTAATTATTTATTCATTATTTCTCCTTTTAGTTTGTGTCACAGTAGACTACATTTCGTTTCCCCGTGCATCGGCTTCCATCAATTCAGGTCAATTGTGGCGCCCCAAGGCGTGTGGCATATTGAATGTCTCTGCAAAACTGTGGCGATTTGAACGAATGCCTGAAAAGTCAAAATGTGTCCAATTTCTTGAGCTGGTTGTTTTTATTTATTCAAGAGGTGATATCTTCAGGTCTATGGAGGCAGTTATTATTGTCACAGAAAACATCTGTCTATCTGTCTATCTGACTATCTGTCTGTCTGTCTGTCTGTCTGTCTGTCTGTCTGTCTGTCTGCCTGCCTGCCTGCCTGCCTGCCTGCCTGCCTGTCTGTCTGTCTGTCTGTCTGTCTGTCTGCTCTGGCCCCTTGCACCCCCCCACCCACCCACAGCCGCTCCTAAAGTCGCGTCCTTGCAATATCTCTATAGTATAACCCATATGGAACTCCCCACTTATAAATTTTAATGTTCTAGTTTTTAAAAAATGGGGTATTTCAAAAGGTTGATTGTTTTATGCGTGTGTGTACAGTGCAACATTAGTTCTAGTTTGTTCCAACTCCACTTTTTGCACAACTGAAAAATTCGACCTTAAACGTTTGCGCCTTTAGTATTAAGATAACAGTTAGAATAAGTCGGGACGGTGAAACAGCTTGATAATTGCCGAGACGCATTTTAAATTAGTGCCATGTACCTTTTCTACATTTTACTAAAAGATCTCCAGTTTCTCAGAGAATAGAGATAGAACAAACAAGAACTAAGGTCGCGATATATCTTAACATTCGCTGCTTCGACTCTCTTCAGAACGTCTCATTCCATTTTCCATGATGACCTTAGCACCTAATTTTACTGACAGAAAAGCCAAACCATCCATAATCATCCACGGCTTATTTTCGTTTGGCAGACAACATAATTGACGGGAAAAAATCTGGGATGAGGAAATGAGATAACACAGTACAAAGGAATTTTGTCCAGGTTTGTCCAGTTTTATCGTCAGTGTCACCTTGTAGTGACTTGGCGTAATTCATCTTGCTTATGTAGTAAGCTTACAGAAATTGGTTGTGATTACGAACTCGGAAGACCAGCGGCAAAATCGATGATTGCTTGTTGACGAGAGTCACCCGTTGATGATAATAGTGATGGCGGTGATTGCGTGGCGTTCAGGGAGTGTCTTATTATTGATTGTTTCATCTGGCGGGGCCTCATCATGAGATAATGTTATATGGACTACCAGTAACTGTGATCTACTGATACACAATTCTACACGTGTCCGTTTTACACATGCATTGTTCTGTGCAGGAGTTGCATTTCTATTAATAATTGTTTGCCTACTCAAACGTGGATGTTTCCCCTATTAAGTACCAACACATTCCACTAAAAAGAATGTTATTATTGGAGGCGACCACCATCACTGTATTATAATTGCGTGAAAATAGACACTCAATATTATATCATGGGTATTGTTATTGTTGTCATTAATGTCTCTTCAAGCATGTTTCTTTTTCTGTATGTAAGTGCGAGCTGATAAACCGGCACCGAGAAATCCGAGACCGCCACAAAACCAAGAAACAAGCCCATTTTTCTTTCCCTTTTACCCGAGTTCATTTTTAAAACATATAGAGTTTCCGATGGAGGAATGAAACTGTTGGTACATAATCGTATCATGTTGAACAAGAACACTTTCCAACATTATGCAGTACCTTTTAGGGCTCTTTCACACACATCAACTTTTCGCCGTCCGCCGTGGACGGCACGGCGCCGTGCATTGAAATAACCACTACAGTCTATGGGCACTTACATACACATCGACCACGGCATCTCGCCGTGTACGACCGCCGTGGATAGGACGGCGCATATTTCATTCCGACGCGACGCCGTGCCGTCTACGGCGTTGAAATATACATTGGAGTCTATGAGTGTGTTCATACTTGTCGACTTCCCGCCGTCGCCGTCGAAGTTCCCGCACACACACTTCCTAACTAAACGTGTGATTTCAGCACTTTTCCTACCATGAAGGACATAAACACAACTTCTGATCACATTTGTCGCGATGTGGGTTAGATGGGGATAATTCGACTGACACTCTTTCGAGGTCCGCTCCCACAATCGACGAACACACAAAAAAAATACTTGCACTCTAAAAAACTAAATAAATCAATTGCTTTGATTTTTTAGCAGAACTGTAGGGCAGTTTAATTACAGGAATTAATGTAACAAATATAATTATAAATATAAATATCAATTCAAAGGCAACTGAATCTAACTAATGAAACTACAGCTTTCTATAAAGACTAACTTATTCACTCTAACTACTTGCAGGTCATATGAGTTAGATGCCAGATAGAATCCGCGCACGTGGCGACGGATATAACAGTTTAAATTCTATTAATTCAATGAGACATGTTATGATATGGACATTTCCTCTAGACACGCCATGGAGAATGCTTGTACAACCATGCGTTGTCTGGCGGTAGCTCTGAAACTGTCTTCAAAAGTAAGTAGAACGGTTCACTTTCATCATTACAAATTAGTATGGACTCTCACCATGCGGCCCTCACTGGGAGTGAGAGCGCTGGATGTAAACGCTGTGGGTTCATATCAAACCAAGTAGCTTAGGCTCTGGAGCTTTGAAACATCACGCTCCTCACAATATGGACTGCTCAACTGCGTCTCTATGTCTCTCATCTGGCTGAGGACTATCGCCGTCCACTTCGTAAATGGATTGTCTACATGTGGCATCTATCTAAGCTCTGCACGGGTTTAAATACTAAAGCTATGTCTCGACCTTCCGTCCAGATTCATACATTTGATTGGTGCAGTCGCTGGAGCTCAGCCTGCAATATTAATTTATGCTTGTCACGGCCTTGCGCCAAATCAAGGTCACTTTTACCTAGACTATTTAAAATGCGAAACATTAACTACTAAAATCTTCAAACCCTGTGCTTTCTACTCTTATGCACGAATTTCCGAACGCCAACTAAGCGTCTAAATAAACTACCTTTACTCGCCCCTCATCTATGTTAATCAAAATCACGGGGTCGAGAACTGCTCTGTCATTCCTAGCTATACATTTATTCTGTCTCGCCCCTCCTTCTCTCCATCTATCAGAAAAAAGGTGTTTCAAAACAAACTGTTCACGAGAACAGCTCAAGGACAAATTACGCTGGTTATAATCAACAAGATCTTAAAAATTAACTCACTGACGTCGTGACCTAGCACGGCATTTATGATCCTAATGTGATCATGACAACATTAGTACATGACAGACCTGTTCTTTGGGACAAAAGTCTGGAAATTTACAAATAAAGCCAATGTGAGACTTCGCACATTTAGAGGGTGAATCCATTGAGTTCTTCGGCATCGTTTTTTTTTTTTTTTCAGATACAGATAATCTAAGTACGCCAGTTCCATACGACTGGCCATAATGATAAACTAAACCCAATTGATGAGCTAAAGCCAAATGATAAGTAACGCCGTCCATAACACGGCTAAAAATAAGTCGATATGTGTGAACGAAGACGCCGTGTCGATCACGGAGCGCCGTGCACGGCGGTCGGCGTTTGGTCGATGTGTGTGAAAGAGGCCTCACAACTCACGTTTTTCTTTAGTCTAACATTCTTAGTTGGCTGTTGTTATAAGTACGTATGCACCCCGATCGTTTTGCGCTCGGGTATGCATACTACCCCTGACCCTGTTCTTTTTCTCAACCCTAAATCTGATCAAATCCATTGCCCTTGCAACCCCCCCCCCCCCCAAAGGAAGAAAACAAAAAGAAAATCTGAAAGAATAATTAATTAATAAAGCAAGACCGTTGTTTGGACTGTGTTTGGAGAAACTCTCTAGCTCTGGAGTCACAAAAGGCTTTAAAATATGCAGCCCTAGATAAAAACAAACTTGGGGGACGTACGTGTTTGTAAAAAACATTTTTCCTTAGTTTTTCCACTCCGTGTTTTGCGAAAAAAAAAAAAGTTCCCTTTTCCGGTGCCGTCGTTCGGTAGTTTGGCGGCGCTTTTCGGTGTAGCTTTAAATTGCTGTGGTGTTAAATTTGTGGGAATCCAGATGCCCAGGATATAATATTTTTGTAAGCCCGGGCGTAGGCTGGGCTATTATGTTTGTCTTTTGTAACTGTCAACTTTCCACCACACAGCTTTGGCCTAGATTAATGTTTCTCATGGCGGGGCGTGGGACTTAAGAATGGGAGGCAGGGATTTCTCCTAGAAACCTAAATTTCACAGTGTAATTTAACTTAACTGTATAGATAAATTGTTGTTTGCTTATGTCGTGGTTGGTGGTTTCCTTGTTTATCTCGGATTAAAACATCGAACTTAACAGACACAGTACTCGAATGGTCTGTCACGAGTGGAGTGAGTGCAATTAAGGGGATTGCTACAGAGCGGGTGTAGAGTAAGAATGACTCACAGTAGACAGCAAGTTAAGCGTGCTGTTGTGAGTAGTGGGAGGGGGTCTGAATGAGGCGAAAGCGCTGTATAACTATCACTGCAAGTTAGAAGGTCCTAGGGATCGGACCTGTGAATAAAAGCCCATCGGGCGGACATAAAGGGAAGCAGTCGAGAAGACTAGTGAGAGTCTTTCCAGTTATGACTGGTATGTAGAACGTTGATTGATTATTATGATTGATGTATTATATTATATTCGTCTATTACCATGATGTGAATAAGTATATGTGAGGAATGTGGAAGTCCTTGATATTGGATATAGCCAGGTGCGCCATGAGCGATAGATGAAAGTGAGTTCATGGATTTGTAGCGCGAGTGAGTAGTGTGTACTCCGATGGAGGTGTGTTACCGTAAGATGTGTGGTGAGTGAAAGGTGAACTAGTGTGTGTACGTTTCATGGATTGTAAGGAGAGGTGGAGTGAATAGAAATGGTAGGATATTATACCAATGTAATGTTATTCTTGTAGGTGTCGGGGACGGGCCGCAGAGCCACCTCGATGAGCACAGGAGATAGGCCAGCATAGGGCCGGAGGCCGCACATAGGCCAGAAGTGAGGCTGTCAGTGCAGGACAGTAGAGGCACATAAAGTCGTGGCAGTCAGGCCACGGACAGGGACGTAGATATGAGAGTGAATGAGATACTATATTGTTGCCATGTGGATGGCTATCGAAATAATAATGTGTTATTGCCCTGCTGAGGTGCTAGGGGAGTGTTAAGGTGTATGACAATAGGAAGGTGATATTGAGAGACTGCGGTGCCAGTAACTTATTAATGGGCTATTAAGACCCTGAGGGGAGAGGCTGAGGCCGAAGTGCCTTTAGGAGTAACTACCGGATTGTGGATCCGAGGGAGAGTGTGTGTGAGAATAAGGCCGTTGTACGGCAGTGCATTTCAATAATATAATGTATGTAATTGCGCTTATATATGGCCTTTAGCGTCTTTACAGACGGTCTTAGCAGCTAGAATATTCACTTTCACTTTGACTGACAGCTTCTCTCGTGGCTTATTCTACCAATGTTTGACCCGAGAGTGCGATGGCAGTGATTGCAGGTCAGTCTTTTGGGTTCACTTTGGCGAGTGTTTTCATTCCGCCTCTGTCGTTTTGTCAGGTATGTTTCTTTTGCCTTCAAGTCTATTGCGAGCGTGCCACTGCGCAATTTTTGTCTCCATCTGCTTCGATCATTTGCAAGGTTCTCCCATTCATTGGGGTCGATGTTGAATGCTTTCATCGTGACCTTGCAAGTGTCTTTGAATCGCAGATGTGGCCTACCTCTGGGTCGGTTGCCAGTAGCAAGTTCCCCGTAGAGAATTTGTCTGGGGATGCGATCATTTTCCATACGGTGGAGATGTCCAAGCCACCGCAGTCTTTTTTTGCCTAGGAGAGCCTGAGTTGATGGAATGTTGGCTCGGCTCAGAACTTCGATATTTGAGATCCTGTCTTGCCACTTGATCTTGAGAATTTTGCGTAGGCAGCGCAGGTGGAAGGAGTTGAGGGATCTTTCATGTTTGGAGTAGGTGGTCCATGTCTCTGAGCCATACAGCAGGGTGCTTAGGACGCAAGTTTGGTACACGAGTACCTTTGTTTTGATGGTCAGCTTGCTATTGTTCCACACCCTTTTTGAGAGTTTGCCAAAAGCTGTGGCCGCCTTTCCTATTCTGGCATTTATTTCAGTTGTTATGTCTGTGCTACCACTGATGGTTGAGCCTAGGTAGCAGAATTTTCCCACTTGCTCCAGAGGAGAGCCATTCAGCATGATTGGGTTGGGGTTTCTCAAGCCTTGTGTCAAAACTACAGTTTTTGAGACACTGATCTTTAGCATAAATTTGTCACAGGCTTTGGCAAGGCCATTGATGAGAGCCTGGAGCGTGGTTTCATCGTGGGCCACGATTGCAGCATCATCTGCGAAGAGGAGCTCTTGTAACATAATATGCTCTGTACGAGATTTTGCTTTTAGTCTGGCAACATTAAAAATGGAGCCGTCCACTCTGGTGTTAATAAGTACTCCACCTGAACATTGACCAAAGGCATTCTTGAGTAGGGCTGCAAAATATATACCAAATAAGGTAGGAGCAAGAACACATCCCTGCTTCACACCGCTGTTTACAGCAAATGAATTGGATGTGCAGCCCTCAAAGTTGACACATGCCCTCATGTCAGTGTGGAAGGATGCAATAAGTTTTAGCAATGTTGGTGGACAGCCTATGGATTTAAGGACTGCATACAGCCCAGATCGGCTTACGGTGTCGAAAGCCTTTGTTAGGTCCACAAAGCATGTTATAAGCGGCCTGTTTTGTTCTTTACATTTTTCTTGGATTTGCCGAAGTGCAAATATCATGTCAATAGTTGATCGTTTGCTTCGAAAGCCACATTGTGTTTCTGGTAAGACTTTTTCCGCCAGTTGTTGAAGGCGGCAGAGGATGACGCGAGCAAAAGCCTTTCCAGTAATGCTGAGGAGGGATATGCCTCGATAGTTGTTGCAGTCGCCTTTGTCTCCTTTGTTCTTGTAAAGTGTGACAATTTTGGCGTCTCTCATATCATGTGGTATCACGCCTTCTTTCCAACACTGCAGTAACAGATTATACAGGTGTGGTAATAATGGGCCTTTTAGGTCTTTTAATACCTCTGCAGGAATGTTGTCACTTCCTGTGGCTTTTCCAGCAGACAGGTGGTCGATTGCATTGGAAAGCTCGACTAAGGAAGGTTCAGCGTCAAGTTCGGCCATTATTGGCAGTTTTTGGAGGTGTTCCTCAAAATCTGGTGGAATATTTTTCTCAGTTGAATACAACAGAGAGTAATGCTCTACCCACCTATTCAGTTGTTCATTTTTATCTGTGATGGGTTCACCATTTACAGACTTAAGTGGGGCGCTTTTGGTGATGATTGGCCCAAGAGCTACTTTCATCTGACTAAAGGCGGTTTTCATATCTCCCTTTTCATTTGCCTCTTGTATGCTGTTACACAAGTCTGTCCAGTATTTGTTGGCGCAACGTCTTACCTCCAGCTGAAGTTTAGCTTTTGCATTTTTCAAACAAGTTTTTGTACTCTGATTGCAATTTTTGTTATACTCATTGAAAGCAGATTTCTTTTGCTCAATGAGAGGTAGGAGAATTTCGCTGTTCTGGGCTACCCAGTCGTTGTTTGAAACTTTATGCTGTCCAAAAGACTTGATGGCACAGTCATGAATTTTTGAACTGAGAGTGTTCCATGTTTCATCTACCGAGTCACATTGGGTGACATTATCCATGCTTTCAGCAAATAACTTTTCAAATGACTTTCTATTTGATTCATCTCTGATTGCTGTTACATTGATCTTAGGGATTGAAGGGGCTTTTGATCTGTATATTTTCTTGGCCGAAATTTTGATTTTGCTGACTACCAGTGCATGGTCGGTGTCACAGTCAGCACTGTGGAGGGAACGAGTTATTTTTATACAGCCCAAACTCTTCCTCCTTGAGAGAATAAGATCTAATTGATGCCAATGGCCAGACCTGGGATGGCGCCATGATGTTCTTTGGCATCTCTTAAGGTCAAAGTACGTGTTTGTAACACATAATGAGTTTACGGAGCATAGCTCCAGAAGGCGCTGCCCGTTTTCGTTGATGTTGCCAATGCCGAAGTGCCCAATGCACTTTGGCCATGCGGAGTGATCTGCTCCCACTCGAGCGTTAAAGTCACCCAGAATTAGCAGGCCTTCGGTGAGAGGGATGTTGTGGAGAGTCCTCTGCAATGCCTCGTAGAAAATGTCTTTGGTTTCGTCAGAGGAGGTAAGTGTTGGGGCATAGACACAGATAATGTTGGTAAAACCAGACCGGGTGTTCAGTCTGAGTGTCATGATGCGTTCTGACACTCCAATTGGAGTTGCGATCGAATTGATAAGGGAGTTTTTTACGGCGAAGCCCACGCCGTGGATTCTCGGCTGTTCGCTGCTAAGGCCCTGCCAGAAGAAGGTGTAGTTTTCTTCTTTGACTGACCCGGAGTCGGGAAGTCGAGTTTCTTGAAGGGCAGCGATGTCGATGTTTAGTAGCTGAAGTTCTCGATCAATAATTTGGGATTTCCTGATGGAGTCAATATTAGTGAGATCTTGCTGTTGCAAGCCTGGGCGCATTGTTCTGACGTTCCAGGTACCAAGTTTTAGTATTTTTCTGTTTTTGCCAGGTGCACACTTTACGTCAGCTTTTTGACTTTTGGTCTAGCTCCAACCACCTTATGAAGCAGGCTGACGTGGCGGAACAACACCCAACTGCCTGGGGGCTGCCCAGGTTACGGCGGGCGGTAGTTGATCAATGCAGCTGAAAAGCCGCTCCCACCGACAGAGGGGACCCCTGGCGCTCATCCGTACGCCAAATGGATTGAGCTTATCACCGGTAACTGCCACCTCCCGTGTTGTGCCCATCCGTAACGGATGGCTGGAGTGTCCTCTCCAAATCGGAAATGGGTGGGCTTATAGAGGAGAGACAGACGCTTGCCAAGCCCGAGCAAACGCCTCCTCGTTTTGCTGCCTTGCCTGGGCTATTTTTAAGAGATGGTGCTTTGCCCAGAGGCACCACCCCTCTCTCTGCCATTCTAGTTAAACCCAAGGGAGAGACCAGGTCAATACATTTGGAACTAGTCCGGCTGCAGGAGATGCTGGAAGCCAGTTTGATGCAGTTCTCCCTGACAACCACCTTCGGGTCTCCACTCCTGATTTTCTGTCTGGGTTTACTCCCATAGCCTT
Source organism: Onchidella celtica (assembly GCA_963931925.1). Lineage (NCBI taxonomy): Eukaryota > Metazoa > Mollusca > Gastropoda > Systellommatophora > Onchidiidae > Onchidella > Onchidella celtica. Next base: position 34,861,405 of record OZ007583.1, on the reverse strand, counting down.
TGCTATCATAGCAACACACAAGGCAGTGTGGTATTTGTATTCAGGGTTACCTTCCCCTAGTCTTCCTCTCTCCCGAGATGACCCACAAGACAGTGGGGGTGACAGTAGCAGGCTGTATTGTGTACTGTCATACAATAGCAGTAATTGCGCTATTATATGTATAATTATGTTTAATAAATGTGTGAGTCTGATGGGTTGTTCTGTTAAGTGTTAAACTTGTTGTTCGTGATTGTTGTCCTGTCATACTTATTACATCTCCCAGTCTGGGATTTGTGACATGGTCATGAACGGAACTAACCGGTTACACAAGTTCTTGGTCGCTCGATACAAGCACTACCAATAATAGTATATTTCAAAAGTCTTTTATATAATATTACACTGTGTCTGATCATCGCGGGGTGCACGCTGTTATTTATTTATTTATTTTTAAAATTGAAGTGGGATGTGGGATAAAAAAAAAGCTTGAGAAAAACTGGCCTGTATAGTCCTCAGAAGCTTTACTGACTACTCCTGGTGCCCCCCCCCCCCCCCCCCCCACCGAATTCCGTGTTTTAAGTAAACATGAACATTTATTACATGCATTGAATTTGAGGATCTGGGGAAAAAGAAAAAGAATGCAAGAACAGTGTGTCTAAGCCCAGACTTTGATCAGGCGACTCGTTGGATGGTGACGTCACGATATTCACGTTTTTAGGACAGTGGACATGATATGGGTTCTCACGGGAAAGAGTTAAGCTGCCCCTCTCCGAGTGCTCAAGCGCCGATAAATGGAAGGGAGAACAAATACAATGAGAAAAGAAGGAAGAAGGAACTATTGACAAAGGAACTAAGAAGATGGGGAATAAACGGAGCACACTACATCATTCTCCAGAACGAATCCAGAGAGAATGAAAAAAAATCCCATTAGCGTTTTCAAACCCCGAATCTACAAGGCCGCTGTAAACAAAAACAATGAAAAGAATATTTACATGTTTCACGGAAGTCCATTTCTCTGGCATCGATTTTCTCCCATTGCCGCATGTCTTTGTTTATTCAGTGTCCAGTTATCTGCCCTTCCTTGCCACTTCCAGCAGAAAAGATGTGTAGTTCAAGACAATACAATCTCATTCAGATATTCATTTCCTTTTGAGCTTAATGTATCTTCTTGAGTTATCTATCTATCTATCTATCTATCTATCTATCTATCTATCTATCTATCTATCTATCTATCTATCTATCTATCTATCTATCTATCTATCTATCTATCTGTCTGTCTGTCTGTCTGTCTGTCTGTCTGTCTGTCTGTCTGTCTGTCTGTCTGTCTGTCTGTCTGTCTGTCTGTCTGTCTGTCTGTCTGTCTGTCTGTCTGTCTGTCTGTCTGTCTGTCTGTCTGTCTGTCTGTCTGTCTGTCTGTCTGTCTGCTATGGCCCCTTGCACCCCCCCCACCCACCCACAGCCGCTCCTAAAGTCGTGTCCTTGCAATACTCCCGCTCCTCTACTCACCGCAAAAGAAGCAAAGAGAGTTTTTCATACGTCATTTTCCGTCAAAATTGGGGAGCGGATGCTGTGGACAAGACCACTTACCACCGAACTGCTTGGCGGATCAAAATCGGCTGGTGCTCGTCTACGCTAGGAAACACGGCTTTCTGATACAGTTACCACCCATAAAAGTGTAGGAGAGCATGTATATCAGTGTTTCTCAAGCTGCAAGATGAGCATGGGATTTCAGAATGGGGCGTGTATACTCACTTTGTCCGGTCACCGTGGGGCACACATATATTTTTGGAAATATTGAAATGGAGCGTGGGACAAAAAAGGCTGCGAAACACTGATCTAAACTTATGACCTGGATGTCCTGCCCCACTCCCCCACCCCCTCCAAGCCCGGCCAAAGGGTGTCAGGAATTGAAGGGTCGAAACGCTTGTTTGGTGACGGTCCTCTTCCTCTGAGGATCTCTTGTAGCACTGCGTGTCTTTGATGATGAACTAGCAGAGTATTATGACATTAGGGACCATTCGTAAAGTACGTACCCTCAACTTCCGACACCCACTCTCTTCGTACACTTTTATATGCTTTTCTACTCTCCCCCCCCCCCCCCCCCCACGACCATTAAAATGTTGAACGTATATTATAAAGCTTAGGGCTGTATTTGATTTTTATATAATTTATTATTTATTTTCTTGAAAAAAAAAACAACAACAAACAAACAAACCCTTTAGTTCAATAGCGTAAATGAAAAAGGTAAATACGAATACTCACTCTTACAGAACACTCACTCGCTTTTCATACGCTCGATGTACCTGGCCTCTCCCCTCTACAGCGTAAGTATTTTATGGATTAATGCGAGGCTTGTTAAAACTATTAATATCTCAGAGAAAAGAGGATGACAGGTGTTTACTGTAGAATGCCAAGTGGCTTAGATGCGATTCACAATAATAGTAGACAGTACAGAAAAAACACTACTTCTTGTTTATTTTGTACAAATACTCCCTAAGTTCATGGAGACTAATGCTCCGTCAATACTGTTTATACGAAAATACTGACATAGGTAGAAAGTGCACCCCCCCCCCTCCGGTCCTATGGGAAATGTAGGCCCCTTTTCAAATTGCTTAACTAGTATTTTTTGTTTTAAAGAGATACATCTATGTAATACATTTGGACCACAAGCTGGTTTTAGTTAACCTGTCTTCATTTATTTATATTTATTTTATCTGTATTAATCTTTCATGAATCTTCTTTAAAATAATATTTTATGCCAAAAGGTTCCCAGTGGCTCTCTTGCAATAATAATAATAATATAATATGAGTATTCTGTATTAAAGTCCCCCCCCCCCCCCTTTTTTTTTTGCATCTACCTAAGAGAGAGAGAGAGAGAGAGAGAGAGAGAGAGAGAGAGAGAGAGAGAGAAAGAGAGAGAGAGAGAGAGAGAGAGAAAGAGAGAGAGAGAGAGAGAGAGAGAGAGTGAGAGAGAGAGAATAGGCCCTTACAAACTCGTATGCCTATGCCATCTAGCCCAGCTGCCTCTTCCCCTCTCATTGTCTGTCCATACCTGCCTGCTCCCTCCTGGACACACCGAAGCAGACTGAACCACAAGAACAGTGCGACAGACTCGTGATAAAGAATAGCATTTCCATGTAACAAAGTGTAATAAAATAAATCAAAGAATAACAAACTACAGTAAAAATCACGGGAGCCTTGTGCAAAAGACAGCAATTTCCACATATATCAAAGTGTTACAACCCCGTAGATGTAGTTACGACTGAGAGAGTATGTATGTATAGGAAGGTTTTACTATTGGTCCATTTGCACTGCGGGGCACGGTAGGCACCGCGAAACCACTGTTAGCATGGAGCAGAAAGTAGGTCCCTGCGGTAAACAATACCCGTTTGTGCATTTCCGCGGGGCGTAAGAGCTTACAAACGACAAACGGCTCTAAATAGTTTCAATCAGCCCAAAATTATGAATAAACCACAGTAAACAGATATGCACCCTATCTTTGGTGAAGGCGGTCTCTTTCAACTCTTGTTTACCGCAGCGACCTAGTTTCGCGATATGACGGAAGCGAGATCTCTCTATACATACATACTCTCTGGTTATGTCAAATCTAAGCCAAGGCACGCACAAATCAGTTTTTATCAGCCGTTTATTTGGAGGGTGACGCAAGAATATTCAGTGTCAATGAGACTCAATGCAAGACAAGCTAGTCGGGGCTTATTCAACTCAATCTCATGATGTCACCAAGCAACTAGTTGGCTGATTTAAAACGGCCTGTGCGCGTCTGGGACATGAAAGCTGTATACAGAGCAGTTCAGAATGACCTGGAAGACGTCGGGTTGCAACAGTGAGTGATGACGTAATGGATCGATACCAAGTCTAGAGCTGATGCGAGCATTTCTTGCGTCACGTGTGAGCCGCTGGCCTGGGGTGGCCTTCTGGCGGCATACAATTAATGTGTAACGTTGGCAGGGCCCATGTTTATAGATGAATGGATAGAGAGACAAATGGATGGAAAGATTAATATGTGCTCAGAAAGATGGATGATTACAAAAGAAAAAGATGGAGAGGAAAACGGTGATCGATGGCTCGATAGATAGATAGATAGATAGATAGATAGATAGATAGATAGATAGATGGATAGATAGGTAGACAGACAGACAGACAGACATACATATGTACATACATGCATACATACATACATACAGATAGACAGATAGATAGATAGATAGACAGACCCACAGATAGACAGACGGGCGGACAGAGAGACAGACAAACAGATGGATGGATGGATGGATGGATGGATGAATAAGGTTATAAACGCCCTGAGTACCTTGTCGTAAAAGAATAATGAAGTAAAATATGAAAAAAAAAACGAAAAAACAACAACATATGATGAAATTTAGACAATAAGAGATTATGTGAAAAAGAATATAAAACAAAGAATAACAATTCTCTCAAGTCTTCTCTTCGCCACATAAGCTCTTATCAGCTGGATACTTTAGCTGATGAGCCCCATATCAAAGTCCTTTCACCACCAATTATACGTTTCAGATGTGTCAGCGAACCATGATTGGTTTCATGTTCTATATTTAGCACAGAAGTTACGCAATCCGGTTATATGTACAAATAAGTCGATTACGAGATTTGTATCTGCAGCAGACGATATAACCATATCATATAATTATGTTATTGTTATTATTAATATCTTTTTTTTAAAAATTGATCTGTATCGATAAATACCTGTCCATGCCAGCTTGGTAGGCACATCGGCCACTCAAGCGTGAAATGCCACGTTGGCTCAATGCCATAATTATGGTGCAAAACGTAAGTTTGGCAAGACTGTGGGCCTTTGATGAGTTAGTTCAGGCACGATTAGCCTTTTCTGCAGTATGTCTAGGCGCACACATGCGACTTTGGTGTGTCGCAGTCGCCTCGCATTTTTTTTTTGGATTAAAATCCAGGCGAACAAGAAGAGTGAGGTGACCCGCCCTAAAGAAAAACCTACAACATCGGAACATAAAACTAAGGCACGGCACGTGGGCGCTTAGCCTCAGGCCCAGAACAGACAAAAAATTCTGTTGTTATTGGACCGTGGTATTTTACATTATAAGCTATAGCTAAAAAGTGAACAGAACTCTCTAGTTTCTCGGTTCACCTTTGTAATTAGTCTACGGTCCCATATCAACAGACTGAAAAAAATGTGAGGATACAGAGTCTCGGATACTCTCAGTCCCATCTCATGTTAAATCCTTTCTATAAATGGCTTGTTAGTTATTTGGACGTTGCTTTCTACGGATTGTAAAGAATAAAAAAATGATTTGGTGTTGGGATGTGGGGTTGGGGGTGATGGCAGATTCTAGCTGTGTGTTATATTTGTTTATCTATTTATTTGTTATAGCTCTGCTTGATCAGGCCCTATGACCGTGGACCGACCATGTCTGATTTTTTTTCTTCTTGTTCTTCAAGGCGTTGCTCATACTCTGTGGGATGTGTAGCCCCTCAGCAGACTTCTTCCATCTGGTTCTGTCCTCCGCCTGTCTCTGCCATCGTTTGCCCTTATGCTTTCTGATGTCTTCCTGTCATCTTGTTGCTGGTCATCCCCAGTTCTTGGTTGCCAAGCAGTACACTTTCTTGTGCATCCATTGTCTCTATGCCTAGACAAGTGTCCTGCCCATTTCCATCTCTGTTTGAGTACACGCTTTAATATGTCTGATTTAGTCCTTTGAAAATATTAGCACTGTATACGGAACTTATCGGAATCTGGAGGAATGCTATAATAATGAGTAGCAGCGTCAGAAGATGCTCTGTTTTGTTCGAAAGTTGACCGGGGTACAATTTGCCAGCTACGTTTACACTTAAATGTGAACCATGATGCGAATAAACGGAACGTCGCGCACTGACAGAAGACTTCCCACTGGGACGTACTAGATGGACCGTTTTACAGCAAGTTGCCTTGTCTTTGTTGCTCGGATTTAACAAACGTAAGCACGCAATAGACACTTTGATCAGCTGTTGTTCTGGACTGCTGGAATGCTGCGGCGAAAGTGAAATGGTCACGATATTTCATGACATTCAAACCACGTCTACGATACAGGGTGCAATTTGCTACTTACGTTTACACTTAATGTATAGCATTTATATGTAATATAATGTATAGCATTTATATAGCGCATATCCATTTAAAATGCTCTATGCGCTTTACAGAAACAACATGTCAACCACAGAGCAGAATGGAGCTGCCTGCGAAGCGCTCAACACACTGCACTGCTTCTTTCTCTCTCCCTGTCTCGCTCACTCTCTCTCTCTCTATCTCAGAGCAAATTGTAACGCAGCCTGTTAGGCGCAGTTCACAACTCACAACAGTTCACACTCACAGCAGTTCACAACTCACATCAGTTCACAACACACAACTCAAATAATATTTGAATATTTATTAATAACAATATATATTTAATAATGAATAATAAATTTTGTTGATGCTGGTGGGGAGGGGGGGATGATATGGATAAATTTTAATCTATTAATTTCAATTTTCAATTTTGCCCGGGCAGCGGCCTTTCGGCCTGCTCTTTACGATTTCCAACTGCCAAGGTAACTTTAACGTGCGCAACGTGCACACGGGCCCTCCGAATTTTTTCGTCCTTATCCGAGAAGACTAGGTACTCGATCCTACCCCCCAATAGGACCAGGGACTTGAAAATATGAGAAAAATCCAATTTCCAACATGCCTGCACCTTGCCTCTAGACCACCTTGCCCCCTAGACTTAGGTTGGTGGCACACTGAGCCTGTTTTGTATCGACAACACAACAGAAATAAAATTGGAAAATATTCTGTTTAGTTTCTGTACATTTCCTATTCAAATCTTTTGTTGTTCCATTGTTTTATGTTCCATTTTCCAGGTTTTTTTTTTCTGTTCTTGTTTTTCCACTTGTTTTTTTTTGTTTTGAAAAAGGCTGTTTGCCGAAATATCGGCCGTTTCCTGTCTTCTCTTTTAGTTGGCGTTTCATTGTCTCGTTTAGGTATTATCTCTTACGCAAGGCTTTGCTACATACAGCTTTTTCTTTTTGCCAGATTTTGACATTGCCTACAGCCGTGCTGCGACCCCACAGTTTTTCTGTGGTTTTTATACTATTGTGTCAAAGAAAAAACCAACAAATCCTTGCAAGTAAGCATGCTCGGGTGCCGTGCACTGAGGGGTAAGCAGGAGACGTGCGATCAACATCACAATTTTGGATGACGTCAGCTAGACAAACCAATTTGCTGACGTTCTCGGGAAAATGCACGAAATAACATTCTGGCCGGCTATTTTCTGCAAGTTAATCGATTGTAATGGAGAAAAATGATTGCGCACCAAATTTGACAGCGACGCATTAGCAATATGAGCCCGCTGGGAGTCGTTAATTAGAAGCGCATGCAAATTATCAAAGGAAATGAACGCCTCCGCCCATAATATGGAGATCAGATTGAAGGGTGTATGTGTGTATGTGTGTGTTAGTGTGGCGGGGGGGGGGGGGAGTGTGAAAAAAATTGTTAATAATGATAATACACCCCACCCCACCCCACCCTACCCCCACGTGGATCTCATTTGTGCAAACAAAATATTTCACTAGTTAGAAAAAAAAAAAAAGATAATTTATCATACGGTTTCTCTCGTTAATTCACATGGCGGCATGTCGGTGGCAAATGGCGGGAGATTCACACAGATCTGATCATTGATGTTTGACAGTTGTGATTTTGTTAATGGCAATGTTGGTGTAGTGTTGTGTTTGTTTGTTTTTTTTTTTTTCTTTATGATGTTATTACTTCCTTTTATCTTTTGGAAAGGGGGGAGGGGAGATGGGGAGGGAGTGCGGTTGTTTTTGTTTATTGCTGTCGTTGTTGTTGCTGCTGTTGCTGTCTGTCCATTCTGAGAAAGTAGTTATGCCTCACTGTTTTAATATCGTTTTAGAGATCTGTTGGTAAATCTTGCAAGAGGAGCTTAAGACCTTTTTTCTCATATTTCGGACTGTTCTTCTTTTCTGTTGCCGTTGGCTCTCATCTATTTATCTATCTATCTATCTATCCATCCATCCATCCATCCATCCATCCATCCATCCATCCATCCATCCATCCATCCATCCATCCATCCATCCATCCATCCATCCATCTATCCATCTATCCATCTGTCCATCTATCTATCTATCTATCTATCTATCTATCTATCTATCTATCTATCTATCTATCTATCTATCTATAATAATAATAATAATAATAATAATAATAATAATGTATAGCATATATATAGCGCATATCCATTTTTTCTAAAATGCTCTATGCGCTTTACAGAAACAACATGTCAACCACAGAGCAGAACAGAGCTCAACACACTGCACTGCTTCTTTCTCTCTCCCTGTCTCGCTCACTCTCTCTCTCTATCTCAGAGCAAATTGTAACGCAGCCTGTTAGGCGCAGTTCACAACTCACAACAGTTCACAACTCACAACAGTTCACAACTCACATCAGTTCACACAACACACAACTCAAATAATATTTGAATATTTATTAATAACAATATATATTTAATAATGAATAATAAATTCTGGTGGGGGGGGGGGGGGATGATATGGATAAATTTTTAATCTATTAATTTCAATTTTAAATTTTGCCCGGGCAGCGGCCTTTCGGCCTGCTCTTTACAATTTCCAACTGCCAAGGTATCTTTAACGTGCGCAACGTGCACACGGGCCCTCCGAATTTTTTCGTCCTTATCCGAGAAGATTATCTATCTATCTATCTATCTATCTATCTATCTATCTATCTATCTATCTATCTATCTATCTATCTATCTATCTATCTATCTATCTATCTATCTATCTATCTATCTATCTATCTATCTATCTATCTATCTATCTATCTATCTATCTATCTATCTATCTATCTATCTATCTATCTATCTATCTATCTATCTATCTATCTATCTATCTATCTATCTATCTATCTATCTATCTAATCTGTCTGTCTGTCTGTCTGTCTGTCTGTCTGTCTGTCTGTCTGTCTGTCTGTCTGTCTGTCTGTCTGTCTGTCTGTCTGTCTGTCTGTCTGTCTGTCTGTCTGTCTGTCTGTCTGTCTGTCTGTCTGTCTGTCTATCTATCTATCTATCTATCGATCTATCTATCTATCTATCTATCTATCTATCTATCTATCTATCTACTATCGATCTATCTGTCTGTCTGTCTGGCTGCCTTGCCTGTCTGTCTGTCTATCCCCCCCCCTCTCTCTCTGTCTGCCCTTCACGGTCACTTTCTCTCCCTCACCCCCCTCCCCCCAACAACCATCACTCCCTCTCTCTTCAAATTTGGTTGCTGCTGATCACATTCCAAGGTTAACAAAATTACAATAATAATAAATATTAGATAAATAACGTCTTCTTTTCTGTATTCCCCTTCGCCTTCCCATCCCTGCCCTAGTTACTGCCAATTCTGTGTCTGTTCTAAATATCAAATATCCAATTTATTGTCTGGGAAGAGCGTGTCAATTCTAATGAGACTCGGCCGAGTTTCTGGAATAACAATGAGACATTATTGGATGACATACATCAGGTCTGAAAACATCATTAAAAATAATCTTGGGGCATCGTCAGAGAGCTGTTTTTCTATTGGTTTGTTTCAGTGACGTCACCTCAAACTGTGATGCACAAGTGCAGAGCCAGCACTCTTGCAAGGATTTGTTTTTGTGTACACCGGGGCTGAGCACTCTCAGTGATTGGCTGTAGTTCAAAAAGTAGAATCGAAATTCTCAGAGGGAACGAAACGCAATAGCGGAAGAATTTCCGACGGAAGACGAAATAAAATTTAAAATTTCGTAGGAGCACAAGTTCTGTGATGTCAACTGAAAAAGCCCAGGGCTGTAAATTGTTAAGAAAGTGGTTCTGAAACACAACCAAATCTAGTTTTGCATTTCAAACTTTGCCAGCTTTCAGATTAAGGTAATCTGAGAAATAGTCAGCTCTCTAAATTTTAGTAAAAGATATAACAGACTTAACTTGGTGCATCACCACCCTGAATGTGTACACGTATACTATACTGACACAGTCATGACATCGATGTTACGAGTCTGGTCTGGGTGTTCTGAATTAATGGGGTTATGACTGCATTTTAAAATCGAGAGGTATTTACTAATTAAGTTTTCGTACCATGCCACACACTAATAACAATCTGAATAAGTTTTTTTATCAACAGACCTGCAGGGCCACAAATTTAATTACCTTAAATATCCTAACAATTTTGTCTAAATTTCTTACATACTAAAAAGACAACATCAGCAGCATCAAATGAAAATTCAATAATATATCACTAGAAGTCTCCTCTAGATTCCTATAAGGTTAAGATCATTCTGACTCACTAACAATTTAAGTATGAATTATCTATCTCTCAGATATAGTCTGCCTACTATCTATCAAGCAAAATACTCATGTCTCTGGCGACAATGTCATCTCAGCTATTTGTGCCTACCGCTTATAATGGATCAAGCTCGTCAATACAAACTGACGTAGTTAAGTTAGATCTACTCTAGGATGGGCTGGCAATCCCCAGCCTCATCCAGACAAATCAATTTCAATTCACATATGTGTATGCCAAACATTCATACTAGATCTAGTTGCAAGTTAATATACATCTTGTCTTGCATTCTTGGTTAGCACTTCTAGCAGATGCAGCAATCCTGTCCTACTGGAAAAATTACTTTCAGCTCCTCGTTCATTGTTGAATCAACAGACAAACACTTACACTTGGTCCCTGGTAAGGAACCAGGGAGCAGCAGACAACAGCAGTGAGTAAATCATGCTGGAGCATATGGCACCATCGTAATGCCTATAATGGACATAGACATGGAAATAACAGTCTTCTGATTCTTCTGGCAGAATCACGCCGACGCCTGCACAGATGGAAATTTCTGTATGGAGTCAAGAACATCAGTATGGCTACGCTTATATACTGTGCGGCCAGCTGCAAATTACCGTCCAAATGCCTGGATTTGATTGGTGCATCCATTCCGAGCTCAGCTCGTATTATTAATAGATCTACATGGAAGTCGGTCACGGCCTTGTACCAGAAACAGACAAGGTCGAATTAAAATGTCAAAACCATTACTAAAATCTCTAAACCCTCGTGCTTTCTACGTTTTATGTACGAATTTCTGAACGTGACTAAGCGTCTTAAACTATCTAACCTTATTCACCCCTTCTCTTCCCTCGTAAGAGTTCATCAAAATCACGGGGTCGAAAACTGCACCGTCACTCCTAACCCATCCATTTATTCTATCTTGCCCCACTTTCTTTCCATCTCTAAGAAAAAGTGTTACAAAAACAAACTGCCCAAGAAAACAGTTCAAGAGGTCTCTTCTAATCGTGACCCAGCACGACATTTATAACTTCAACCTTGACATCCCCCACCCCAGTGGAAATTTTAAGAAAAATTTACACGATAGGATCCAAGAAACCACAAAGTTATTGTGGTGGGGGCTCAAGTACTACTGTAGAAAGGACAGCCTTAAGCTTAAGAACAAAAAATCTAACTAAGAACGTGCATATTGGATGGACAAAACGCATACAATTATTGATGCCACGTTCTATAGAATCTAGTCTATCGAAATATTCTTACTGCACACAATTAAACTTCTCACGAACATTTATAATAACAATGAGTATATCACTGTATACTGCTGAATTAAAGTATAACTACTATCAAACAATCAGGCCTTACTGAAGGAACAGGCTCATAATTATCTAGTCAACACACATAATTGCTGCTTATATACACATTCACAAACAATATATTGTTAATTAAAATACTGTGGTATCCAATGGCAGCAGTAGCTCTGGTAGCTTGGTTTGCCATGTCTCCATCTCATTGACCCGCTGACAAGGGCGTCAGGTTTGTCAGAAGTTCAGGTCACAGTCCGGAATGACGCTGGTGGAAAGAGGATATTCACAAAAAAGGATTGTAAAACTGGTTCATAAAGTAATGAACAAGATAAATGTGAATCCATCCACCGTCTAGAATTGAAGGGGAAAAGCACTATCCAACCCCAATACAAGACACAACACTCTTTAATAGGAAACTAAATTAGACGTGACAAAACATCAGCTTGGGAATTGTCACCGCCAGGGATAGCCCGGATAACAAACCGGTATTCCTGGAGTGCAAGACTCCATCTCGTTAATCGAGCATTTTTAGCCCTGTTAGACTTCAAGAATAACAACGGACGATGGTCCGTTTCAATTATAAACTCGGACATGAGTAGATATCGCGAAAATGCGTTTACAGCAAAAATGATAGCGAGGCACTCTCGCTCGATAATTGCATAGCGGCATTCCCTATCTAGCAACTTGCGGCTGGCGTATAGACATGGCCGCAAGGTATCGTCTCGTTCCTGTAATAACACAGCTCCTAATCCCTTGTCCGACGCATCAGTGCGGACAATAAATATTTGGTTTATATCTGGAAGTATGAGAATGGGGGAAGTGGAAAACAATCGTTGAACGGTACGAAGTGTATCAGCACATTCGGTTGTCCATTTCATTTTATTAGGAAAATTCTTTCTTGTGAGGTCCGACAACGGAGCTGTAAGCGAAGAAAAATTTGGAATGAATTTCCTATAATAATTAAGAAAGCCCAATAAACTACGAACTTCTTTCTTAGTTCGAGGGGGTTGGAGCTTTAAGATGGTAGTTATCTTCTTGTCATCAGGAGTCTGAACGCCGTGGGCAATTGTATGGCCCAGAAAATTAATTTCATTATACCCTAAAAACACCTTACTGGGTTTCGCCGTAAGGCCAGCTCGACGAAGAGCAATAAAAACTTGTCGTAGGGCTGCGAGGTGGCCCGACCAATTGGTTTCATAAATACAAATGTCGTCAAAATACGACAATACGGAATTCATATTCTGGAGCAATATTGTCATCATACGGGCGAAAGTGGCAGGGGCTGTAACTAATCCGAAAGGCATATAGCGCCACTGCATGAGACCCAACGGGGTCTGAAAAGCGGTATATTGCTTGCTATTCTCATCAAGCGGAATTTGCCAATAGCCTTTGGAAAGGTCAATTTTAGAAAAAATCGTTGCCCTCGCTAACCGCGCAAAAAGATTCTCCTGGTTGGGAATCGGTTCAGCGTCATATATCGTAATCTCATTAAGTTTACGATAGTCAATACAAAAACGCACTGTATCATCTTTTTTTTTCACTAATACGATGGGTGAGTTATATGGGCTCGTCGATCGCTCTATCACTCCCAGGTGAAACATGTTACGTACCTCGGTTATTATAGTCTCCTGTGCGTGCAGCGGACGCGGGTATGGTTTAACAAAGACGGGTATATCCGTCTTTAATCTTATAACATGCTGTACCAAAGAAGTATTACCTGGTAGATCAGTAAAGACCGTAGTAAACTCGTTAAGTAAATCTCTTATATCTTGTCTTTGCGATTCAGACAGATCTGGATTTATATTTACATCCGACGTATTTTCAGAAGATTGCAGTGCGGGGATTGAATGCTCTATCTTAATAGGATCATCATCGTCAACTGAAACTAAGGCCGCATTGGCCTGAGCAATCACATTTCGGCGATTATTCTGACGATTATCATCGTCGGACAGGTACTGCTTTAACATATTTATATGGAAGACTTTGTCCTGTCCCCGAATCTTGATAAGATAATTTACTCGAGAAAGTCTCTTTAGGACTTTAAAAGGTCCCTTCCATGTAAGAAGGAGTTTATTTTTCGTCTCCGGAAGGAGAACAAGAGTTTGGTCTCCGACGGCCAAGGTTCGCAATCGGCTACCTTGATCACGATATAGTTTATAAAGACTCGCATGCGCAGCCGAAGATTTTTGTGCGAGCTGACATGCGTTAAGAATTCGATGGCGCAAATCTACAACGTATTGATGTGCAGACCGCGTATCGTTGTCGTCGGTGTCTGATCCGGCGAATAAATCACGGAGTATGGCCATTGGACCACGCGGCTTGCGACCATACAATAATTCGAAGGGGGAAAAACCCGTCGATGCATTCGGTAGTTCTCGGTATGCAAAGAGAATAGCGGGGAGTTGTCGATCCCAATCACTCGGCTTGTCGGCCGAAACTCGCGCAAGCATAGTTTTCATGGTAGCATTCCACCGTTCACAGCAGCCATTAGACTGTGGGTGGTATGGAGATGTCAATCTTTGTTTAATCCCGACCAATTCCAAGACTTTCTTAAAAAGCTCAGAGGTAAACTGTGGACCTCTGTCCGATAAAATTTCAACCGGAAATCCAAGACGCGAAAAAATAGTAATAAGCGCTTCAGCCACATGATCGGCTGAAATGTCTTTTAGTGGGATGGCCTCTGGCCAACGGGTTGCGTAGTCAATGACAGAAAGTATAAAACGATGTCCTCTGTCTGACTTGTGTAGAGGCCCAACTATATCTACGGCAACGCGCTCAAATGGTCTGGAGACCATAGGCATCTCCTGCAGAGGAGCCCGCGATGCTCTCCCTTTAGGAGTACGTCTCTGACATACGTCACATGTTGATACGAACCGGTTTACATCTGCGTAAATACTGGGCCAAAAAAATTGCGATAGTATTCGAGACTTAGTTCTGGCCTTTCCTTGGTGACCCGCCAAGGAAGTGTCATGCGCGAGACGAATAATATCGCGACGAAAAGATCTTGGTACTACAAGTTGCATAATGGCCTCTCGCTTATTCCGAAAATTACGATATAATAAGTCATCTTTAATAAGAAACTTAGAGGTATCCGGCGCTGTAGGATCAACTTTAGTAAACAAATGTTTCAATGTGGGGTCTGAATGTTGCTCATCATGGAATGCAGTAGACGTTATGTTTAATTCAATAGTAGGGTTACTCAATGCACTGTCTGCTCGTCGACTCGATTGTAGGCGTGTTGTCGCACAAGCAAGACTTTCATCCTCAGTCCAAATTTCCAAGTTACCGATAGGAAACTTATTTACTTGAGGTACATTCCCTATGATTACATCAGCCACCGGATTAGGCAGTACACATGCGGTAACAATACCTGTGAGAAAAGGTGTATCAATATAAACTTCTGCAAGACGGAATCGCTCTACAGATCCGCCAAAAGTAATACAAGTTACATCTTTATCCAAAAATTGTGTTGGACGGACTAGTGACTGTCGAACGCCGATAGTCGTGCATCCGGAGTCACGTAGAACAGAAGCGCGAATCGCGTTCACGCGGCCCTGGTAAAATGTTAATTCACCCAGTTCATGTAGGGCGGACATGACTGGAATAGCTTTTGATTGTCATGAAGATTCAGAATGACCGTCAGTCTCATAAGGTGTAGATTTAACAGAGCAGGCATTTGCCGCTTCCATTTTCACGTTACAAAATTTTTGTATGTGGCCTACCCTATTACACCTAAAACACATAATACGATGAGGATCGTTTCCACGATAAGGAAGACTCTGCGGTCTATCATAATCATGATTATTATCAAAATGCACTCGTCGCGGCGGTCCCGGAGGCCGGTTATATTGTTGGCCTGGATAGTTGCCACGATAATATGGGCGAGGCTCGTAAAAAGAATAGCTTTGGTATCCTCGACGCGGGGATAAATTACTTTGATTCGGAAAATCCCTCTGTCTAAAAAAAGGCGGCTCTGATTGAGAGCGCGGATTTGGGGCCTGACGACGAGTCGGCCTTGAACGATCGTGTCCGGTTGGCACTCCTTTGCCCACGTTGGCATAACACGGTACTGTAGTTGAAGGCTTTACCAAAGGACGATTTGGGTGGGCGGACGCATAACGTTCCGCGCACGATGTGATTTCTTCAGAGGATGTCGGTGCCCTCTCTTTAAGGTGGGCGACCAAATCGGAATGACATGCCGTATAGATTTGGTCTTTTAAGACCAAATCATAAAGTTGGGAATAATTTCCGGTAGTCACGTTCGCGAGCTCGATCCAGCGATCTAAGTAATCTTTCAGCCGATTCACATAAGTTGAGAAATTTTCAGATGGCTCAGGTTTACATGCGCGAAATCTCTGATGAAAGCCATCCTCGGTATGCTGGAATCGCTTAAGCAGTGCTGTTTTAAGCTTGTCATAGTCGTTGGCATCCTCTACTTTGAGGCTATGAAATACTTCTAGAGCCTTACCTGTTAGTAAATTAGACAGGCATGAACTGTACATCGCCTGCTGCCATCCGACGCATTTAGCGTGTAGCTCGAACCGATGCAGATATGCGTCGATCCGGTCGAGTTTTTCGTTAAACGTCGGAAGTTTCGGTTTTGTAGCATATGTATTGCTGGCAACAGTGGGGGCTATAAGCGATTCTCGCTCTAATTTCTTTATTGCGAGTTCATGCTCCCTTTTTCCTCTCTCTACAGCCTCCTTTTCTCTTTCTCTTTCTCTTTCCTTTTCTCTCTCTTTTTCTTTTTCTCTTTCTCCTTCTCTTTCCTTTTCTCTCTCTCTTTCTTTTTCTCTTTCTCTTTCTCTTTCTTCTTTTTCTCTCTCTCTTGCTTCTTTTTCTCTTTCTTTTTCTCTTGCTGCTACCCGATCCTCACGATCTCGGTCCTGCTGTACTTGTCGTTCGCACCACGAGGCGCGTTCTTCTTCTGGTATACCCAGAGCTTTGGCAGAGTCAATGTATTTCAGAAACTCGGCCATAATGTGTATTAAAATCTGTTACCCGTATAGATTCGTATAGAATCAAAACACTGGCACGGTAGTGTGTGCACAATTAGTAAGTATTTACCTACTGTTATGGTATATCGCGGTATCAATTATAGTATCTGTAACAGTTACTCTCTCTCAATATTAATTCAGTGTCCTACGTTAGCACTGCTTCGCGAAAAGAACGTTCTATCTCTCTCTGTAAATTGCAGGCAGTGTCACTTCTACTGCAAAAATTTTATCTCTCTCTCTCTGAATATGAATTCTAGTAAGGCAGTGCCGTCTATCCGTTGCTCCCACTGCAATAAAATATATATTTATCGCCTTTAATGCGACAAATCAGTGTCTTGAGTGATCACTCTCAAAATTTATGTCTCTCTCAACGCGACGAACCAGTGTCCTCTGTTATCACTGTCAAAAATGTATCGCTTTCTGAATGCGACAAATCAAAAATATATCTCTCTCTCAACGCGACAAATTTGAAACATCTCTCTCTTCTTAAAACGCGCACACGCAGTGTCCTCTGTTACCACTGCAAGATTATTCTCTCTATATTCGACGTGAAATTATCACGTGATCAAAAATTTATTATCTCTCTCTCTCTCACATATCAATACCAGATTACAATTCAACGTGGTTTTAGCACGTGAAACACCTCAGGCATATATTGTAAACATAGCAATGTTAGTATACTAGTTTAAAGTTTATAAGGAAGAAAAAAGAAATACACTAAACAGGACGCTAGACTCACAAGAAAGACGAACGATAACAGACCCTACAAGTCCTAACTTATATTACAGAAAGTTTAAGAAAAAGACAGGAGAGACATCTTCCTAAAGAAATGTGAGGAAGTAAAAGAACGTCACTATCTATACGAATAATGGATCCCTAATAGAACTATTCACAGTGAAGCAAATCCCCCCGAGTTATCAATAGCCACCAAGGCACTCCAGTATCCTTCGTAATGGCAAAGAAGATATGCTATACTATGACCCCAACCAACCTCCCGCTCTTAAACTAAACATATAGTAAATGGAAAAAAGCCTGGAAACATAGAGCGGAAAGTACATCGCCCTCCTCAAGACTGACAAACAGATGGTTCACTTAACTTTCTTTTGAGGAATTCAGATGGTAATGTCCTCAATCCATAGCTCGTTCCAAGCCCCAAAAAAATGTGTTTCTGTCTGAGGTAGATCTGTAAGGTGGATGGTGTCCCTCGCCGGTGTCGTCGGGTCAATGGGATGATGAGCTCACCATATGAAATTGAACCAAAATATTATATTAACACAAATTGCCTATAAACTATAATAAAAAGGACCTGAAATCACAATGTTATAACAGTACAATACTAAATAATGGAATAAAATGCAATAGGTTTTAGAATAATTTACCTAAATGGCATGGCGTTATTTAAGTTCTTTAAGGGGTCCCTCTCCAGTGTTACGAGTCTGGTCTGGGTGTTCTGAATTAATGGGGTTATGACTGCATTTTAAAATCGAGAGGTATTTACTAATTAAGCTTTCGTACCATGCCACACACTAATAACAATCTGAATAAGTTTTTTTATCAACAGACCTGCAGGGCCACAAATTTAATTACCTTAAATATCCTAACAATTTTGTCTAAATTTCTTACATACTAAAAAGACAACATCAGCAGCATCAAATGAAAATTCAATAATATATCACTAGAAGTCTCCTCTAGATTCCTATA
The DNA here is from genome assembly GCA_963931925.1 of Onchidella celtica. NCBI lineage: Eukaryota > Metazoa > Mollusca > Gastropoda > Systellommatophora > Onchidiidae > Onchidella > Onchidella celtica. Next base: position 34,843,050 of record OZ007583.1, on the reverse strand, counting down.
AGGTTAAGATCATTCTGACTCACTAACAATTTAAGTATGAATTATCTATCTCTCAGATATAGTCTGCCTACTATCTATCAAGCAAAATACTCATGTCTCTGGCGACAATGTCATCTCAGCTATTTGTGCCTACCGCTTATAATGGATCAAGCTCGTCAATACAAACTGACGTAGTTAAGTTAGATCTACTCTAGGATGGGCTGGCAATCCCCAGCCTCATCCAGACAAATCAATTTCAATTCACATATGTGTATGCCAAACATTCATACTAGATCTAGTTGCAAGTTAATATACATCTTGTCTTGCATTCTTGGTTAGCACTTCTAGCAGATGCAGCAATCCTGTCCTACTGGAAAAATTACTTTCAGCTCCTCGTTCATTGTTGAATCAACAGACAAACACTTACACTTGGTCCCTGGTAAGGAACCAGGGAGCAGCAGACAACAGCAGTGAGTAAATCATGCTGGAGCATATGGCACCATCGTAATGCCTATAATGGACATAGACATGGAAATAACAGTCTTCTGATTCTTCTGGCAGAATCACGCCGACGCCTGCACAGATGGAAATTTCTGTATGGAGTCAAGAACATCAGTATGGCTACGCTTATATACTGTGCGGCCAGCTGCAAATTACCGTCCAAATGCCTGGATTTGATTGGTGCATCCATTCCGAGCTCAGCTCGTATTATTAATAGATCTACATGGAAGTCGGTCACGGCCTTGTACCAGAAACAGACAAGGTCGAATTAAAATGTCAAAACCATTACTAAAATCTCTAAACCCTCGTGCTTTCTACGTTTTATGTACGAATTTCTGAACGTGACTAAGCGTCTTAAACTATCTAACCTTATTCACCCCTTCTCTTCCCTCGTAAGAGTTCATCAAAATCACGGGGTCGAAAACTGCACCGTCACTCCTAACCCATCCATTTATTCTATCTTGCCCCACTTTCTTTCCATCTCTAAGAAAAAGTGTTACAAAAACAAACTGCCCAAGAAAACAGTTCAAGAGGTCTCTTCTAATCGTGACCCAGCACGACATTTATAACTTCAACCTTGACAATCGAAATGAAATATGTGTCGGTATAAAGGTTGGTATCTGTGTCATTTCGGTGCTACAAGATTCAGAGAGGAAGATTTGCATCGGCGCTATTTGTTTCGCATCCGTTGGGTTCCGTGTCGTTTTGGTTTCGTTTCGGGTTCATTTCGGGTTCGTTTCGTTGTCGGCTGCATGGACTTTCAGCTTTAGTGAGGGGAGAGATGAGAAATGGGGTCATTATCGTTTGTTACCCTGTCAAAAAACTCCCACTGGGACTTAATAGACGGACGGTTTTATAGCAAGATCCATTGTCTTCGTCTCGGGTTTAACAAACTTATGCACGCAATAGACACTATGATCACTTGTTGTTCTGAACCACTAGAATGCTACGGTGAAAGTAAAATGGTGACGATATTTCATGACATTCAAACCTCAAATGCGACGTTGGAGACACACTCGCCTTTTTCCCATCAATCTTTTGCAATAAATCTATCTTTGTTTTCCAGGTTCACTCGAAGTTCCCTGAGTATTTTCGATGAACGGACGAAGTTAGTTCCCCTTACAAACTCTTCACCTAGTCACGCACCGCAAACATGTCGAGTTAGTTCTTTTATTGACTGGCTGTTGTGTTAGCCTGGGCGCACACTAGTCGATTTTGATCTTCCGACTAATTGGATGGTAGATGGTAAAGGCATTGAGTATCAATAAGATCCTGTGAGCTGGATGATACCAAAGATACAACAAACGATAAAATGAGACACTGTCTTCTTCGTACCACTAAAAAAAAACAACAGTGCACACAATTTGCGCTCTAATCGGGCGCGTGGCCCAAGGCGCATTGTATGAAAAGAATGCTTGATATAGTGGTAAATTTATAATGCAAAATGGTGCCAGTGCTACTGCGACTAAAAAGATAAAAAAGGGATTGAGGTTATGATTCCACTATAAGTCGCGTCAAAACAAGGGCTATAGCAATAGTTGAACAGTTAACAATATTCAATATTTTCCTTATTTGGCTTTGTAAAATAGGGCACTTTTCATGACTTCCGCGCGTTTGCCGCTAGGTGGCGGTGTGAAATCTGTGCACGCTTAAAGCACTTGCTGTCTTATCTTATCAATTCTAGTATTTTTGATGATGTGAGGGGTCTCATTGAAACTCAGTATCGTGACGTCACCATCCAACTAGTCGGCCAATCAGAGTCGGCTAGTGCCCATCTAGGCTTATGTGTGTTTTTCACTCGCCGTCCTCTTCCCACTCGGCAAGCGTGTTTAAGTCTTGATTTTAGCAGGTTTCGCTGCCACTGGCATTTACATCTCACTTTTCTTCTTTTCATTTTTCTTGTTCTTGTGATAGGGATTAGATTAGTCTTTTAGAATTTTGTCCGGGCAGCGGCCTTTTTGGGCCTGCCCTCTGGACTTTCAACTACCTTGGGATCTTTAACACCGGCCCTCCGAGTTTTTAGTCCTTGTCCGAGAAGACTAGGTGCTTGATCCTACCTATCATAGGATCAGGGACAGGAATTTTTTCCTTCCGAAAAAAAAATCCCATCATGTCTGCACCGACCCGGGATCGAACCCGGTACTTTCGGCACGAGAGGCGAGCACCTTGCTTCTATGCCACTGTGTCCCCCTACAAATGAAACAACAGCTGCTTACAGTTATGATATATGAATGATGAAACTGCATTCAGTGTTATCAGTGGTATGCAGGGGTCATCAACCTGCAACATCACAAGTTAGAATTCGCCAAAAACTAATATAATTCGTAGCGACTGCGCCATGTGGCCCAGTTACAGCACATCTTTTTTATAATGAGCGGAATCAATATCGATTTTCTCGGAAACTTGTCTATTGGATTTATTTTAAATTTTACACAGTGTTCGTTATATCGCAGGTCCCTTGATGAAACCGCACAAGCACATTCACACATTTGCAGGTAGTAACTCTTTTTCGTCACTTTTGAGGATTTTTTTTTCCTGGTGATTAAAGTGAAGTACAATATTTCAAATATTTATTTATATTACTCAAGGTCAAAATGTTTTTATTTTTTGTTAATGATTAAGCCATTTCAAGCAAAACAGATTTTGTCCTCCTTCTGGTAAATTACGTTCTTTGCACTTGAGCGTTTTCATGATAGGACGATATAATAAATATAATACATATATATATGAACAAAAAAATAATATAATAAAAAAATAATATGTACTTCAGTGCATGGAGTATTGGTACTTATGTGTACAAACATCAGTTTTCCCATTCAAGACGAACACACATCTTAGTCAGTCTTAGTGTTTCGCAGTTCATTTCTACTGTAGAAATGTTTTTCTTTTCAATAATTCGATCTGCTTGCTCCTCTTTTGAAAATGTGAAGAGGCAGACTCAGAATCAAGCTACAGTCTAACAAATATGAAATCAGTTCCACGAGGTTTACTGTGAAATATGAGACCTTGCTATATTTTAAATAAATCCAACAAAGTTTTCGAGAAAATCTATGTCAATCCCGCTGATACTAAAAAAGTTTCTGTTTGCACCGTGAATTGTTGGGAAAGTTTAGGACTAGGGAAACTCTTGGATTGGGATTTGGTTTAGCTAATTGTCCACAACAACCTTTGCATTGGCGATATGGATACATTTTCGAAAATTGGCCACATATTGGCTACAAAATCCACTGTAAGTACAAGTATTTTGGCGACATGACTCTAATAGATGCTACGGCAAATATTAACATCTTCAATTTCCGTATGTCCTCTATACACAAACACTCATAGCTCAACTCAAAAACAAAGTAAAGTGAAAACCAACACTAGATTTACAAAAACGAGTTCCTCACACAAAGCATACTGACACTGACAGTTTCTATAAACTTTGATCAGGTTTGAAAGAAAGCAGCCCCCTCTGTCTACACACTGCATTTCCGTCATGGAAGTGCATTTGTTTTAAGTTTAAAGATCGTGAGGTCTTCAAGATTCTAAAACAAACACTTCCCCGCGTAATTTTATTTTCGATTTAACTTAAACACAATCTCAAGCAGAGTTTGCTTTGAATTTTTATAATTTTTTTATTTTGCTGTCTCATTTTACAGCATACAATTCGTCCCTGGCATTTCTTAAAGCGGTGGAGAATCTTTCAATACGGTTAAGAGAGGAACGCAGGAAAGTCCAGTCTTGTACAAGAAAGCGGAATGTCGAATGGAAATAAAGGACGAAAGGCGGGACGGAAAGAAGGATGTAAAGACCACAAAGAAAAGAAAGACGTCTCGTGTACTCTTCGATTTTCAGACTGCATGCCAAGAAGAGCCCCGGGGACAAATCGAGTGGTGTTTACTAGTAAACAAAGTGTCGTACACGAGCGAATGGCCACTCACATCCGTCTCCGACCTGGATGACCAAAGTTCGATTTCTGCATGCTTAGGAATGCAAGTGAGAACTGAATCCATCCGGCCACAATTGGCCCCCATCGGCGGCTCTTGGTTAATATGAAGCCAGCGAAATTCTCTGGTCTATTTGACAGGTTACGTCTCATGTGAAGTCTCTCACCAATGAAGACCGTTGGGTAATTCCACGGTAAACAATGCCTTTTTTTTTTTTTTCAATTTTGTTTCAGGGCTGTGACATCGAGATCAAATTAAAACATGCGCACTCACACATATTCACACACACAGATACGCAGAGAAGAGCTGTGAGGTCTCAGTACGGCATGCTGTTCAGTGGAAATTTGATGTGCACACACACACATAGCTTACATACAAACACACCTACACATACATGTTTCTTGTATTTTTCCAAGAATTCCCCAGTCAGTTTCCTCATTGAAATTCCATGTCGTGACGTCATCATCTAACTAGTCGGGCGATTAAAATTGTCTAGCGGGTACTTAGCCCGTATAAATTAACTTTGATTTAGAAGAGTTATCTGGGTTGTTTACGACTGTCAATTCCGGGCACCGCGGACGATGTTATTGAAAAGGTAGACAGCTGCTTCATTCCATGATTTGTGTGTCTGGCCAACTGATATTTCGGAGTCAGAGAAAAAAAATGTACATTTAAAGTCGAGCATAGAGAATACGTTTCTTGTTTCTTGTGTATGCTTAACTCTCTAACGGTTAGGCACAGAAAGCCCCATCCAAAACTTACGAAAGAAGCAAAGATATTTTAAAGTAGTCAAATAAAATGCAAAAAACAAATTGCGAAAACTTCGTCACTGATATACCAAGAATTGTGTTCAAAGAAAAAAAGAAAAGAAAACAAAGCAAAACAAACAACAACAACAAAAATGAAGTACTCGGTTATGTAACGAGTCGCAAATATTATACACTGGGCGCAAGAGAGTGAAGAATAAAATGTCAGATTTAACATTACTGATGTCAGGGAGACAATGACAGTGTCGTGCTCAGGACACCTGAGCTACAAATGCTCGTCTGTTAAAGTTGCTGTGAGTCCTTTTTAGAATGAGCGGAATCAACATTGATTTCTTGAAAAAAAACAACAACCGATCGATTAGATTTCTTTGAAAGTTTGCGTGGTCTCATATTATTTCACATGAAGCTTTAGGGAACTAATTTTTATCATTTTTTTTTTTTTTTAGACTGTAACCCGATTTTGAGATCGTTTGGCTTTACAAAAATCGCTAGGTGAGTTTTTCAAAACTATAAAGTGTGAAACACAAAATGTGACATCGCCTTGCTCGGACAACGATCTGACGTGTATACCAAAGGGCTTATTGAACACACATATTATTATACTTGTATAGTTTTAATCTTCCTCCTCCTCTCCTTCACGTCTCAATAGACTCTTGCCCCAAACTTAATAATATGGCTGATGCTCTAGTGCGCACTATAAGCTCTTTGGTATTTGGTACTATACTCCAGGCACTAAAGGACACACAACTGAACACATTTTAGTGGTTCACCCATTCTAGCCCTGATGAAATGTGTGTGTGTGTGTTTTCTTAAATTATTGGGTCTGTTTATTATTCTCAAAGACACTGGAAACGATAAGACGAGACAGTCCCTTCTTCGCACCTCTACAAAAATCGTGGGCACAGTTTGCGCGCTGAACGGGGGCGGGGCCCATGGCGCACAGCATGATAAGAATGCTTGATATAATGATTAACTAAGTATGCGGGTTTGTGACAGTGCTACTGCGACTTAAAAAAAAGGAGGGGGGAGGAATAGCCAGAGTTTTCCCATAGCGATTGAAGTTATAATTACACAATAAGTGACGTTAGTCAAAGTCTGCAGTGATAACCGAACAGTGAACAAAATTCAATATTTTCCCTATTTGGCTTTGTAAAATACGGCACTGTCCATGGCTTCCGAGCATTCGCCGCTAGGTGGCGGTGCGAAAACTGTGCGCGCTAAAAGCGCTAGCTGTCTCATCTTAATCCATCAAATATATTTGTTATTAGTTACAAAGCCGCGCAAGGAAGCAAATTCAAAATCAAGACTACAGTCTATCAAAATAAAGAATCAATTCCGTAAGGTTTAGTGTAAAAAACGGGCCCCTACAAAATTTCACACACACACAAAAATCAATAGACAGTTTTGGAGAAAATGGAGGTTTGATCCCGCTCAATCTAAAGAAGACACCGCGTAGTATTTGGAATTGGCCTTTATGGGAAACGCCAACAAAGGCTATTTTCTGGAAAGCTGATTTCATTGGCTGTGGAAACAGGGCAGTGGAAACTAACCTATTCTTTTGGCTAAAGGCAATTCTAGGGTTAATAATAGTATCGGAGAAGAGATATTGGTAAAGGACCGTAGTCCAATTACAATGCCGAATAGGGAAAATACTGAGTTGTGTTTACCGTACAGTTAGAGCTTACTATGTAAAGTACTGCGGTCCCCTAACAACGGGCCACTGGGGAAAAGGAAACCCGCGGGCCGCATTTTAATCCCTGCATAACATGGTAGACGGCAATGAGGCAGAGAAAGAAAAGTTATAAAGAACCCAAAAACACGGCGGTTTTGCAATCACCACCAAGGACAATAAAGTAAGACAACCGACAGAGAAGAAAAGCAGAAAACACGGGACGATAATTTCCCCAGAGATTGCTCCCCTTTAGTCAGTAGCGGTTCTCAGCGTTTTAAAACCAATGATCTCTCTTAACTTCATGTCTTATGGCTTTAACCACCCCCACCCGACCAACCCTTCCTTAAACAACAATTCAGATTCGATACAATAGCCCTAGAAAGATAAATAAACAGACAGATAATATATTTTGCACCATAGCCATAGGACGCCGGCTGGTTCTACAAAAGTTGGATTTTTGTTTGTCTTTATAAGTACTGTCAGCCCTTTAAATGTATTTCACATCATGAATAAATGTGTCTAAACTGAAAATATCGCAAAATTTAAAAAGAGACAAAATGGTGGGAAAAATCCATTTTCACTGCCGACCTTGGCCTTAGTCTGCAGAGAGTTAAGCGTCAGTAAAACATTATTACGCACAAAATGCAAAAAAAAAAAAAAAGAACGAAAATAAAGAAACTCTGTAACGTGACGGACAGATTTTCAGTTTCCGGTCCTTTGAAAAAAAACAACAAAACACCGTATTCTGACGAACAGACAAGTGCCCAGTTCTTTGTAAAATAAAATTTCAATTTTTGAAATATCTTGCCCGAGGGAGATCTTTTGTGACAAAAGCTTCCATTTCTTTCTTTTTTTCATTTCTAATTCGTCTTCTGATTTGTTGTAACGTTTCCTTATTGTTATAGCCATTGCGCGGGGCTTTACAACATAATAATATACGTCTATATATGTTTCTTTCTGACAATTAAAAATTTAACTTTGTTCTAAGCCCTGCTGCGACTCTACAGATTATTCTGGGCACGTATTTGTGTGTGTGTGTGTGTGTGTGAGTGTGTGTGTGTGTGTGTGAGTGAGTGTGTGTGTGTGTGTGTGTGTGTGAGAGTGTGTGTATGTGTGTGTGTGTGTGTGTGCATGTGTACGTGTGTTTGTTAATATTTTGACCATCAGACCAGAACAGAGGAGAGGGCAAGTGAGCGCCAGTTGACATGAACCCTCCTCCCACCGCACCCCCTCCCCCTTCGGTAGCAGTAAAGAATACATTGATACTGTCAAAACATTCGAGATACACACTTCAGCGTAAAAATATTCATATTCTAGAGAAGATTCATAAAAGATGAATACAGATACAATCTAGATAAATAAATGTATATCGCACTATTTACAAAAATACTTATGAGCAGATTGAAATGAGAGCCTAAATTTCACACCAGCTGGCCTGGACACGTTACCAGCTTTGCAGTGGCCTGCTGACCACACATACAGTGTCTTATTTAATTAACGGCTTAGGTATTTCCTTTGGTGAAATCAGAACATTTCCCACTAGGGCCAACTTCATCTCATGTTGAGAACCTTTGCAGTAGGTGTTGAAGCTTTGCTGTAGGAGAGAAAAGTCTTCAAGCTGAAATTGGTATTGTTAATGGTCTCACACCAGCACGGTAAACACTTGTCTAGAAATGCGTTTTTTCAACTCACACTTCGGTCAACGAATGGCGCAGAAAAACAATTAACTCAGACCTAACAATTCCATATTGTCACGTCACAAAAATGTATTCACGTCTCCGATGTTGTTACCAATACAAGGACGCTGGCTAACATTCCTTCTACTGCATCTTGGACAGCACACTACCACCATTGACTCATAGTTAACAGAACCACTTGCTAAATGCAAACCTCTATTATCATCATAATATAATGGAACTAGAGGGCGAACATAATTATAAGCACCTAAAAAATTCGTGACAACAAAATTAAAAATTATGAAATTTTGTGTACTGCTACAATTTTTGATGATAAATAATGAGGACACATCCATTTTGGACAAATTTTAGTCCTTAGTAATATTATGAATTTACGTTATTCTCGAGGTTCAAAAAAGACACGCGTTTTCTTCAGGTACCAGTTGAATAAAAAATAATATCGGAACATCCGTTTCTTTCCTCTCTTTAATTTTCACATTCCTGGTCAAAAGACAGCTTAATCACATGTGCGTACTTCAGCATGAAAATTGTTCTATTAGTCTCTGCATTCCAAATGCGACTAATAACGTGACGTAGATCTAGATCTATAGCGAGGCTTGGTACAAAGTATTTGTAAGGGGTAAGCAGGACCAAGGCTGACATAGACCCTACACTGGTGGCTCACCACCTAATTATTATGCATCACACTATGACACTAATAACTGCCCACACGCCGCGGTGTGGGTTGTGAGTACAGACAGTTAAAATTATATCGAAACAGCTCATGCGACTATCTATCTATCTATCTATCTATCTATCTATCTATCTATCTATCTATCTATCTATCTATCTATCTATCTATCTATCTATCTATCTATCTATCTATCTATCTATCTATCTATCTATCTATCTATCTATCTATGTGTGTGTCTGTCTGTCTGCCCGCCTGGCTGCCTGCCTACCTGCCTGCCTGCGTGCCTTCCCGTCTGTCGGTCTGTCTGTCTATCTACTTGTCTGCCTGTTTGTCCTCAAAGAAATTTCAACAAAACCCACCCTCGGTGGTTCAAAAGACCTCAAGCTAACTCCCAGGTATACAAGGCTAATCCTTTAGACATCAATTTCTCCAAGCACAGTGAGAAATCAGCGACTTTTAAGCTTGCGTTTGACGAGCGGAATTACTCCCGCGGGTCGCGTCTGGATATTACAAATTCTGCTTCCCCGTCTTCCCGGATTTAAAACAACAACAACAAGAACCTGGGGACCATTAGGTGCTCGACCTGATGGTCGCTGCACGCCATAGGATTGATTAGATGAGGGTAAAATCGTGACATTTTGAGAGACACGCGTAATACTCGAGCCATCTTGATGAGGACAAATAGTGGTCATAAATTTGCTCCCTTGCGAGATCGGGGCTGTAAAAAATCTCCGAATATTGCTTGACGTCCTTGGGTCACTGAATGTGGTAATGAAAAATACCGACACTCAAAAATGCATCTCCGAGAAGACACGCACTTTGTCCTACCTTTTTCTCGGGGGCCTTTTGTAACGATTCATCGGAGTTAAAATATGGTAAAAAGGTTGTATATTACAAAGCCCAGCATAAGGGACAGTAAAGTGTCATTACAATAAATAAGAAATGAAAAGGAAACATCAACATACACGCTTTTCTCTTTCTCTATCTTTTGTCATATTTTCACTTTCCAAGCCCACGTCATGCGACCTCACAGTTTTTCTTTTGTTTTACGAAGCAGTTTGTGAATTTCTTTAAGAGGGTGTTCAGTGAGGACAACGATGGTTGTGACAGCAGAAACACCATAGTTCCGATTAACTTGATTACACTGGCAAACTTTTCAAAAAGTGTTTTGTCTAGATCTGAACAGAATTTTTGTAAATGTAAATCTAATCCTCTCAAATCTTAATTTATAAACTCCATGCAGCCTCTGATTCTCACCATGGAGTGACCCCAAGTCAAGGTTTTGAAACCACTGAATCACTATGAATGTGAGATTAATAAACGGGCTTAATCAAAGACAATGTGGAAAGTTCGTAAAGGAATCAAAGAAGCTTTGATAATTACAATTAAAGCGCTCATTACGTGTAATCTCTATAATTTAATTGCATTTATTTCTCTGCTTTCAGGATTATATATCGTTTAAAATTGGTAAAAAAGAAGTAATAAAATGAAAAAGCAATTAAGACCGCCCAGAACATACAGCGATAACAGACCTCAAGCTTTATAGCTTTTCCAGTAATTAAACATGGCAACACAGTCGCGGTTGAGAGCGTGTGTTTACGCAATTCTGTCATGTTTTTGTGCAGATTCCATGAGTGTAAAATTTTGGCGTGTAAAGCTTTTAATTTCCTCAATGGTGACGGATGCCTGGACACAGTGCTCGGAGCTAGTTCAGGCTGTATGTGCGGCCATAGTGTAACAAGTAGCCGATTTCGAACCGTTGATTAGTTGGATGATGACTTCACCAATTATTGACTTTCTACATGATCCAACGAGTTGGCTGGTGCGAAAGGTCTCACTGAACCTCTGTCGAGGCGTCACCGTCCAGCCTGTCGACAGATAACAATCGGGTAGTGTTTGCTTGCTAGGGTTTATCATTCAATGGACTTAGGGGATATCTTCAACCAAGCTTGAGGCGCCATTTTGTTTTGTCTGAACACTAAGATAATTATTATGGTGCTTACATAATAAACTGAACTCACACACTGCACTATTATAGAAATAGACAATCCTACATTTGGCAAAGTTGTTTTGATACATGAGGCGGAGTGATTCGCGCTAGCTGTAATAGAAGTGATGTTAGCTAGTGTCTGTGGTAACGAAGACACCCCAGACAAAACGAAATGGCTGAGGTGAACACTTTGTGAAATGTGTCGAATTGGTAGGTCTGTATTTATTGCTTAGTCTGAGATGTTTGCTGAGACCTACATGTTACACAATTTTGCTGATGTTTAGCAAATGCAATATTGTTTATTAGAATAATCTCCTCTACATATTTATGACAATGGGGGAAAAGGATCGTAGAATCTTATGGTAGTGGACGCGTGCAAGAAGAACAAAGAAAACCAGTAAATTTGAAGAGAGCTCCGTCCACCTCGTCTACCTTGAAAACTCACAATCAGTGTCACCGATGAGGATAGGTTTAGCGATATATTTGGGAGAAGGATCGAGCTAGGATTGGTAAAGGGATAGGGAGAGCAGAAGAAACTAAGCAAAAGCCCCCGTTAGTATCTTGACTGAGTGGCAGGGACACTTGGAATTCTTCCCGCAAATCTGACTTATGCCTCTCTTGCGAAGTTGTCTTTTGTCTTTTAAAAATATGTACCTCGCTCGGTGGCACCACTGTGATCAAAATACATCTGTACATTTTCTGAAATGTTACTATCAAAGTTTTGCCATATTTTGACAAGTCTGTTTAACTGAAAATAGAGATGTAAAAGTATAGTGGTGTATCCGTTTTCAGTCTCCTGAAGAGATACCATTTTATAGCCATGCTTTACTCACAGTTGGGCGACGACTTGCATAGCATTGCGTTTATTTCCATGGCAATGCTGCCCGTGACAATTTAAAACTATAAAAAAGTGATAACTTTTGTTCTGTTTCTTTTCATTTCAAATAGTGGGGATTTATACGGATGTGTCACGCCTCTATCACGCCATGGTATCATGCAATCTGCACGCTCAGGTTAGCCCCAATTGCGATTGATTCCTGATGGCTTCCTAGCTCCAGAATGTGGATGTACAGGGACTTAGTTTTTACTGTCAAAGAGAATGAAATCCATTATAAAAACATAAGTACCGTGCTGAGTGTATTCTGAAAAACTGCTTGTTGATCTTAGTATAGATCTCTCGAGACTTGAAAAACTTGGTAGGACAAAATTTCAGCAAGATCGTGATCAATCAATAAAACTTGTGTAAAAAAATCAAACACACGAACAAAAATCCATACTCTGGCCTTTATTGAGGCTGCTTTCTGTTTTCTGTTTTGTTATATTTTATACATACATGTATACTTTTTCTTGAACTCTCCTGTGATGATCATGTGCATCGTGTACCATCCTGTCCAGAATAGGAAGATATGAAATTATAAAAACTGCGGTGAAGCCATGAATTAATGTATTTTTAATCGCCGGAACTAAAAAAACAAAAAACTTCGTCCTCAAAGACACAATTTATGACTTTGTTTAAGGTGTTTCTCTGCTGGCCATGTTCTCTACTGGCCATGTTCTCTGTTGATTTTGGAAAAAAACGCATCAATGAAAGTAAAACTATGATTATTCTTACTGAAATTAAAAAAAAGAAAGTTATTCTCGTACTGGGAGAATTTGAAAAGTATTTTCTTACCCAGGAAGTATAAAAAACAACAACAACAACAACAACAACACACACACACATACACACACACACACTAAAACAAAACAACTTTATTGTCGCCGGGGAAATAAAAAAGATAAAAATTATTACCTAGAGAATAATGATAATATATAAAAAAGGTATATTTTCACTAGGAAAAAAGATTCCTTTATTATAACCTTTTCTGTACTGCATTTCGTTCTTATTTTGTGACAAGTTAATGTAAAAGCTGACACATTGCAGTGTTAGTCAAAGTTAGACTGGTGGCGCGCCGACTCAGTGAGATGTGCACTGTGGAATTACACGGCACCATTGAGCACTGTCCAGGCTGAAACAGAAGGGGCAAAAATTGTTTTGAGTCAACAAAGGGAAAGAGAGACCTGACCCACTGATTCAAAACAGATGCAAAACAGATGTGACTCAGTGTGCTACCAGCCTTAAGCTTTTGCTTTCACCCAGCCAAATTTAATAATCTTTCATTCTGGACGAGAAGCAGTCTTGTGCAATTTTGGTAAAGCGAGGAACTGCATTGAAGCGAAGACATGTCTAGTTGAATGCGTTCATTCGGGCTCTGTTTATTTTACACAGGTGCAAGATCCGAAGAGCGCACGTATTAATGAAGTAAATAATATGAAAATTCTCCTGCCTTCAAATTTTTGGCTATCTTATATTTTTGGGGCCTTTATATCATCTGTCATAGAGCTTTTCACTCTTTATTAATAAACCCAGGATCGGTTGTCTAACTTTATCGCGGCTGACTTCATAAGGAGACAATTTTCACGTATGTTATCCATTTTTTCTGTCTGTTTGTCTCTTCCAGATGAAACTGGCTGTTTTAGGCTGAGGCCCGCGCTTACGGAGGCTGAATGAGATGATGAATGCAAATAGACAGAACTGCAAGCCTTGATTTAAGCCCTGTCCAAACTGGTCTACAGCAGATACATACAGAACTGCTCGCCTGTGATATCTGTGGATGCCGAGTTGGAAATCTAATGTTATTGGAATTCAGCAAATTAAATTTGGGTGACGAGAGAGTCGTTTGTCTGTTTAAAGATCAAGGTTCAAGAAAGAAGACTTCACTTTGATTTAAACTTTGTCTTGGAAGGAAATCATCTCAGTGAATATGTGTTTTTCAGTCTAAATGCACATCCATTGCTTTAAAGTTCGAGGCAGAGCTGAATATTGTGTTTTTTCAGTCTAAATACATAATCATTGTTTCAAAGTTTGAGATAAAGCAGTGGTTGCTGTGTTTTTCAGCCTAAGCGCACTCTTATCGTTTTAAAGTTCAAGATAATAAATGAAACTGTTTTTCAGCCTATATACACCTTAACTGTTTCGAAGTTCGCGACCAAAAGTGAATGCTGTGTTTTTCAGCTTAAAGACACGCTCATCTTTTCAAAGAGTGAGATAATAATTAAGTGAATACTGTTTTATTCAGCTTAAATACACACTCATCATTTCCAAGTTTGAAGAGATAAGCGGTGAAAGTCATTTCTTTGTGTTATGTCACTACTGATTGCAAGACCTGTTGTGCTTAAGTGTTAACGTTCCTTGAATAAAGACAGAACACTCTCAAGCAGAGCCTACTCAGCACCCACTTCCTACTTCATGTCTCACAGTTCCAGTATTATTCTTGGCCAGTGACAGTAAGTTTTTTGAATAAACGCTCATTGGAATTTCAAATTAATCTCAATTGGGCAACGCTCGGTTTCTTCTTGTGTGTGTCGCTGATAAATGCAAAAATCTTCGTGCTGTGTATCCCACGACAGAATAACAGAAAAACAGGGGCGAGCATCGTACACAAAGCATACAATAAAGGGGAATCACCCTTCAGATAAGCCAAGACAAAATCATAAATCAAATGGCTATTCGTTGCCCCGTTTTTATTTGCCACGTCTCCAAGGATAACTCTGCCCGAGATACCCACGATTTATAAAGGAATTGCTCTCCCCTACAAGTGACTTTTTCCATCGGGGATTGTTTTCCCTCCAAGATAAAGGGAAGACACCAACTGCTCTATTCATCAATCGGACACTCCCTGGCACGGGAGATAACTCTTGAAGGAATAAGGCCCCCTGGATTACCGTTACTGACTGTATGATCAAGGAGAAGATCCTATCTACGTTTTTGGAATATTGGCACAAGGAAGGTAAGGCTTTTTTTGGTGTTGGTGTTTTGATTGCTAGAGCGTGGGGGTTTGACCGGATTCGGAACGTGTTCGGAATTCAGTATCTTGTACAAATACAAGGTCTCCATTGTCCGTCGTTTTTTCTTAACCAAGAGCAAGAAAGAGAAAGAGAGAGAGAGAGAAAGGGGGGGGGGTAGATAGATAGATAGATAGATAGATAGATAGATAGATAGATAGATAGATAGATAGATAGATAGATAGATAGATAGATAGATAGATAGATAGATAGATAGATAGATAGATAGATGGAAATCATCTCAGTGAATATGTGTTTTTCAGTCTAAATGCACATCTATCGCTTCAAAGTTCGAGGCAGAGGCTGAATATTGTGTTTAGATAGATAGATAGCGAGAGAGAGAGAGATAGTCAGAGAGAGATAGAGAGAGAGAGAGAGAGAGAGAGAGAGAGAGAGAGAGAGAAAAGCAGAGACTTTGGGGACAGAAGCACATTTTCAAGAAGAAGCGTCGGACTGCTGAATGGCAGGAAGAAAGAAAAGTCTGTGTGTGTGTGCATTTGTGTGTGTGTGAGGGAGAGGGGAGAGAGAGGAGAGAGAGAAAGAAAGAGAGAGAGAAGAGGAGAGAGAGAGAGAGAGAGGGAGAGAGAGAGAGAGAGAGGGAGAGAGAGAGAGAAAGAGGGAGAGAGAGAGAGAGAAATTGTGTAGAAATGTATGTGAGAGAAAGAGAGAGAGAGAAGGAAAAATAAAGAAATAGACAGAGTAGATACGGACGCATGTTATAGAGAAGAATCAGGGTATGTAAACATTGTATTGTTGGACGCCAGAAAGCCAGTCCATGCCACAGGGGGATCCAGACCTAAATGAGAGTAGATACTTTATGTTTGGTCAGTTCAATGGCTGGCCATAGATGGGCTCCGTTCACTGACCCCTGACCCCTCCTCCGATCACCATGAGAACAGGGGTTCCCAACTCGGGGTAAATTTTGCCTACCCACGGGGTAAATCTTGACCGATATGTTCTCATTAACTGACTGTGTTTGGTACTGGTATCCCGGCGTACGTTCATTATTAATTTTGCCGTGCAAAGGCAAAGAGACGTATGTGCTCATTTCATAGTTTTGAGAAAAGAACAAAAACATTGGCAGACTACACATGAAAACGTGAATTCTTTTATTTTTTAGTTGGCCGCACTAGAAACTACTTTTCCTGTAGCAGATACGCCCATCTGCCTTTCATATAAAAGAATTATGTGTGACAAGTTCATAGAGACAATAAAGTAGAAAAAGACCCCATTCTGCTGGTTACGTCGCTCTGCCTTTGCACGGCAGAAATGTTCATAAATAAGTGAAAAACTGTGTTATACAACATTGTCATTGTTATTTAAACTTAGGAGAATAATGTTGAATAACAGTATTTTAAAATGTCCCCTCGTCGGTTGCTTTATTACGGCAGAATTGCAAACTCAAATTAATGAACAAAGCTGGCTGGGTGGGGTGATTTTTACTTTCGAAAAGTTGCCAAAGGGTTTTGAGTTTGAGTATGACTTATGTTTGAGTTTAACGATGTAACTGCACGAAAACGGCCGCACATTTCTAGGTTGTTTTTTTTGGGGGGGGGGGGGGGGGCGTTACCCAATTAAAACTTGATTACTCAGAGCTTCATCAATTAAGATTTAGCAAACAGCCAGGCGTGAATGGGACGGAAAAGGTGGGGAATCCTTGTGCTAAAGGGGTGTGCTATTCCCACAGCGTCACTGACGGTAAAGAAGAGTTGTCTTCTTTCTTTCTCCAAATCATCGCTGCCACCTCAGCCTTCACGCGATGCTCTTTCCCAAACAGTATCATTATATCCCCGGCCTTATCATGAAACCACGTAAATGCAAACAACCTAATTTTACAAGAGAAGGAAAAAACACACGGTATTACTTGAAGTGTTTATCTTCGATGCATTTTTCTAATGCGTCTTCTTTTTAGAATGAGCGAGATTAAACGTCGATTTTCTGGGAAACTGTCGGTTGTATTTTCAAATTTTGCATTTGCTCACATTTTACACTAAATCTTACGGAATTTTTATATCTCAGGACGGAAATAACTTGTCGGGTTATTAATAATAATTTCGTGGCAATGGAGAACATTTACATAGCGTCTGTCTCCTCAAAGTGGACCCACGGGACTTTATAATGAAATAGTAACATCTCTCTCTCTCTCTCGTGTACTCTTTATTTCTCTCTCTCTCTCGTTCTCTCTCTCTCTCTCTCTGTGTGTGTCTCTCTGTGTGTGTGTGTGTCTCTCTCTCTCTGTCTCTCTCTCTCTCTCTCTCGTGTGCTCTTTTTCTCTTCTCACCGATACCCCGGCCATCGCCACTCTTGTCTGTCTGTCTGTCCGTCCGTCCGTCCGTCCATCTTTCTCTGTCTGTCTGTCTGTCTGTCTGTCTGTCTGTCTGTCTGTCTGTCTGTCTGTCTGTCTGTCTCTCTCTCTGATGTACGTGTAAACATACTTTCATGCTACACAAACCATGCAAAGACTTAAGGGAAGACATCAATAGTTAGTGTAATTTCCGATACAAGAATGAGTTTACTTCTGTTCTAAATTCCGTCCTTTATTGAGGCCACCAAAGATCACCTTACCAAAAGCGCAATAAACAGAAACATTTAGAACAGCAGTTTCCAACCTTTTCGTTCCGTGAATTCCCCCTGTGTCAGCTTTTCGAAAGTAACTTCACCCCTGGCAACTTTTGGAACGGAAATTTATCCCCACCCTGTTTTGTTCAGTTATATATGAAAATTCTGTTTTTTGTTTTTTTATTTTAAATCGAGAATTATTATTAAAAGAAATATATTGCGACCTTAATTCTGGCTTGTTCCATCTCCATTTCCCGAGAAACTGGAGACCTTCCGGTATGTAAAAGAGGTATAACAAATGCACACCGTGACACTTGTTTAAAATGCGTTATGGCACTTATCAAGCTGTTTCACAGTTCCGATTTATTCTAACTCCTTGCCATAATACAGAAGCTGCAAACTTTTTAAAGTGGAATTTCTCAGTGATGCAAAAACAAAAACAAAAAGTGGAGTCGGAACAACAAGAACCAATGTCGAGATATAAGTACAAAATACAAATCTCCAGAATCAGCAAATTTGGCAACTGGTGAGGAAAAATGTATCCCCGGGGACTAAAGCTTACTCTCCTTTGAGAACCCCTGGGTTTGAAAAAAAAAAAAAAAACAACAATAAAAAAAACAACCAAATGTAGTCCAGAATGAGTACACGAGCTGGCGAGTTGAATTTGTTACAGAATTACATATTGTCTGGATGGTGCTGGTGAAACTTAGGGAGAAAGAAATGGAAAATGTAACAGAGCTTCATTGTGTTTGCGGCCTGTGAAGGGAAATTACCATTTCTGTTTTAATTAGATATGTGGGGAACATTTTGTGTTTTCTAACCGTGAAAATTACATAAAGTGTTTTATTCCTTACCACTGGTTACATTCTATCTATCTATCTATCTATCTATCTATCTATCTATCTATCTATCTATCTATCTATCTATCTATCTATCTATCTATCTATCTATCTATCTATCTATCTATCTATCTATCTATCTATCTATCTATCTATCTATCTATCTATCTATCTATCTATCTATCTATCTATCTATCTATCTATCTCTCTATCTATCTATCTATCTATCTACCTGTCTATCTATCTATCTATCTATCTATCTATCTATCTATCTATCTATCTATCTATCTATCTATCTATCTATCTATCTATCTATCTATCTATCTATCTATCTATCTATCTATCTATATCTATCTATATATTTATCTATCTAGATAAGATAAGATAAGATAAATTTTATTCGTCCTTGTACAAGGAAATTTGTTTTGATCAGTGAATACATAACGATACAGTTACAGAAATTATGATATATAGCGCGGGCGCACACGCACACACTCACACACACTCACGCACACATATGTATACACACACCCACACTAATAAATAAACAAAATTATCAGTGCCCACAATATGCTTCCGTTACTAAAACACATTGGCCTGACATGCAAGACACAATTCAACTGCACACAGATTACGATCAAGATGACGACATTATTGCAACATCCTAGTTGATGATGGAATAAACAGACAACTCCATACATTAAAACGCTCTGAATAGCCACCTATCTATCTATCTATCTATCTATCTATCTATCTATCTATCTATCTATCTATCTATCTATCTATCTATCTATCTATCTATCTATCTATCTATCTGTCTGTCTGTCTGTCTGTCTGTCTGTCTGTCTGTCTGTCTGTCTGTCTGTCTGTCCGTCCGCCCTTCCGTCTGTCTGTCAGTCCGTTCACCGCCCGTCTGTTCGTCCATCTATCTATCTATCTATCTATCTATCTATCTATCTATCTATCTATCTGCCCACCTCTGTCTGTCTGTATGTCTACCCGCCAGGCACCTCGCGTGGCCGACCGTTCAACCCAGCCTTGTCTGTCCGTCCGTCCATATCGAGAACAAAAAACAACTTATGTACCGAGCTCCAAGTCGTCTAGTCGATAGTTCTGATAGTCCAGCTGAGACTCGGGGAGGGGCAGGAGGAAAAGGCAGGAAGGACTTACTGAGAGGGGGTTGGGTGGGTGGAAGCGAGTAGCTAACGCTAAGACTTCAGACTGATAGATGGCAGGGTGTTTTCTTCAATTTTCGTCTTAAGCACGCATGTAGTGATTGAAATCTTGTCTCCTAGAAACTATCGAGCCCCGGATGGGTAGTCTGACATAAGACAGATTGCTACTGTAGTCTTTGTTTTAAACATATTTGGTTGTTCTGTGGGTCCCATTCTAAGTCAATGGAAATGAACGTCTGCGGTCTCCATAGAGCCCTTACAAAGTGGATTCGGTTTCGTATCGCTTTCGGTTCGCTTTCAGTAGTTTTGAAGAAACGGGCCATTCTCGATGACAAGCGAAACCAGACGTAAACAGAAATATTATGCTCTCTATAAGGCGCAGTGTAGGTTTGTGTCATTTTCCGGGCCTTTCGGGAAGGCGAGAATGACGTCATTCGGGGAAACTGCCGAAAGTGATCCGAACGCGAAACGACACCGCCGCTACTGTGTCCGGACTCTACATGAGCAAATGTCCTTATGTGTCGTCCATCTCACGTCCTGGCACATCAACAAGTTTCCCACATTACAGGGGAGCATTTCAAAGTTTGGGTCACTGTTGTTTCTCTTGGGTGTGCCAAACGCTCCTGCTCCTAAGTTCAAAACTATGAAAGATATCGATACGTGACTCTGTTAGAACTTATATCGGTGTCCCCATGAGCTATGACCAGGCAGTCATAACTCAACATCACCAAAATACTCGATACACCAGAACCTATGCTGAACGATTAAAAAGAAATAATTATCAAATGAGCAAGCAAGAGTGATTTCTTGAACAGTTTCTGAACTTTTTTTTTTATACCACTTGAATTTTAAACCGTGTTTCTCGTCTTCTAACAACACTATTCTATGATCATACTTAAAAGTAACATTGCGTTTTGCTGTCTGTCATATCACAATGAATTGTGCAAGGGAGTAATAGTTATATTTTACAGTCTGTCCTTTGCTGTTTATAAAAGGACATTAGGATAGCTGTCGTATGTGTAGGAGGACCGGGGGGCGGGGTGGGGGGGGGGGAGAGAAAGGGGGGGGGGGGAAGAAAGGTGGGAGGTAGTAAACAAAACAACACAAGAAAAGAAAACTTAGATAGAAAAGTAGATGTTTCTCTGATTGGTTAGTTCGATACCTCACTCCATTAGAATGACAGGGTTTTAACTTCCTTCTATCAACTTTTGAGAAAATGACCAATGAACTTCCATGTGCTCATAGCTTTGAGAGATACGACTTTTTTCTCTGTCTCTTTAGTAATACTTACAAATTACACACCGAATACACTTGATACTTCGACACACAATGGAAAAGGCCTGTGGAACTAGTCTGTAGTGTGTAACTCAGTTCAGCCAAAACGTGGAGATAGAACACTGTCATATTAACCGGACGAAGTGTGACCCCTGCATGAAAGGAGCATAGATATTTTAGCCCTCGGTAGATGGGCGGACACCCAAAGATTCCTCAGATATCAACAGTTTCATCAGTAGACAGACATCATCACAGAAATAAAAGCTCATAAATAATGGAGAGAAAATGAATCAAATTGCCGTCTCTGAAGGATTTGTGCTATTTCATGAAGACCACGGCTCTAGTTTCTATAATATGAGAACTATTTTTGAAATAATAAATGGCAGACAGACATTGGGGGCCAAAGACCCGACATTATTTCTTCACATGCGCAGTGGCGTGTCTATGGTATGGGGGGGGGGGGTAAGGCACGTGCTCTGGCGTCACTATAAGGGAGACGCTACTGCTCATTTTCTGTTCAAGTCGCCCGCCCCCCCCCTCCCCGCCACAATAATTTTTTTTCTTGAGACAGAAAGACGATACAGTTATAAGTTTCATTATTTGTTAATTACATTAACTTGAGAAATTTAATTTGTTAATTGAAAGATGCAAGTACATGACTTATATTTGTGAGCTGATTTTACTGCAAAGTTATCTAAGAGATGAATGTCAGATGTTTGGACGGTGGGATTGGGGATTTCACTGCTTGCCATAGGTCATAATTTCCGCAGAAACGCCCCTGCACGTGATCTACTTTACCGTATTACCGAAAATTTCTTCCAAAATTAGGTCTAGACTGTAATTTAGTGTGGGAAAAAATGTTTCATACAGTTTGCTCACTCGCTCATCCGTTTCCATTTCCGGGATATTGATTAAGAGATTCGTCTCAGATATTTTCACCCCTCGTCTTGTGCATACCCCGTTTTGACACTGTGATATGAAATTTGCAGGGCTTGGGGGTACGTCGTCGTCGTCGTCGTCTTCTTCTTCTTCTTCTTCTTCTTCTTTGGCGATCTTTGCGGTCAGGGACACAGTGGTCTAGAGGCAAGGAGGCCTTCTCATGCCGAAGGTACCAGGTTCAAATCCCAGTCGGTGGAGACATGTTGGAATTTTGGGATTTTTCTCACATTTTCCTGTCTCTGGTCCTATGATAAGTAAGATCGAGCACTTAGTCTTCTCGGATAAGGATGAAAAACTAGGAGGGCCCGTGCGTACGTTGAGCATGTTAAAGATACCTTGGCAATTGGAAATCGAGAAGAGCAGGCCGAACAGACCGCTGCCCGGGCAAAATGAAAATAAAAAACAAAACAAAACAATTATCCCAATTACACCCCCCTCCCCCACATACACACACAAAGGAAACCCACCGACCGATGCTGCACTGTGGCGACAACGTGTCTGCTCCAGTTGTAACTGGGCTGCAATAACACTAAGGCAAATTTCCCAAATGGGATTAAAGAAGTCTACAAAACCTTGGTGCCGGTCATCACTAGATTAGTATGCCTGTATGCCGTGACTTCAACTGTTCCACTACAGTTCCATACAGCTTCAACTGAGGCGCCCTGACTCCATATGACCAAATGCGAATTAATTACCGATTTGTCCAGATGGGTTACATATTTCCGGGTCTCGTCACATCAGTTTTGTCTGCATGTGCTACTGTAGTCTGAGATATTAATAATAATAATAATGCCGGAGTATATTTACATAGCTCCTGTCTCCACAAAATGGTCTCAAAAACGCTTTACAATGAAATAGCAACCTCTCACTCTCTCTCTGTCTGTCTCTGTCTCTCTGTCTCCCCTCTCTCCCCCCTCTCTCTCCCCCCTGTCTCTCTCTCTCCCTCTCTCTCTCTCTCATGTATTTACAAAACGCTTTCAAGCCGTACAAAACACACACGGCTTAAGGGAGACAT
Organism: Onchidella celtica; assembly: GCA_963931925.1. Classification (NCBI taxonomy): domain Eukaryota; kingdom Metazoa; phylum Mollusca; class Gastropoda; order Systellommatophora; family Onchidiidae; genus Onchidella; species Onchidella celtica. The sequence continues at coordinate 34,820,155 of OZ007583.1, read as the reverse complement.
CCTCAGTCAGTCAAGTAGATATGTAGAATACAGAACTGATTTTAGCTCTGTTTTGAATTTCTCAAATGAAGAAATTATCTCTCTATCTTTCAGGGAGAGCATTCTATATATTTAGGCCAGAATAAGAAAAGGAACTGTCCCCACATTTCTTTAAGGGACTTGACGGTTGCCAAATTCAGTTGGATTACGGGGACCGAAGATGTGTTATTTCAATACCCACACATTTCCTTTTTCTGTCCGTGCCATTGGCTGATGGCTCTGTCCATCTGTCTTCGTCCAAGCATATCTGTTCAGTGTTCAGAGGTCGGAACGATTTCTTCTGTCTCTCTAAGGTGTCTGAGACGCTGGGTAGAAATAATGGGTTTTTAGTGATTCTGTCTGCGTCCCTTGGGAGTGGAGTGAGTGTGGGAGTGAATGAGCAGTGTGTGTGTGAGGGTGTGGGGAGATAGATAGAGAGAGAGAGAGATGGGCTGCTGGACATCTATACAGATGGATAGACAGACAGACAGACAGACAGACAGACAGATAGATAGATAGATAGATAGATAGATAGATAGATAGATAGATAGATAGATAGATAGATAGATAGATAGATAGACGGAAAGAGACAGGCAGAGATAGATAGATAGATAGATAGATAGATAGATAGATAGATAGACAGACAGACAGACAGATAGATAGATAGATTGATAGATAGATAGATAGATAGATAGATAGATAGATAGATAGATAGATAGGGGAGAAAATATGTTTTTAGTGGTTCTTCTTGTGTCCCGTGGCAGGAGAGTGGATGTGTGAGTGAATGAGAGGATGTGTGCGGGGGGGGGGGGAGGGGGGCGAGGGAGGGGGAGGCTGTAAGGGGAGGGAGATATGGGAACAGAGTTGCCCTGGACCAGCGGCCAAACTTGTGCGAGGTACTGGAAGCCAACGGGATGGGAAGAAGAGAGATTTATGGTCTGGGTGTGTACACACACACACACACACACACACACACGCGCGCGCGCGCGCAGGCACGCACGCACGCACACGCACACACACACACACACAGACAGACTGTTGGACACGTCAGGGGAGTCTGTGAAGTTCATTCACTGGGAGACAATGATAATTAAAATGTGGAAGAGAAAGAAAAGGTGAAGAAATTAGTTTGATAGCTCGAGTGGAAATTACATGAGTATAGATAATATTTTATGTCACCTATGGACAGACAGACAGACAGACAGACAGAATGATAGATAGATAGATAGATAGATAGATAGATAGATAGACAGACAGACAGACAGACAGACAGACAGACAGACAGACAGACAGGTAGATAGATAGATAGATAGACAGACAGACAGACAGACAGACAGGCAGTCAGACAGATAGAGAGACAGACAGACAAATAGATAGATAGATAGACAGACAGACAGACAGAGAGACAGTCAGTCAGACAGACAGACAGACAGACAGACAGACAGACAGACAGACAGATAGATAGATAGATAGATAGATAGATAGATAGATAGATAGATAGATAGATAGATAGATAGATAGATAGATAGATAGATATAATTCTTTATTTCCAATTAGTCGGTATAGTATTTCACACACGATACCCATACAGGAAACAATAGAATGGCATTGTAAATATTAATCCGTTACATGACCGAACATAACTGCTGGCTCTTGGCTTATTTTATCCATAAATAGATGGTAAAAGTGGACAATAACTAAGACTGGCGCATTTGTTATTGTAAACCTCGTATGGACATTTCCGAGACTGCCTATAATTAGCACATTGATTTCACAATGATACCCTATGGCGTTGATCTCTAAAGAAAATGGGTAGTACTTATCAAACTTTGATTTGTAAGCTTTATCAATATAAGCATCACATGGTATCGATATTTCTACTAGTTTGACTGCTTTTCTTTTTCTGTCAATCACTGTTAAATCTGGCCGCACTTCTCTACGATGGAAACCAATAGAGTCACTTTCAAATATAGATGGTTTGAGGGGAGTGTCTTGTTTCTGTTGAATGAACGAATCTTTCTTTCCAAAATGTCCAAGGTGTTGTTGTGTCGTTGTTGGTACATAAGGTGAAATTTTGTGCAGCCATTAAGGGCGTGTGATGCTGTTTCGCTTGGATGATTGCGCACGACTTGGTGTAGGTGTTGGGGTAATCTTCTCCAACTCACCGTGTCGTAAAGTGCGTCATTGTTGTTGACACCGCCATTTTGAATCGTGTTCGTGTTGTTGTCATCGCAGCCCGTTGTTATCCTTCTTACTTTACCAGTCCGAATAGCTTCCTTCACCGTCATCTTCAGCCCTGGTACTTAGGCTAGATCGAAATACCTTCTCCATAACGATAAACTCACCCCACAGCTGTGATAGATAGATAGATAGATAGATAGATAGATAGATAGATAGATAGATAGATAGATAGATAGATAGATAGATAGATAGATAGATAGATAGATAGATAGATAGATAGATAGATAGATAGATAGATGGCAGTTTTAGACTATTGGAGATTTATAACTTCAAACAACTAAAAACAGAAAAAGCACACAAATATGACTGTGTAGAAATGCGCACCTGACGACAAGTTGTATCAAGAAAACAGAACAAAAATGAAAACAATCCCAAAAGTGAACATACGTTCTGAATGTCTGGGATATTCTTCAGGTTGCAAAAAACAACACATAAAAAACAACAACCCACAAAACTGAATCAATGGGGACGACAAAACTGAATTGAAACCACACTGAGCTGTCGTCGGGGTCTTCCATGCACGGTGCATTCAGAGTATAAAATATTGTTTCGTTTCCTGGCTTTGCGTCTTCCTTTTACTCCAAGCCTGGCCGATGACAAAACAACTTATGAAAAGATTAAGCACGATCCAGGAGGCAATGGAAAGAAAAATGCTCAACATCAGACTGCAGGGTGAAATCCCCCACGCTGAAATACGCAAACAAACGGCGCTAACAGACATAGTGAAATTCATGCTACACCAAAAGTGGAATTGGGCCGGACGAAATGGGAAGGATGAATGACAATGGGTGGACAAAACGCTGCACTGAATGGCAACCAGGGACAGGAAGAAGAATACGAGGACGACCAGGAAGAAGATGGCGAGATTACATAAAACATAGAGGAAGAACATCGTGGATGAGGAAAACGTCAGACAGAAAAGAGTGAAAAATCATTATCGGAGGGTTACATCCTGCAATGGATGAACAATGCCGAAATGAAAGGTGAAAGGTGAAATGGCTAGAGCTTCTATACCAGACCGGCTCCGACAAGGGAGAAACACTGCAGGAAAATTAGTATAGGTTGTACTTTGCGATTTGGATTGGAATCTGGAGCCTCTAGTGTCTATATCAAGGGTTCTATCCACTGGGCCACTTCCGTGACATACAGGGTGGAATATGACACTTTGGCTTAATCAGAAGGTGATATCCAGGGAGATAGTTCCCATCCGGCACCCTACCAAAATCCGACGTAAAGGATTGACAACAATTCTGCACAAAGAAATGACGTCGTTACTTCGTAGATGCACGGGTTACGACATCGATTTGATATAGGGAATCCTCCCCTTCGATAATCCTACCAACAACACGGAAATCCAATGTAATTTTATGTCGTATTGAGGTCGGGATGTTGGCTGGATCACTTAAATACAAGCAAGCAATGCGGCCGAATGAAGCTGCAGTTACTAGGTGAACGGCCATTGCACTCCACTCAATTAATGATATTTCGAAAACTGAAAACAAGAAAATGGAAAAAAACAATTGTGGCGGGACTAATTCATTATGGTGCAATTTTAGCTCTTGTTTTAGTTGCTCAACGCTAAAGCCTCAATGATAGTTTCAAGAATTATAAGATTAATTTTCTCAAATGTCAACTAACCTCACCCAATCGCTTTTGCATTGACCTATTGTGTTTATTCCACTTTCAGACAATTAAAAAAAAAGTGGAATTCTAATAATGTAAAACACAATGATCTCTTTTTGCGCTCCTTTGACAAGCACTCCGCACTCTCATTATTTTACCAGCCTTCAGTTTATGTGCGTGAGTTCTGAAGCAAGGCTGTAGATTCTTTTATGCAAATTGTCGAGATCAGAAAGAGAGAGAGAGAGAAAGGCGGGAACAGAAGTTTATCCCCGTAAATACCCGGCGTTCCATCTAGATAAAACAGAAAATTTTTGAAAATGGCATGAATAAAAAATTAAGACCGACACTTTTAAATCAATTGGTTTGTTTCACTTACGTCATCCCAAATCGTGATGCATCCTCCCTCCCCCACCCAGTGCACAATGCACAACAGCTAAACCTGCACACTTTTGTAAAAAAAAAAACTGTCTTTTGGGGGGGGGGGGGGGGGTCTGGGGCTGAGCATGCGCACTTGCAAAGATTGGATGTAATCCAAAAAGAAGAACTGAAACTCCTGCGAGAACGAAACATTTTATAGCCTTGGAATTTCCGACGAAAGGCGAAATAAAATTCAAAATATGGTAGGAGCACAAATTCTGTCTGTGACCAGTGGCTAGTTGAAAGAATGCCAGGAATATTTTTTAGACCTTTGTCTCAAGCTACGAGATGATATGAAGAGGCTATAATGAAATTCTTCGTTTGCGCTACGCTCTAGCGCTTATGAATTCACATTGATAGCTCGGGCGCTGGCTTTTTTTTTTTTTTTTAGAAATACTGGAAATGGCAGAATATTACGCAAAATGCACTCGTGGTGACGAAGTGTGATTTTTTAAATAAATATATTTCAGCTGCTTCTGACTGTAAGTGTCCTGTGTTTAGTTTGTTCACTGAATTGGTGAACTGAATATGAGTTGAAGAATGTCTGTACAGCGGCGGTGACTGGCGAGCACTTCTGGTAGGATCTTCTTCTGTCCTGTCGGTCTGTTATATTCTGTCTTTCGTCTTGAGTGATTTCCTAGCACAATATGGCCGTTAATGTGTTGTGTCGGCGTGCCTTCTCCAAACTCCAACTCAGACTGTAAAATGCTTAGAGATTCCATTTTGACGGGATGGAACGCTATAATTATAAAGGTTATTTGTTAATATTATTTCTAACATTTTCATAATGGTATGTTATGACTTCTATTTTGTCCCGTATGTTATGACTTCTATTTTGTCCCGTATGTTATGACTTCTATTTTGTCCCGTATGTTATGACTTCTATTTTGTCCCGTATGTTATGACTTCTATTTTGTCCCGTATGTTATGACTTCTATTTTGTCCCGTATGTTATGACTTCTATTTTGTCCCGTATGTTATGACTTCTATTTTGTCCCGTATGTTATGACTTCTATTTTGTCCCGTATGTTATGACTTCTATTTTGTCCCTTATGCCATGCCTTGTTTTTGCCTGTCTTTCATTTCCCATGGTCTTCCCGGGGTTTCGTCGCGTGAAAATATTAAAATCATATACAGGAGAGAGAGACATTATCTGAGCGAGACCGCGTGCAATTTTATTTTGGCGTCAGTGCGAGTAGCCCGTAGCTGTGGGCTATGTTTCCTATTGGGAAACTCATTACGTGGTAGAAAGAGGAGTCGTTAATCCCTCCTACACACACTTTCTTTTGTTTCTGTTCATCCATTTTCCCTTTCTCTCACCACAGCGTCACTTCTATGTGGCTGGTCGATCCTATCTCTGAAACCACTCAGATATATTCCCACAACTGCAGATAACTACTCTTTTTTGGCAAGAATTCTGTGAACTACTTTTGTTGTTGCTTTTGAACTAAGCGGGAGAACAGTATCTCAAATGTTTATACATAACGTGAATTTGAGTTTGGGTTTAAAGGCACGTCGACACGATAAGAACCACGGTCTTTTTGGTACCTTACTGTGGCCGTGTTCATTACCATTGCATTGACTAGAATTAATACGTTCACCGGTGTTAGCGCAAGAAATTAGAATTAAATGATGTTCATAAATGTGCCGTTGGTTTTACGATTTTTCATTGGAGGTGGTTAAATTAACAACAGCCTAACCCCTGGTAACTTGATTTTCAGAACTTGAGCTATTGAAATGTCACAAATAAACCTCTATAGAGAAAATTAATTCTGTATGAAATTGTTTTGTCTGTAACGTTCTCAAAATGTGTTTCAGCATAGATCTGGGAGACATTTTTAAAAAAATGTATGTAAAAATCTTTCGATGAACCTGTAGATTTTAGCCTCATTCAAAAGGGACAGGGTGCGTACAGCTGCTGCTCCTGTTTATATAACTGTTCGTGTATTCAAGATCAGGAGCACAAGCCAGATAGAAGACACGTTGGTCTAGAGGCAAGGTGCTCGCCTCTCATGCCGAAGGTACCGGGTTCGATCTTGGGTCGGTGCAGGCATAATGGGTTTTTTTTGGGGGAAAAATTCCTGTCCCTGATCCTATGGTAGATAAGATCGAGCACCTAGACTTCTCGGATAAGGAAGAAAAACTCGAAAAGTCCATGCGCATGTTGCGCTCTTTAAAGATATTTTGGCAGTTGAAAGTCTAGAAGAGCAGGCCGAAGAAGGCCGCAGCCCGGGCAAAATTCTAAAAAAAAGCTAATCCCTACCACAAAAACACACAGAAATATAAAATAAACCAGGGAAAAGTGAGTTGTAAATGCCAAGAGCAGCGAACCTCCTAAAGTAAAGACCTAAAAAGAAACACAACTAATTTCTCTGGTAAAATTAGGCCCTTTGCACTTGTGCGATTTCATCATAGGGCCGCCGACACCCCGCAAGGCCTTGTAGCAAATTCCCTCCATCATCTATGGAGTTTAGAGAGTAAATTTAACACCCGCCGTTGGGAAAATCAAGATAAGACTCATAAGTGAATATAGATAGACCAGGAAACAAAAGCAAGAATTGATTTTTCTATGGCGAAAATCGATGAGAAAATGCATCCATAAGGGACGCCATTAACATTCATAAAAGTTCTTCTTAAGCAAGTCTTGGGTCTATTTTTAGGTCTCTCTGGCAATTTTATTATCATGATAATATAATCAATTAGAGAAAATGATGGTGATAAGCAGCATTTTTGCTGTTTTGTTTTTGTCTTCCATCTTTCCCAGTATATTTCTTGCCGTGTACTGAGTGCTCTTGTCCACAACTTCCGCTTTTTAAAAATTTTTATTTCGGAAAAATGACGTATGAAAAAGTAAAACACTTTCTTGTCTATGTATACTTGTCCACAGCATGTGTTCCGTTCCGCTCCTCACCGCTATGGAGGCAAAGAGTTTTTCATATTCCTGGGGCGGATGCTGTTTTACAAGGACCACTAAAATAGAATGGAAAAGAATCCATTTTGTAAAAAAAAATAAAAAATTGGGGAGGGGGGCGGGGGGAGTATTTGAACAAGCCCCCAAGCCCCTCCACTGATCATACAGCTAGGATTTGCATGAGATTTTGGGGGTGCCCCCCCCCCCCCCCCGAATTGGAGATTTCTTTTACGTTTGCTATGTGTTAAAAGTTCTTTTTTCACTAACACATGAGCCTATGACATCATCACTTACTGCGTATCGTCTCAATTCGGAGGTGGGTTGGTCAATAGCCCTTGTGTGTGCGCGCGCGTGTGTGTGTGTGTGTGTGTGCGTGTGTGTGTGTGTGCGCGCGTGTGTGTGTGTGTGCGTGTGTGTGTGTGTATGCGTGTGTGTGTGTGTGTGCGTGTGTGTGTGTGTGTGCGTGTGTGTGTGTATGCGTGTGTGTGGCCGGGGGGGGGGGGATTCTGCACAGACATGACAGTGAACACAACTCAACTCATCATTTTTCTCTATTCAGAACTGGAAAGCGGGCCCCCCCCCCCCCCCCCCCACACAGAAAATCTCCCAGTGTACGAACATTCTACAGTTTTTCAACATGCCGGGGCAAATAAATATTGCCCACAGGTCAGGGGACGCAATACTTGCCTGGCACCAGGCGCTGGCAACCTACGCGACGTCACTGGTGAACAGTAATGCGTCATGGGCACAATGACTGCAGTGGACTGTGGTTCACGATACAACAATGTGACAGCCAAATGGTCCAATGTTTTATTCACCACAAACTGTGATATTAATATAATCATTATCTGTCCAACAGTTTGTGACTGTGCTTTTATTTAATGGGGGAATAGCATGCGCTGATGTGTATTTTCTTAGCGGTGCCACCTACAGCAGTGTCTGGGGGACACATTGTTAAAGAGGGAAGGTGCTCGGCTCTCATGCCGAAAGTACTGGATTCGAACCTCGGTCGGTGCAGGCATGTTGGAATTTTTATGGTTGGGTGGGGAGGAGGGGGGGATTCCCGTCCCTAATCCTATGGTAGATAGGATCGAGCACCTACTCTCCTCGGAAAAGACGAAAGACTCTGCGCCCATGTGCGCATTGCGCACGTTAAAGATACCTTGGCAGTTGAACGTCGAAAACAGCAGGCTGAACAAGGCCGCTGCCCCGGGAAAAATTAATAAAAACTTATCCCTACCACGTAAACACACAGAAACAAGAACAGAAATAATAATAATTTTAAAAAAGAAACAAGAAAAGTGAGATATAAATTAAACGCCTGGGGCAGCGGACCTCCTAAAATAAAGTCTTAAACACAGCAGGGATAAAAAGTCAGCAGTAATAGATACAACTATTGATTTCTGAATAGGAACCATCCTTAAGGTATGTACCCTCGACAGAAGGGTGGGCGGGGGCTGAAAGGGAGGGTGAGAGGGGGGGGAGAGGTGGTTTGCCCCTAAGTGTAATAAGCGTACATGGTTGGGGGGGGGGGGGGGGGAGTGGTGTCTTTGAAGTGTGGGTACAATTTTCCAAAGTAAAAAAATGGTAAGAAGAAAAAATTGTATGTACGTTTTTCAGTTGCGGTAATAAATTAAAAAGTTTGGTTTTATTATATATTTTTGTTAGTTCACCAAATAGGTTGTAGGATTATTATACACAAATCAATAATATAGTCCGTGTTTCTAAAGTTGCTGTCAAACAGTCCATGTAGAATACAATTTAAAGCTTCAAAATATCCAGGCTTTGTCATGGAGGTTCAAGTATATAACAAAGGGAGCGAGAGAGAACAGAGGGAGAAGAGAGAGAGAGAGAGAGGGGGGGGGGAGAAAAGAGAGAGAGAGGGAGAGAAAAGAGAGAGAGAGAGAGGGAGAGAAAAGAGAGAGAGAGGAGGCAACAGGGAGAGAGAGGGAGAGGGACAGACAGACTAGGAGAGAGAGATTTAGCGAGATGAAGGAGAGAGCGAGAGAAAAAGTGAGAGAGTAAAAGAGTGAGAGAGACACACACACAGTTAAAGAGAGAGAGACAGGGAGAGACCGACGCAGAAACAGAGAGCAACATTGAGAGAGAGAGAGAGAGAGAGAGAGAGAGAGAGAGAGAGAGAGAGAGAGAGAGAGAGAGAGAGAGAGAGAGAGAGAGAGGCTTACTATTTCACTGTAAAACACATTGGGTCCTCTTTGTGGTGACAGGCGCTATGTAAATGTACACCATTATTATTATGAATTTCAGCATTAGTTCCAAATGAACTAGCAACATGTAACAAACAAAACAAACAAACAAACAAATAACAACTAAATAGATAAAACAAACATTTGAATGGAAATGAACTGTGAAAAGCATTATCAACTTTCACGTTTGACTTGATGTATAAAATATTGACGCACCAATGGAGGATTTCTAAAGTTCTTATTGCTTAACACTTTTGGCCATGTCAGAATGTCCTGCCGATCCGAAAATGCCAATTTACAAATCAAATTTTGCAGCAAAGGCGCCAAACCCTTTTAGTCGTGATTAGGGTAATCCGTATTTTCATAACCTCATTGGGCATCGATCCTAATGGAGCTTATAACAAGGAACCAAAGGAGATGTAGCGATTACGAACACGGCTTGAATATAATTATATTTTTACGATAAAGAGAGATGTGAAACAGAGAGATAACGTGATAAGCGATTGCTGTTACATGAGTGGTCACACTGCGACAACAACTACGAGCTATTTGGAAATGTACACGCAACTGCAACGTCCGGCATACTTTCTGTGATGTCAGCTCAGAGAGAGTGGAAGAGTGCCATATTTTGACCGACCGCACGGAAAAAAGCGGATCGGTCGCCGTTCGACCGGTCCAGTGTTTACTAAAATAGTTTGTATCGCTTGGCCAATCTTGAACACAAAGCGTAATCCCGTCTTGCGGTCGTTTGTGGCCATACCGTAAGAAAGCGGAATGACCCTATTTCCACTTTGAATCTTGGCACACAAGTTTTTATGCAGCTTTACACACATGAATTCACACATGTAGATAGCACACGTTTTATTTAATGCCTAGTTTTGATTTCTGGTTGCTTGAAGCAATAACATAATGTTACAAAGCTATGAAAAGAGAAACACTCATAACTCATGTGATTTTTTTCCGTACGAGCTTAAGCAAGTTTAGGAGCGGGGCAGCAACACACCCCCGAAACACAGGACAGCTCCAACACATCCCAGAGATTTTCGCTGACGTTCAGTCATATCAGGCACAGTCCAGAGATTGCAGCACCCATGGCATTGTTCGATAGGACGAGAAATCCCTTAGCCGATGACCTGTGTTTGGGGGTGTGTTGCTGCCCCGCTCCTGAATTTGCTAAAGCTCGTACGGAAAAAAACAACTCACGCAGCCGGCCAAACGAAGGATGTAAACATAAGCTGTGGCAATGTGTTGTGCTGTTTTCGAGGACACGGCCGAGAAAATTAGGCATTTATTGAAGGCACTGGCGGTACAAAGGATATAAGATACACAGCTTCAGCTTTTCACGTTCTGCGTGTTAATCATCGAGCTGCACATTCATTATGAAAACATTTATCGAGAGGGCTAACTTGAAAGGAATACACACCCTACTGCAGCCACGCAGCGTCTACTGCGTAATGTATTGATTAAGTTGTTTATTTTACCCCCACAACAGAATTAATGGCGAACAACACAAAATCGAAGAAAAACAACAAAACAACAAGTAAATGAGAGCTAACCAATAAATCTGTCACAATTTTAGCACCCCCACCACTACTACCATATTCCCAACAGCGACAGCATTCATTCCACCTTCACTTCACAACAATCGGCACACGCTGATCTAGAGGCAACGTGCTCGGCTGTCATGCCGAAGTTATCAGGTTCGATCCCGGTCGTTGCAGGCACGCTAGAATTTTTTTTTTTGGAGAAAAAATCCTGTTCCTGATCCTATGATCGAGCACCTAGTCTTCTCGGATAAGGACGAAAAACTCGGAGAGCCCGTATGCACTTGCGTAAGTTAAAGATACCTTGGCAGTAGAAAGACGAGAAGAGCCGGCCGAACAAAACTGCTGCCAGGGCAAAATTCTAAAAAAAAACTCATCCCTAGCACAAAAACACACAGAAACAAGGATAAGAAAAGTAAAAACAAGAAAAGTGAGGTGTAAATGTCAAGAGCGCCAAACCTCAAAAAACAAAGAGCTAAAACACGCACGCACTTCACAACGACAGTTTTAACACCTCCCTTCACGCTATTTTGCCACTTCATCAATCTGTCCACTGAATCACGTAGAAATTCAGAGCCGCTCAACAGATCGAAGATGTCGCTACGGCCATACATTATGTATGCGGAGAATTGAGAGATCTGATTGGACACGGGCAGGCCCTGTTTTCGTTTTCTCGTGGGCAGATGGATAGATTAGATGGATGATTTGGTGGATGGAGAGATGGATGGATAAATTGACTGGTAGATGGCTAGTTCGATAGATATGTGGGTAGGTTGATGGATGAATGGATAGACATAGGGATAGATGGATGGTTGGCTGGATGGATAGGTTGATGGACGGATGGATAATGGTTGAGTGGATGGCTGGGTGAGCGAAGGATGGATAGGTGGATAAATGAGTAGATAGATGGTTGGATGGATGGATAGATTGATGGATGGGTGGGTTGATGGATGGATAGGCGGATGGATGGCGGATGGCTGAGTGGGCGAAAGATGGATAGATGGATGGGTGGATAAGCGAGTGGATAGATGGATGGATGGGTGGATGGGTGGATGCATGGGTAGTTGGATGGACGGGTGGATGGATGTGTGGATGGGTACTTGATTTATAGCTGCATGGCTGGATGGAAAGGTGGAAGGATGAGTGTATAGATGGCTTAATGGATGGATGGATGTGATTGATGGATGAATTGATATATTGGTGTATGGATGGATGAATGGGTGGATGGATAGATGGATCTAGGGATCGGTTATATTTAATATTTACACCGGCATTTTTATAAAATGTTAGCTTCTGTCGGAATGACAGTCTTAAAATATTACAGTCATGACTTGGCGCGCTTTAAAGGAACAGCTAGGAAAGTGTGAACCAAAGCGCTCTTTCCCCGAGAATTTGTCATTGTTTTTTTTTAACTTATGGTAGGAAAAATTCCAGAAACCTCATCTATTTACAAACTGGCCTTGAGACACAGTTAGACACAATACAAAACAACTACACAAAAAAAAACACACAAAAAAAACCAAAAGACAAAAAGCAACAGAAAACGCCGTAAACAATAACGAAAAAACAACAACAATCCAAAAATATTAAATTTACCTGAACAAATTGATATTTTGTCAGCGAAAATATCACAGTGGCGAAATGGCGTATCTTCGATTTCTAACCTTATATTGTCCTTGTTCTATTGTCTTAAGAATTTGTGCCGCTACTCTTAGACTGACATTCAACTAGTTTCTTGTTTCGTGTAATTAAGTATCGAGTGATGGCTAAATCTGAATGCCCTGTGGCTATTGGATCTAATGTGCTGTTCTTTAAATTGAAATTTCTCCCACTTTGGCAGAATGACAGGTTTATGACGTAATGCTTGGTGGCATTTACAGAGATCGATACCCTCCAGGATTATGAATACACAATAAAAAAAGTAATCGGAAAGTTACAATTGTGAACAGAGGGGAAAAAAGTAATGGGAAAGTTACTCTGACCTTCCAATACTGCAGACAGAGACAAATCGGATTTTATTGCACTTTAGAAAACTGGAATCGATAACTATAACAATCGCTATGAATACAGAATTTATCCAAACGTAGAATCAATTCGATATCTGTCATAGATTAATAGCGTATCGGTCTGGGGTCTCTGTATAATGTGGCAGCGTGGAAAATGTCAAAGGTAATTTTTGTGAATTTTTAGCTCAAATTATATGCATATTTATGAATTTTTTAAATATTTTTTTTTATGTAGTTTCCCTGCCTATGGAATTTATTTATTTATTGACTAGATGAGGTGTCCGGCATTGCCCGGGATACACCGGTGTTGCAATCCTTCTCTCTCCTTCTCTCTGATCTAGATAGTTTCCCATAATAATCCACAGTCTTGCTTCAGAACCCATGCACGCCAGCGCACTACGCACCAAGAGAACGCTTGTCAAATAGTCTCCCTGCTCGTTAGGCGTATCACAGGGAGCACAGAGATCATTGTATTTTACATTTGTACAACTTTATGAAAATAAAAATGCCTGAAACTTTAATAAACACAATCGGTCAACACAAAAGCAACTGGATTAGATTAGTTGACGGTTGAGAAAATTAATTTTATAATTTGGGCCGTAGCGTTGGGTAAAAAATAGCCAACATTGCACCACAATGAATTACTCCCGTCACTTTTTTCTTATATAGTAAGCTAAGATTATTAGATTTTTTTTTCTTTTCGCGACATTAACTGATAAAGTGAAGTTTAAAATAAAAAATCTTTTATATGTTGCACATTTGATACGCAAGCATGGAAGTAACAGCTACCAGTTAACGTAATTCTACATTGGATTTTTAAATTACGTAGAAATTTCAAATATCTTAACCTTCGCCGTTCCCCGCTAAAACTATGCATGGCCGCACATCGTGATGTCCGGTTGACACCACATTCCTAGAGAGAACAATTTATTATAGTCTTTAAAGTATGGTGTCGGACCCCAGAAGGTTCGAGTGGGGATATTGCAATAAAAATCCTCACCAAGGGTGTGGTCTATCTGAGACTGCATGACGTACGACTAAGTGTATGACACTAAAATCTTACAATAAAATCTTTTTTAAAATTGTAGTGTCTGTGAGACGTACGGTACATAGGAATAGTAAAATGTATCTGCGTTACTGAGCATGTACGAGCATAATTTAAATTTCAAAACTATGGGAAGAATGGCAATGACGTTATTTAGGAATACCTGGAATTTCAAGAAAAAATTCCAGGAAAAAGATAATTACTAACGTTTTCAATTAATTCTGGGTCTATTAGATCCAGGAGATTGAACGAATGTTGTACAGCATTAGCCTGGTTAACTGAAGTCCCATCGTTACCTTTGAAGTGTGAAAGATCTTTGCCGATTCATTTCCAAAAAAAACCCAGATATTAATAGAAACCGAGCATCCCAAAGACAACTATTTTGTTCTTACTCCTTTGCAGAATGAAATTCCCTAATTGAAGATGCCATGCTTAAGGCAGTACAAATCCTATCTTTACCGATTTTCAGATAAATTTTCTTTTTAAACAAAACTTCAAGGAAATTCTGATCTCTGATGTTATGGAACGATTATCTTCAGTAATTTGTCAGCATCACTTGCTATTGCTGACCTTAAAGACAAGTAACCTTAAGTTTGAAGGCTGAACAAACGACCAACGTCATGCTTGTGCTCGCACGAGTGTGTTTGTATGCGTGCAGCTGCTGCACCACTTATTCTTGTCTTCATCATACCAATTCAACCAGCACCACATCAACACTTAGCACCTACTACATTGTTCATCATCATTATTTGCGCACTACAACTACTTATCATCACACCAACACAACCAGCACCACACTACAAAAATAAGTATTAGCACTATCTGCTATACCAAAGATCTTTTTCTCAAAACTACTCTGGTCCTCACTTGACAACACGACACAGAAACACAATGACAACAACATCAAAGACATTGGTGGATTACAACTTAGATGAAGAAAAAAAACAATACGAAAGTGAAAGGCCAAAAATAGTATCAGAATATTAAATTTTTATTTCATACAAGTCCCCCCCCCCCCCCCCTTCTTGTCTCCACTCTCTCAACTCTTTTTTATGTCTTCAAAAACTAATATTTTCATACAAGTCCCCCCCCCCCCTTCTTGTCTCCACTCTCTCAACTCTTTTTTATGTCTTCAAAAACTAATATTGAAGAAAACAAATTATAACAAATTAAAACATTTATATACAATAATAATAATTAATTAATTTATATAGCGCCTTATCACCCGGGGGCCTCAAAGCACTATACAGGAAAAAAATTCACACTAAACACTGGCACGCAGCACTCACTCTTGACACACATTCACACACAAAAAGAGTACAAACTTTAATCTGTTTCAGTTAATCAAATGTGAATAAATAGAGAAATAAGTAATGGCAATAAAAATAGGCACACATTATTATTATAATATAATGAGCAGGTCTGTTGTAGCAATATATAGGTTTCATAATATTAAGAAAATTACATGTATTTACAACTTCAGTTTTCACAAAACATGCATCTCATTTACTCAATCAACTTGTGCAACACTGGAATTTTATCAGTAAAAAAGATACAATGTAGATACAGAATCTGACATGATACATGTTGCACAAAGTAATTTAACATTAGAGCTTTTATCAAAATAACACTGACATGGTGTTTTATAGTTTGAAGTATGACTTACAAGTGATTAACTTTCAGTACCTTTTTGTTTCTTTTGGTTGTGTTTTTGTTAGCACTGGAAAGTTCTCTTGAATATTGCTTCAGAGAAAAGTGTAGTCGTATGTTGCAAAATAAGCCGATCACTTTATGAACAGCTTCACATTGAGTGCATTTTAATAACTTGGAACACATTTCACAGTTTAAAGAGCAACAAGTTTCCTCTTCTTCAACTAAACCAAGACTTTTCATACAGTGGTTGATTAATTTCAATTTAACTTTGGAAGCATGAATGATCTTGTCAATAATTTGGCAATAAGTGTCTTCAAGCAATACTAGCATGTGTAGCAGTTCTGGACTTGGAATGGTTAGGCCATTTTTGCAGTCACTCAATTGCTTCTCTGACAAAAATCTAAAGTCATCTTGATTCAATTGCTCAGAACTACCAACAATGGGACAATTGTCACATGCAAATGGCTTGACTTTGGCTGAAGCATAACCTGCAATATAGGCCAGAACATTGACACGTATGTCTTTTAAGTTTTTGTCATGTTGGAATTCAAATAAAGGGACCATTTTTGTTGTTATGTCTTCTACATTTACATTGTTTTGCTTCTCATTGTTTTTTGTTCGTACAATTGACACTGCCGTTTGAATGTCTCTATCAAAATCAAGAATGTTGATTACTTTCATGTTTCTGGACGAAATGTTAAGTTTCTTGGACACAGGTTTTGGGATATCTAATGAAAATGATATCACATAATGATCCGATAATGCTTTGTCACTGACTTAAATGTCATGTAAGATGTCGGAGTCGTCTCTTGTGATTAACCAGTCAAGAATGTGTCCCTTTACTTGTGTTGGTGTATCAATCCTTTGTTTTAGTTGGTGGTTGTCCAGCAGCAATTTCATTTTTTGGGCATAGAATTCTGTTTTTGAATCGTAGTGAAGATTGACATCACCGAGAATGATGAGACGCTCGACATCGATGGTAAAAGAGTCAAGAAAATCACTTATTTCTTCAAGGAAAATTTTTTCAGAACTTTTGTTTTTCTTTGATGGTGGTGGATGGTACAGATAAAGAAATGTTGTATTGAAGGCTGTCACTTTTATTGCTTCCAAAGAAGTGAACGTATTGATGTTTACAAATTTTGGTTTGATGCATTGCTTATATACCACACACAACCCTCCTCCTGATCTCATTTGTCTTGGATTTGAGTGTAGTTTGAAACCAGGTGGTGTGATTTCAGCCTCAGTAACTTCATGGCCTTCAGCAGCAAGCCACGTTTCCCAAATGAATGTTAAGTCGGAGTTGGATTCATGAATATAGTCACTCACTGCAATGGTCTTATTACAGACAGAGTGTGAGTTAAAATATGAAATTTTACAGGCATTAGATTGTTATTGTAGCACATTGCATGTATCTATTTGTGCTAAGTTGGACCTGTTGATACCTCTTGTAGTGGAGATAGGTGTGTTGTGTCTAAGACCAGTTACTCTTCTAATACTTCTCCTTGCTCCTCCTCTGCAACCTCTTTTTCTTCTCTTTTTTTTTACAAATTTTGTAAGCCTTGAGCTTATTTTAGTGTCACTTCAGTTGGTATGCAATGTGATGTTTTGTTGATCTCTAGTAGTTGTTTCTTACAGTACACAGTTCTTGATGGTGAGACACTGTGACCAGCAGCACATTCTGTGTTGACACTAGTTTCACACACCCTGTTTACATTGTCTAGACAAATTAGGTAAGGCTGGTGTTGGGGCCTGTTGTTGACACTGTGATTGACACTGCAGTCTAGCTGGTGATCAAAGCTGGTGTTACTACACACAGAAGGTTGACTATAAACATTTGGCACATTGCCTGAGTCATAGTTCAAAACAATGACACTTTTTATCAGGTGGAACAGTGTCAAGTAGAAAAATGCTAATCCAGACATGGCCGTGAAACACTTTAGAACTTTGAATTCTCCAAAAAATATTCCTCCAAATTTCAAAAAATGTACACCATAGTAATCTACACAAGAAGGAGAATAAATGTATCATAATTTGATTCCAGTATAGCACATAATCCACAGGAAAAACAACTTTTACACTGGAGCAGAGGCAATGCAGCCTGTCTGGCGCAGAGCACTTCCGTTCATAAAAAATATAAAGGACATGGCCGTTGTGACTAAAAGTGGGATTAGCGTCTTTGAGATTCAGACATTTGTTACACATTTTCCGGTTGTTTGATCCTTGGTCAGCAATGACACACTTGGGGATCATTCCTACCTGAGAAATGTTATCAATGCATTCTAAGAGTAGAGTATGCAGAAGACTACTGTCTATTGGCCCACTGCTGAAAAAAAAACCAACTGGCTGCTTCCACTTTAATGTCAGTCCCCGCACCATAAAAACAGTTACGTGGTTTGCAACATACGTTGACCTCCCGTAGCTACCAAAATCTTCCAGTCCCTCAACCTCATCCCTGGCTACTCCTAATTGAACACCCTCTTTAATACTCATTTCATCAAAGACAATAGTGCAAAGACGTGCAGTTTGGGGAAGAGAACATATTTTTTGTCCAAGGGCCTGGATAATACCTAAGTTAAAGCCGTGGTATACTTGTACATTTTGAATAGTTTTTGTAAGCAGTGAAATAGAAGGCAAGGCAAACAATTTGCTTAGCAATCTGTAGGCTTTGTTGCTTGCATGGTAGAGTGAAAGAGCAAGCTGTTTGTCTTTATAAGTCCATCTTCTTCCATTGTTTTTTTTTTTTTGATACACTTTTATCTGAGTGTGAACAAATTGTGCTGTATGTTGGGGTAAACATTTGTATAGCTCAGTGACCATTATGCCCTCCTTTTCCCTTGGGCTTAACTGTTGTTTTAATACTTTTTTAGACTTGTTTTTTTCTCGATACAGCCGGTTTCGAGTGCACTTCAAATGGCTCTGTGGGCGAACAATGGAAGATGGATTCTCTTGCAGGGAGCTGTCGTCATTAAGACTGCATGGTGTACTCTCACTCTCACTGTTTTGACCTGTGTTAAAAAAATATAAAGAGAAATAGGGCGGTAGGGGGGAGGGGCGGGGGGGGGGGGAAATAGGAAACATGTGTTATTGTTGAAAAGAAACAAACAAACAAAAACAATGAAGAAAAGCAAATGTGTTGATTTTGATTTTTGCTATTGTTTTTACTATTGATATTTTTGTTGTTACAGTAAATGATACATTATTTATTGTCAACAAATGAAACATTATCTATTGTCAATGTGCTTGATGACTGGAGAAAGCTGACATCATTTATTCATTCATTATCAGTATATCAGAAAAGAAAAATGACCAAAAATAACAGAGAGAATAAACATAATTTTTTAAGGCTGCTTATTTATTGAAACCAGATACATACAGAACTTAGAAAGCAATAACGACTGTAATTTGTGAGTCAATTGAAAAAACACTTACCAATGCTGTGCAAAGTTTAGCGCTTTTTGGAAGGTGGGGAGTGATCACGATTTTTGGCTGACCGTTTTGGGGTAACTTGTGCTGGACGATTTGGCACATCAAACAGTGTTGGCAAAGCATTCCAAACAAGCCGCTTCCTTTCTGCAGGAACGTTGAACTATCTTCAAAATGTTTGCTGCACAAAACAAGATGTCGTCTCTTTATTTCATTGGCAGACAGTCCAATCAAGTCCAGACGACGGGTGTTTTGAATCCACTTCTGACATCTGAAAAAGAAATGTACAGTTATAATTTGGCTTATTTGGGCCAATGCAATTGAGAGGACAAAGAAAGAAAGAAAAACTGTATTGGTAATCACAAACGATGATCAGTAGTAATCTCTCTGCCTCAGAAGATGAGAAAGAGACAGCAAATATAATGAATGACCATATTTTGCTAGGCCGCTTAACACTGACAAATAATTTTGACAGAAATCTAGCCAAGAAAGAGGGGAAACTTCTACATTTTAGAGACAGAAGTCAAGATGATTTCAAATCTAACACACTTTAAAAAGTGTAGATGTACTCAAATAAACAATGCACCATTGTTTTGTGTCCAGATCAAAACAATAATAACAGCACATAATCATAATTTCACTATCACTCTTTTTCAAATTTTTGTGAGTCTTCAAATGGTCAACACTTGACTTTAGAGACCACAAAAACGAGTTAGTTTACTGCCTTGGATGTAAAAGGGTGTATTCTAATAGAGTCCTCATCAGTTGGAAATCCAAAAAATGACATGCCATTGCAATCAAGCTTGTAGCGTGCGTTTAAACAGTTAATTGCAGCACAAAACTCGCCTCCTTGACGCTTACGCGTCGCCATTTTGTTTACAACTGCAGCAGGTCCAAGCAAAGGGAACTTAACTCTCAGCCTGTCCTCACCAAAAACAGCTGAGTTCCGCGTCTTATTGATTGAGGGTCTTTGATTACACCCACAGCGCCTTCTTCGGATCCGCGTGAAATCCACACATTCAGTTAAAAACATAGTTTACTGATAGCAGACAGCTATACGCCATACATTCAAGAGATATCTCCCTCTTCCCCATAATGAAAAACAGTTTGTGAGGTGGGTAAAGAAATCGCCGACAAATAACATTCGTTGCCAGCGAGGAATTTAATCTTTCTAATTAAGGCCAGTTAATTCCTAGAAGTCCTCCAAGCCAGGCATCACACCGGGTCCTTGAGCTCTCAAATAGCTATGTCACGAGCGAGTGAGCGAGAGTTAATAAGTGCGGGGAAGGGGACTTGAAGCGTGCGTGTGTGAGTGAGTTGAGGCTTAGATGAGGCAGGGACGTATGAATTGAGATATTTGATATTGAGATCTTGGTGTGATATTGAGATAGTAATGTGATATTGAGATATTGAGGTGAGATTAAGATATTGAGATTAGGTTGAACAGGAGCCAGTAAGATAGGCCCGCAAGTAGTACATACATTGATGTGAGGCTGAGGCCGGAGTATATTTAAATAAGTAACTGTCGGGTTGTGGACCCGGAGATAGAATGAATGTTGGGAATGATGACCATTGGATGGTATTTGAATTGAATAATGTACTGTATGTAATTGCACGTATACCTTTATTTTTATGTATAATAAATGTGTGAGTCTGTTTGGTTGTTCTGTTAAGTGTTATACTTGTTCGTTCGTGATTGTTGTCCTGTCATAATCATTACATCTCCCAGTCAGGGATTTGTGACAAGCTAAAGGGCAAATACTCGTTGTTACTCCTGAATTATGTCCCCTCACATTAGAGGCTGTGCTGAAGGATCAGTGGTGACAGGTGGATCCATTCTGTGAAGGATTATGTTTCAGATGTTTAATTGTTTTCACACGGCCGTTCCATTACTTAGAGGACTATGGCGTTGCACTGTCTCCGATCCATTCCAACAATAATAATTTTGTGATTAAACGGGGGAGGGAACTGTGACGAAAATGGACAACTCTTCATTCCCCTTTCTTTGACCTGGAGATCGACTTACACACTTGACCTACTCGCCCCCCTGGCGGCGAGCAGTTGAAATGGAATGCCGTACCAATTCCAGCGTAAATCGCCCACTCTAGGGGTCCCACATAATGAAGACGCACATCCAGAGTTCCCTGTGTGAGGTGCGATGTCATCTTGGAGTCCTCCTATGGAAATGGCTGGGCGTAGTGATGACGGTCGAAGTCTGAGATGAGCCAAAGGTGTTGCCCATTAGGGAGAGATGAAAAGAATGTATTATTATGCAGAGATAAAGACGTGAAGCCTGTCTAGAAAACAGAACATGGTAAACTGGTGGATGGAGAGACGGCCCATTCTCATCAATACTGTCTTTTTTGGCAACCTTAGTTCTTGTTTTTTCTATCTTCATTTTCTGAAAAAGTGGAGATCTTTCAGTATAGTAGAATCGGTATAACAAGTGTACACTTTGATACTTGCTTGAAATGCGTTATGGCACTGATCAAGCTGTTTCACAGTAACGATTTATTCTAACTAAAGCAACACATATTTAAGGTGGAATTTGTGAATTTGTCCGTGGTGCAAAAAGTGGGGTTGGAACAAACAAGAAGTAAGTCTCGATTTACCAATAATTCATAACTAGCTATAGTTTGAACTCTCTTCATGTTAAAACTTCCCACGGATATTAACTGCGAGTTGTAACTATCGTCATATTTACCGAAATCGCCAGATTATTAGGGTAAACAAAGCCCGACACTGGTTCTGATAAGGTCGCCAAAATGCCACACTTGTTAATGTCCGCGACTGCCGTTTCTATTACAATAAAAGACCCCTGCTGTAGCTCTTGCTGCCTCTTTCAACTGTTACTGTTGCTGCTGGTACCAATAGCATTCTTATTTTCTACTACCACTGCTACTTCTATTCCACCAACATTACTAATTACCATTATTGCAAATATTGCTTCTGCTGTTACTACTATTATTATTACTACTACTGTTACTGACACTGCTACAACTACTATTTCTGCTACTACTACTACTACTACTACTACTACTACTACTACTACTACTGCTACTACTCGTGCCACTAGTATTTCTACTACTACTACTACTATTACTTCTTCTTCCACTACTATTATTACTATTACCACGACTACAACTAATTCTACTACTACTACTGTTACTGTAATTGCTTTGGATATAATTACTACCACCATGAATACTCATACTCCTCCCCCCTCTTCCTCCCACTACTACTACCATTACTATCATTAATACTATTACTACTAGTACTACTACTACTACTACTACAACTAATTCTCCCACCACTACTGCTACTGCAACCATGCGCCTTTTATAGAGATGAGTTGCTATCGCAATAAACACTCTGCCCGAAACATTCTAGTCATGTGAAAGAAATTTCGATAATTCTGTCTGAAAAGTTGAATGCAGGAATCGAGTCACACATGTTAGCCAGGAAGGAAGTCCTTGACGGCAGCAAGCCGTATCAAAAAGAAGAAAAAAAATCTGTCTCGCTGGCCATAAGCCGTACAACCTTTCTGGGGGCAATGCGGGCATTTCACTTCGTTCCTGTTGAAGTCTTTTATTGTTCGTTTTTTTCACTTGACAAAGGCGAAAGCCGAAAATTTGTGTATTTTCTGTCTTCTCTGTAGTCTGCTTTGTATTGTTTGGGTTTTATTTCTCACGCGGGGCTTTGCAACATACAACCTTTTCTTTTTGCCCAATTTTGACTGTCTTAATGCTCACGTAGCTGTTTCCCCCATACTTGTTACGTGTGCAGAAACCTCTTCCTTTAATGGGCGTTAAAAAAAAAAATCTTGACATATTCTAATGCAATATGAATGTATAGCTTTATTTCCAATCCTAAAGGTGAAAACTGACATTTGAGGCTGCAATAAAATGCCATTTCCTTGTTGTAAATGTCTCCAAAAGAGAATTTCTTATAAAGAAACCTAAATTTGCAAGCAGAAAGTAATAATAATTATAATAATAATACATTACATTTGTACGGCGCATTTCCATTAACAATGCTCAATGCGCCTTACATGACTCTCTCTTCCTCTCTCAGCTTTCTCTTCCTCTCTCAGCTCTCTCTCCTCTCCTCTCTCTCTCTCTCTCTCTCTCTCTCTCTCTCTCTCTCTCTCTCTCTCTCTCTCTCTCTCTCTGCCCGACTCTGACGTTTATGACGAACTCTCTCTTTTTCTACCACAAGTAGTCGAACTTGAATGAGTTTAGTTGCAATAGCCACTAGCAAAATGTTGTTCAGCTTGTCATAGCACTCAGTTTTGAGTTTGAGTTTAAAATTGGATTTTACGGCGCGTCGGCATGACAACGGCCACTTTGAGCCTTTCGTGGTCTGTTTGGATAATTTATTTATCTTTGCTATTCAGAGTTTCATCAGTCTGAAACTTCACAAAAAGAGCTAAATAGTTCTGTATAAATTTAATTGAAATAGGTGCTTTAAAGTGATAGTGTTCTAATTTCTCGCAGTGTTTTAAAGACACTCATTCCTTCTGGACATGACATTGGAGGGGGAGAGACTGTGTTTAACTCTTTATTCTAGCAGGTTTCGCTGCTCTTGGCATTTACACCTCACTTTTTCTTGTGTTTACTTTTTCTTGATCTTGTTTTTGTGTGTTTTTATGCTAGGGATAAGCTTTTTTTTTAGTATTTTGCCCGGACAGCGGCCTTGTAAGCTTTGCTTCTCCCGACTTAAAACTGCCAAGGAATCTCTAACGTGCACCACGTGCACATGGAGTTTTTCGTCCTTTTTCCAAGAAGACTAGATGCTCGATCCTACCTACCACAATATCAGGGACAGGAATTTTTCGCTCCAAAAAAATAAATAAATAAATAATTCCAACATGCTTGTACCGGCCAGGGTTCGAATCCGGTACCTTCGGCATGAGAGGCCAACTAATTGGATGGTGATACCTTGACACTGAGTTGCCATGAAACGCAACTAGTTGCTTGGTGTGCTGGATCTCATTGACCAAGTGTCGTGAAGTCACCGTCCAAACTAGTCGGCCAATCTAGAGAGGGCTGATGCCAACTAGGCTCATTGTGCTCTACAGGAAGTTAACACTTTTTCCTTCTGCCCCCCCCCCCCCCCGAAAAAAAACACACAAAAAAACGTTGATATGATAACCGCCCACCCTTAAAAAGAAAACGTAATATTGAAATACTGTGAGCATTCATCCCCCCTCCCCCCCCCCCCCGAAAAGAAGTTTAGTTGTACCCCCGTCCCCTTACAAACCACAACAACAACAGCAACAACTCTATAATAACAATAACAACAACAACAACTCAATCCACGAAAAATAAAAATAATAATCTTTATAACGGAACAAAAACCGACATCGTCCTTGTAGTAGGACAAACAAGAAGATAACTTCTTTGTCATTTTGGCCTATGGACGAGACCAGTATTTCGCATGAACTGAGATTCCAGCACGTTCCGGGAGATTGATCGCTACGTACTTGTCTAGAGAAAGCCGATAATTCCGATCAATGAATGGGCGACATGCTCTTTAACTTCCACGAAACATTTTGAATGATGCCCCCATTGAGAGCTCACGACAATCGATCTCGTGGATGTGTCCATGGGACTCCGGGAAAACCTAGTTTTCGACATTTGGGGGAGGAAATTGGCAGATTGTCAAACTGCTATAGATCTCAAAAGCCCCATCAACTTTTTTTTTTTGGGTCTTTTTCCATCACACAGAGATTGGATAGCAGCATTCGAAAATCCCACCTGATCCACTTCAGAAAAGTGGTTTATGCAATAATACACCGAGATATTTCCGCACTCCCGATTTTTTTTTTGTTTTTTGTACAATACATCTCGAAAATGTCCTTGATGAACGCGAGAGGGATGTCACATAGGTCCTGTAATGATGCTTGACCATAGATAGATCTAGTTTTGCTCACGAACGTTCAACAAGGTCTGTCAGTTTTTTGCTCTATTAGAAACACAGTAAAGAGATTTTGCTACATGTCAATAGCAAATCTATTTCCTATTCACTAACGCAGGCACTCTCTCTCTCTCTCTCTGTCTCTCTCTTGATCCGTCTTATCAAATAGGTAATTAGGTTACATTTTGTTCCCCCCCTCCCCCCCCCCAAAAAAAATCATATAGATAAGATAAGATAAGATTTTCTCACAGCATCAGTAACAGTAAGTACAATATCAAAGGCACATAGGCCTTTAACGCATTCCGCACAAATGCATATTGCTCACACATTACCAGCAAAATAGGAACATTACTCACACAGACACTGTTAGAACAGTCCATAAGGAAAACTCACAACAGCATACCACATCAGGAAACACAACTCCTTCGAATGGCGGATGGCAAAAGAGATCACATTTAAAGCTCTCTG